>JARCFY010000018.1:12967200-13277200 GCA_029233225.1 Lepidodactylus listeri | reverse complement strand
CTCACCTGGTTTAAACACATCCCTCCAAAGCCCAGTTCTGACGCTGAAAATAAGCCGGGCTGGAGAATAAAGTTCTTGGAGTGACAGAATTGAGCAATGGATGCGGTAATGCCATGAGGGTCTACAGGTTCAGCAGGGCCCTGCAGCGTAGCCTGTACTGAACACAGTAGGTGGGGTTGCCAACCTCCAGTTGGAGTCCGGAGATCTCCCGCTATTACAATTGATTTCCAGAAGACAGAAGAGATTGGTTCCCCTGGAGAAAATGTCTGCTTTGGACAGGGTTGCCAGGTCTGGCTTGGAAAATATCTGGAGACTCTGGGGGTGGAGCCAGGAGAGGGTGGGGTTTGGGGAGGGGAGGGGCCTCAGCAGGGTACAATGCCATAGAGTCCACCCTTCAAGGCAGACATTTTCTCCAGGGGAGCTGATCTCTGTCAGCTGGAGACCAGTTGTAAAAGCAGGAGATCCCCAGGTCCCACCTGGAGGCTGGCAACCCTAGCTTTGGAGGGTGGGATCTATGGCATTATGCCCTGCCGAGGTCCCTCCCCTCCCCAGGCTCTAACCCCAAAATCTCCAGTGATTTCTCAGCCAAGACCTGGCAACCAGTAGGCCTTGCTTCTGAGTTAATGGACACAGAGTGCCATTCTCTGTGAAGATGTGACATGCATGTTCATTAAAGTTGCTAGCTCTGTGTTGGGAAATACTTGGACCGATTTCCCACAAGCAGCTGTCAGCTGTGCCACCCTCACTCTTCCGTTTCCCCTGGTTGCATTTGTCAATTTCACACTCTTCGCTGCACAGCCACACTTTGACCTGCATCTCCCTCCGATTTCCCCCGCGTCTTCTTGATCTCAAAAAACAAGGATTGAGAAGACGTGGGGGAAATCGGCATGTCAAAATGTGGCTGTGCAGCGAAGAGTGTGAAATTGACCAATGCAACCGGGGCAAACAGAAGAGCAAGGGCGGCAAAGCTGCTTGTGGGAAATTGGTCCTGGAGATTTTGGGGGTGGAGCCTAGGGTGGGTGGGGTTTGGGGAGGGAAGGGAAGGGAAGGGACCTCAGCATGGTACAGTGCCATAGACTCCACCCTCCAAGCAGCCATTTTCTCCAGAGGAGCTGATCCCTGTCAGCTGGAGATCAGTTGTGATAGCGGGAGATCTCCAGGCCCCACCTGTAGTTTGGCAAACCTATTATTCATTTTGGGTTTTGCATTTGATGCATACCTCTAAAAGAAGGCACTCATAAGATAGGGTTGCCAATCTCCAGGTGGTGGCTGGAGATTTCCTGGGACAACAACTGATCGCCAGGTGACAGAGATCAGATCACCTGAAGAAAAGGGCCACATTGGAGGGTGGACTCTGTGGCATTATACCCCACTGAAGTCCCTCCCCTCCCCTCCCCAAAACCCACCCACTTCAGTCCCCACCCCCCAAATCTCCAGGTATTTCCCTACCCGGAGCTGGCAACTCTTATAATTAGGGCATGCATGCCATAAAGTTTAGAGTTTGAAATTATTTAACTCCTCCACCAGAAGTTAGGGGAAAATCCTTTTCCTTGCCTCTTCTCCCCACTCTCCGTCATGCTAAAAACATCCAGACAAATTATATGCTGGAAGCAAAAGGAAGGTGTGCCCGCCCCATGAAAACCAGCTCCAATTTCAAATCCCCTTCTGTCCCCTGCCTAAATTACCCAAGACACCCAGCCTGCTGTAAAGCAAGCAGCTAAATGCTTTTCAGGAAGAAAGGTCTGTTTCAAAACCCATTCTGGCAGTTCTTGAAATGTTATCCCTCCCTGCAACCTTCCCTCTACGAGTTAAATCTCTCACGGGGAAGGAATGAGTCTCATCTCGCAGCATACTCTACGGCAGCTGGTTGCACCATTTCCAGATTTCAAACCCACCCTTACCCCAGGCATGAGATTCAACGAGCGGCCAGAGTGTGTCAGGAAGTCAGAAATGTCCTAGTTGCTTAACATCACAGCAGCTCAAATATGGCTGGCAGAAAACCCTCACTTCAAGACACTGAGGAAAGTATTCCTTTTATGGTGTCTGTTTCTCTGTGGTAGGGCTGCCAAGTCAGCCCGGGGGGCGGGGGATCCCCCGCTATAGGGGTTCCCGATCCACCGGCCGGCATTCGGCCGGCGGGGGGAACCCCACCCCCGAAGTTGTCCAGCCTGGACGACTTCCCCAGCGTAGTGACGTCACCCAGAAGTGACATCACCACGTTGGAGACATTGCCAGGGCGACGCCCTGGCAATGTCTCCAACGTGGTGACGTCACTTCCGGGTGACGTCACCGGGCGGCGAAGGACTCACCCCCGCCAATTCGTAAGTACAACTTGGCAGCCCTACTCTGTGGCGATGTTGCAGGCAGACCTCAGCAAGGTCTGACTGAGGTTCATGGGCTTGCATGCATTCTTAAAAAGGAAGATCCAGCTCTACGGGACTGTGAATGTGGGGCTTGTTGAAAGCAGAGCTTCCTCTGGGGCAGTCTTTATAGTGTGAGGTGCTCTATAAACTGAACTTTTCAAATAAGGAATGGGCCGTTTCTGAATACGGTCAGTGCAGAGTAAACATGCAGTGGTCCATCAGTGGCAGTTAGCCACAAGGGATAGATAGGGACTCTTGGTCTGGGGCAAGTGATGCTCTGTATTCTTGGTGCTTGGGGGGGGCAACGGGGGGGGGGGGGTTCTAGTGTCCTGGCCCCACTGCTGGACCTCCTGAGGGCACCTGGTGTTTTTGGCCACCGTGTGACAGAGTGTTGGGCTGGATGGGCCATTGGCCTGGTCCAACATCGGCTTCTCGTATGTTCTCGCAACGGGAAGAGGAGGAGACAGAATTTCTGATCCTATGACGAAAAGGAAACTTCTCTGCCGTTAAGTGGCTTCACCATCCTGCTGTTCCGCACAGGTCTGAGTATCCTCTACTCAGGTGCGGCGTAGTAGTCAAGTTTTAGAGAGGATCAGGGCTTTTTTTGTAGAAAAAGCCCAGCAGGAACATAACATAATAGGCCACACCCAACAGTAGAAACTCATTAGCATATTAGGCCACACCACTGACAGCACAGCTTATCAGCATATTAGGCCACACCTCCATGTTACCGGAAGAGTGGTCATCCAGCCACACCCACCTTTTGCTTCTCATTCTGTTTACCTTGTTTGTTGTCAAAGCCCAGGGCTTTTTTTGCAGCAGGAATTAATTTGCATGTTAGGCTACGTACCCCTAATGCAGCCAAGCCTAATGAATGTCTGCTGTTGGGTGTGGCCTATTATGCTAATGAGTTCCTGCTGGGTGTGGCCAACTCAGGAGCCAGCCGGAACTCCGTTCCTGTGCGTTCCTGCCCAAAAATAGTCCTGGAGAGGATACACATGTTGTTGGTACAGGAGCTTGGGGGGCCATCCTGATGAGAGTCCATGACCCTTCTGAGGGTCCTGGCTAGGGTTGTGAACCTCCAGGTGGTGGCTGGAGATCTCCTGGGATTACAACTGATCTCCAGGCGATAGAGATCCGTTCACCTGGAGAGAATGGCTGCTTGGGAAGCCATTCTCTGTGGCATTAAACCCCACCGAAGTCCCTCCCCTCACCAAACCCCGCCCTCTTCAGGTTCCATCCCCAAAGTCTCCAGGTATTTCGCAACCTGGAGCTGGCAACCCTAGTTGCAGCCCAATTGGTTCCACCAAGGACCAGCTTGTCTGATCACCGTAGCCCCTCTCTCTTACCCAAAAGGCCCCCGAAGGTGATGGCAGGAGAAAGTGCAGCAAAATAAATAAAGATGACAGCGGCCAGGCACTGGGCATTGAGGGCGTCCTTGATGTCGCTGAGGTATTTGGGGTACCGCCGTTTTATGTCCTTCACCAGCCCCCCAAAAAGCTTGCGGGTCCTGCGTAACGGGTTGTCGTCGTCTTCTGGAGGGAGGGCCTCTGCTTTTAGTTGTTGCTCTGCACAAAACAGAAGAACACACACACTGGACTCGAGGGGAGGACAGATCAAGATGGGTCACCGAGTTCGTCGGCCTGTAGCAGCAGAAAAGAGCAAGAGTCCAGGAGTCCCTTCAGGACCAATCAAACTTGAGGAGCTTTCGTGAGTCACAGGTATCTGAAAGAGTGAGCAGTGTCTCACGAAAGCTCCTAGGTAAAGGTAAAGGTTTTCTCCTTGCTTGAAAGCCAGTTGAATACGACTCTAGGGATGCGGTGCTCATCTCTGTTTCCAAGCTGAAGAGCCAGCGCTGTCCGAAGACATTTCCACGGTCATGTGGCCGGCCTGACTAGACACTGAGGCACATGGAACGCTGTTTCCTTCCCACCAAAGCGGTACCTATTTATCTACTTGCAATTTCTTGCTTTCAAACTGCTAGGTTGGCAGGAGCTGGGGCCAGAGACGGGAGCTCACTCCGTCATGCAGCACTCGGATCTCGAACTGCCGAACTACCGACCTTCCGGTCTGCAGTTCAGGGTCGGAGGTCTCAAAAGCTCCTACCCTGCCACACATCTGGTTAGTCTTTAAGGTGCTCCTGGACTCTTGCTCTTTTCTACCGAGGGAAGGACAATTAGGACAGCAAAAGTTTCCAAAGGGGAGCGCTACAGGGCAGCCAGCCTCATCACATTTGGAGAAAATCTACTCTGTTCCATGGGGCTTTCTGGAGTAGGAAGTCCTTTCAAACAAGGGGCACATTCAAGAACAGTAAATTGCAGGGTCTGGACCGGTTTCATTTCAGAACCTGTTAGCTTGTGCCCAGGCTCAGTCGCAGAGGGGAGGCATGGTGGGAGAGCATCTGCTTGGCACGCAGGAGGTCCCAGGTTCAATTCCTGGCCTCTCCAGCTAGAGGATCAGGTTGTAGGTGATGTGAAAGACCGGAGACCCTATAGAGTCTGAATACAAAATACTGACCTCGACAGACCAGGGTCCTGATTCAGTACAAGGCAGCTGCAACACATGAAACATGGCCTCCACTGTGGAAGATGTGGGTACCACAGAACATGGGCATTGGCTTTCTCTTAGGGTTGTGTTAAGGGTTGCCATCAGGCCTGGAGAAAAATACCTTCTCCCTTAAACAGAGGCGTACTACATGGAAATGAGCTGTTGAAGCTTTTCAGAGCGTGGGACAAAATAACATCCCTAGTAAACAACACCCCACTGAGCCCCTCTCAAAGGGACAGAAGGACATCCCCCCCCCCCATCCCCTTCAGGCTGGGAGCCACCTGGGTGTGTTTAGAAGAAAATTCCGTGCCAAGAGGAGTCAAATTCTGCAAGCGTGAGGTAGATAATTCATAACCGATGCTCCCTCTAAGCTGTGGAGTCTTGTGAGCAAATATCCTACTTGGTGAGCTACTGGCGTTAAAGTTGTGAGCCAGGGACTTGGCTGCTGCATAAATTAGTTTGCCCTGGAGCCATTCTTCCTGAGCTAAGGCAAAAAATGTGTGAGCCGGAGGCTGAAAAAACTGTGAGCTAGTTCACACTAACTCAGCTTAGAGGGAACACTGTTCATAACCGATGTTATTGATGTAAAAGATAAAACTGGAGCTAACAGGCATCCTTGCCTCACGCCTCTGAGGGTTTTAATAGGGCCGGTAAGATGACCATTTCTAAGCTTACTTGTCAAGTTGCTAAATTCGGTGCATTAATTTTCAAATTACGGGAATGGCACCTTAAAAGCACCTTAAATATTCAAATTCATTTTTTAAATTAGTGTACTTAATGTTCGACTAAACTGTATGCTGTTCTAAAGACTGTAATAAACAACTCCCCCTCTGAAATCCTGTTCTTTCGCTAAGGATGCAATTAGGGCTGCCAACCTCCAGGTGGTGGCTGGAGACCTCCCAGTTCCCTTGGAGAGAATGGCTGCTTTGGAAGGTGGGCTCTATTGACATTATACCCCACTGAGCTCCCTCCTAGGGTTGCCAAGTCTGGGTTGGGAAATACCTGGAGACTTTAGGGGCGGATCCAGGAGAGGGCGGGGTTTGGGGAGGAGAGAAGCCTCAGCATGGTACAATGCCATAGAGTCCACCCTCCAAAGCAGCCATTTTCTCCAGGGGAGCTGATCTCTCTCAGCTGGAGATCAGTTGTAAAAGCGGGAGATCCCCAGGCCCCACCTGGAGGCTGGCAACCCTACTCCCTCCCCTCCCAAACTCCACCCTCCCCAGGCTCCACCCCCCCAAATCTCCAGGTATTTCCTAATGCAGAGCTGGCAACTTTACACGCAAGAGAGGGTCTCTGGCAACACTGCAGAAGTGAAGCGACTTCTGGGATGTCACTGGATATCTTCCGTGACTGTCTGTGGCTGTCTAGTCCATCCCACTGCCTATGAATCCACTTTAAATGCAGACAAGTCTGGTTGTTAGAGCCAGTCCAGTAACGTCTCTCACCTCTCCAAGCTTGTCCTTCTTCAGGCTCCACCCCAAAACCCCCAGGAATTTCCCAGCCCAGAGCGGGCAATTCTAATGTCAGAAGTTGTACAGTATGAGTGCAACATCACAGAACACGTACAGTTGTCATGCATCCTCTTACTCCTAGATGAGTGCAAGACATCCCTGACTTGGAGGCTAGGGGCTGTGGCTTCTCAGCACGAGTCATGAGAGCCTAAGAAGGGCCCTGCTGGATGACACCAGTGAGGGTCCATCTAGTCTAGCATCCTGTCTCACACAGTGGCCAACCAGTTCCTCTGGAGGGCCAACAACAGGGCACAGAGGCCGAGGCCTTCCCCTGATAAGAGCATCAGAAGAGCCCTGCCGGGTCAGACCAGTGGTCCCTCTAGTCCAGCCTCCTGCCTCACACAGTGGCCAATCAGTTCCACTGGAGGGCCAACAACAGGGCATAGAGGCCAAAGCCTTTCCTGATACAAACCAAAGAAAAGCCCTGCTGAAACAGACCAATAGTCCATCTAGTCCAGCACCTGTCCCACACAGTAGCCAACCAGTTCCTCTGGATGGCCAACAACAGAGCAAAGAGGCCGAGGCCTTCATAAGAACATAGGAAGAGCCTTGCTTGATCAGACCAGTGGTCCATCTAGTCCCAGCATCATGTCTTACACAGTAGCCAACCAGTTCCTCTGGAAAGCCAACAGTAGGGCAGAGAGGCTGAGCCCTTCCCCTGATAAGAACGTAAGAAGAGCCCTGCTGGATCAGGGCAGTGGTCCATCTAGTCCCAACATCGTGTCTTACACAGTGGCCAACCAGTTCCCCTGGAGGGCCAACAACAGGGCAGAGATGCTGAGGCCTTCATAAGAACATAGGAAGAGCACTGCTGGATTAGACTAGTAGTCCATCTAGTCCAGCATCCCATCTCACACAGAGGTCAACCAGTTCCTCTGGAGGGCCAACAACAGGGCAGAGAGGCCAAGGCCTTTCCCTGATGTTGCCTCCTGGCTCTGGGATTCAGAGGCTTAGTGCCTCTGAATGTGGAGGTTCCCATCAATGGCTAGTAGCCACTGATAGACTTATCCTCCATCAATCTATCTAATATTTCCTTATATATAATTCTGTTTTCAGCATGGACTCTCCTCACACGCTCCCAAATCAGTAGGCTCCCTGAGGTGTCGCTCACAGGCTGTCTCCATCTACTGGTGGATGGGTTGCCTTAGTCCCACCCACAGAGCCGGCACCCCACCTCTCAGCCTCAGTATGCTGGGAGGCGTTGGACAGGGCAAATGCTCCAGCAAGTAAGTGGCTGCTGGGCGGCAAGCAACCAGCGGCTGAGACGCTGCCGGAGGCAGCTGGATGTGGGGCCTGAACCTGCTTATGGTGGTGCCACAGCAGATGTCGACGGCTGCGGATGCCTGCAGGTACTTGCGCCGGCAGCGAGCAACTTGGAGGCCGCCAGAGGCAGCCTGGTATGGGGGATGCCATGGGCGCGAGCAGCCAGGAAGCTGCCTGAGCCCGCCAGAGGTGGCTGAGCAGCAACCATGCCTGCGGGTTGCCAAGCAGCCAGCAAGCAGCCAGGGGCGCGGGGGATGTTCCAGCGGCCAGCGCGTCAGGACGCTGCGGTTGGCAACTGGCCAGGAGGCTGAGTGGCAACCATGCCTGCGAGTGGCCAGGCGGCCGGCAAGCAGCCGGCCGCCACCAACAGAGAGGAGAGGCCGACCCCCGGGTCCTGCTAGAGCCCATTGTATTCATTTCACAATGGGCTTTGCTACTAGTTCCCTTTTAAAGCTGTTTATTCCTGTGGCCATCACTACATCATCTGGCAGCGAATTCCACATCTAAATCAATCTTTGTGTAAAGTAGTATTTCCTTTTGTCCGTCCTGAACCTCAAGTTCTGCAATTTCCCAAATTTGCTACTGTGGCCTTCCAGTCCTCGAAGGCTGGTAGTCACCTGGCAAAGCTACTTGCAGGATCTGTCTAAGGGGTCCCCCCACACGGAACCATACCCAGTTCCTTTATGATCTCTGGCTTCTTCTCCGGGGGGAGGTATCTCTTCCGCAAGAGGTCCTTCTGTATGGGCAACAACGTCTTGAAGAGCTGTTCGTTTGCGATTTCACAAGGTGGAACGACGATGCAACAGTCCAGGAACTCCTCCAGACCCTTCACCAGCTCTTGCCGTTCCTCGGCCAAGTAACAGTCATGGCGGAACACCTGGCCAGGATGGAAAGGGGAAAATCAACACTCAGAGAGTCAGGTTGTCTTAGGGCAGGGGTGGGCAAACTTGCTCAGCGTAAGAGCCACCTAGAACAGGGGTGGCCAAACTTGCTTAACATAAGAGCCGCGTAGAATAAACATCAGATGTTTGAGAGCCACAAGACATGAACAAATATTACCTCCTTTAATTGGAAAATAAGCAAATTTGCTTTTTATTAACATTAAATGAGACTGCCAAAAATAATAACAAAAGGGGTAAAGGCATATATTGATACTGATATTAATTTGTCCAATGATATTTGTTTGCTAATGATATTTAGCTTCCCCAGCCGCCCTGCCGGGAGCCACATAATATATGTGAAAGAGCCACATGCGGCTCCCGAGCCACAGTTTGCCCACCCCTGTCTTAGGGGATGAGGCCACTTCTAGGTTGCATGTCCCAGGAACTTCCTGTGCTCTTTGCTTACACCTTTCAAATATTAAGAATGAAGCATGATAACTTTTTTTATTTTACTTATTTATAGTTGGCCTTTCTTTTGGGGATGTAGCGTACGTCAATGCAATCAGTAGCATGCGACAGTCATTGTAAATCAATGCAATGCAAAGTAGTGCAAGTCAAAGCAATCGATAGCATCCAGATGGGCAGCCATTTTGGTCTGAAGCAGCAGAACAAAGCTTGAGTCCAGTGGCACCTTTAAGACCAACAAAGTTTTATTCAAGGTATACGCTTTCATGTGTATGCACACTTCTTCAGATACAGTGAAACAAGACGTCCTCAACCATTACACATAGTTAGAGAGGGTGGGGGGATTAGTGGCCAGGAAGGGCATGCACACGAAAGCTTATACCTTGAATAAAACTTTGTTGGTTTTAAAGGTGCCCCTAGACTCAAACTTTGTTCAGTAGCACGAGGCATCATTGTGAGTCAGTGCAATGCAAAGTAGCGTCAGGCAAAGCAATCAATAGTATGAGACATTTTTGTAATAGGACTAGGATTACAGAAATTCGAAACAAAGCAAAAGGTGGTAGATGTGTTATCTTAAACAATACAAACATGATAACAATACATGATAAGATACACGGTGAGACAGCAGTTCATAGGACATATACACAAACACAAACAGGTTGATTTGGAACATCTTTTTATGACCCTTAATTTCTGTTCTCATCATTAACAAGCTAAAGGGCAAAGAAGAAGAAGAAGAAGAGATTAGATTTATACCCCGCCCTTCACTCACTTGGAGTCTCAGAGCAGCTTACAAACTCCTTTCCCTTCCCCTCCCCACAACAGACACCCTGTGAGGTGGGTGGGGCTGAGAGAGCTTTTTCCGAAGCTGTCCTTGAGAGAACAGCTGGTACAGAGCTATGGCTTGCCCAAGGTCATCCAGCCAGGTGCAAGTGGAGGAGTGGGGAATCAAACCTGGTTCTCCCAGATTAGAGTCCGCGCACTTAACCACTACACCAAACTGGCTCCCAAAGGCAACAAGAGTACAGATTTCTAAACAGACCAAAATGTTAATGGGGAAGGGTGCTTCAGTTCACAATGACAACCCTACTGAACGAATGGACATGTGCACACTCAAGTATTTTTTTAAAGGATATGTGCAAATTTGCCATGACGGGGATGGTCCAGGCTAGCCAAACCTCATAAATTCTGGGAACTCTAAGCAGGGTTGGCCCGGGTTAGTACTGGGATGGGGGAACCAACCAAGGAAGTCCAGGGTTGGTACACAGAGGCCGTGGCCACACGAGCGAGATTATCCGGAGGGGAAGCGAGGCTATTTTGCCCCAAAGCAATTTGCCCCGCAGTTGCACAATCACACAGGTCTGTGGACCTGCCAGCGCAACTCACCGCTGCGTGATCAGACACAACCACGGGCACATTAATTTTTTTTTTGTGATTGGTTTCCGATTCACTTAAACAGGGGATTGATGAACCGCCCCTCCACCCTAAGGGCTTTTAATGATGTGCACACTGAGAAGGGAGGGGGAACCAACAGCATGGCGTTGGGATAGCCTGATCAGTCTATCCTCGATGCCACAAGTTTGCGCTGGCGCGATCACACGGGAAAAGTCCGGCTTTGGCTCACAGCAAACTGTTTGATACTGGAGTTTCCCTAGTAGTTTTTTACTCCGCTTCCCCGGCAGAGCAAAACGGCTTGTGAAGGCTTGACAACGGTTGCGGGACACTTCCCAGATGTGCTGGTGTGATCGCGCCGCTTTGATCCGCCGGTGAATCGTCCCTCTCACGTGGCTAGTGGGTGTGTATGATCGCGCCCAGAGGCAGGCAATGGCAAACCACCTCCGCTTGTCTCTTGCCTTAAAAAACCCTACAGGGGCACCATATGGCCACTTGCGACTATTTGCAAAATTGATTTTTTTTAAGGGGGTATGTATAAACTCAATATTTTATACAGTGGTTTATATGTAAATTCAGATAAACAAAATTGTGAAGGAAAATTAGCATCTGAAGGAAAAGTCCATGAAAGCTTATAGTAAAATAAAAATGTATTTGTACTTAAAGTCCTGGAAGGCTCCTGTTTATTTCTGAAGAGAACAAAGTTCAGATAATCAATGGACGGATCTGCCCGCAGATCCAAGTTAGAGATTTTAAATAGCAAGATCAAGATTTGGGTCCAGTAAGAAAAAGAGGCAGTCCCCTCTTTTGTTAAAGATTAAAAAATGGCTTTGTTTTTGAGAGTAATGGCTTAAGATAGTTAACGAAGTAAAACTATTATAGTTCCTTCCTATATGGGGTACAGCGGTATACCTCAAGTCCAATGTGGTCATTGTACTAAATTTAAACTGGCAGATAACTTATGTTTGTGCTGATGCAAATTGTCTGGATTATGTTATGTTCATGAACACGTAAATTGTTTAATTTAAATCAAAAAAGATTTGAGTCCAGGAGCACTGTCTGCTAAAGGGAGCTTTGACTCTTCAACGCTTAAACTGTGGAAATGTCGCTGGTCTTTCAGGTGCTCCTGGACTCGAATCTTTATCTTCTATTGAAGACCAATATGGCTTCCCATCTGAAATTATCAATAAAAAGATGTCACTAATAAAGGGAGAAAGAGCAAACACGTGGATGTGTGCAAATTTATTTGTGTAGGTCAGGGGTCCTCAAACTTTTTAAACAGGGGCCAGTTCACTGTCCCTCAGACCGTTGGAGGGCCGGACTATAGTTTAAAAAAAAAACTATGAACAAATTCCTATGCACACTGCACATATCTTATTTTGAAGTAAAAAAAACAAAATGGGAACAAATGCAATATTTAAAATGAAGAACAAGTAAAGTTAAATCAACAAACTTACCAGTATTTCAGTGGGAACTATGGGCCTGCTTTTGGCTAATGAGATGGTCAATGTCCGGTTCCATGTTTGTCACTGCTAGTCGTAACAAGTGATGCAAGTGTGCATCAGTTAGTCTAGATCTGGTTGGAGATTTCAGATGTTTCATTCTGGAAAACATCCCCACCCGGCTCCTGGGTGCCCGGGACTGGCGCAGGTCTCCTAGCCGGCTCAGAGGCCTCTGAGCTGGCTAGGGGACTTGGGGCCGGCTGGAGCGCCTGCCCTTGCACACTTACCCTCTTCCTTCTGCCTCCTCCTGGCCGACTGGGGGGAGGGGGTGGGGCTTGATCATGTGTCCTCCCCCCAGGCTCGTCACTCCTGGAGCGGCACTCCGGTGAGCTCCCCCTCCAACGGACCCCTGGCGGCACACCCAGCGGGCCAGAAAAATGCCCTCGGCGGGCCGCATGTGGCCCGCGGGCCGTAGTTTGAGGACCCCCGGTGTAGGTTATCTGTACCTTACTCTTCTACTGTTTTTATTCAAGGCAGATCACAATATTTGCTACGCTGCTTTTGTCAGTGATTGCTAATTTAATATTCCTCAAAATGCTTTCTATTACTAGATTATGTATGATTTGAATCAGCCTATTTGGCTGAATGGTGTCCTATACAATTTAAGTATAAGATACAGACAAAACATACACATTAATTTTGAAAAGGGGAAAAAATGTTTCATTAAGGAGAAACAGGACCAATGGACATGGTGACGCCCTTTGTTCAAATATAACTTCCCCTATTGCGGGGAAGTTAGTATCTCTTTAACAAAGTACTAACTTGTGAAACAAATCAGGATAAGGGGCTCTGAGCGAGGGAGTCTGTTACAAGGTGCAAGAAGTGAGACATCCACCCACCAAGACTAGCACATGCAGATATATCATTAGGGTTAAACAGTGTGTTGCATGCATACTCAGCAGGCCTGTAGCCACAGGGGGCATTTGGGGGCAATGCCCCTCACAGATAAGTGCCGCCCCCTCAGGCAAAAAATAAAAAATTCAAACACATTATTTTTAAAATGTAAGATGGCTGTGGGGTTTCCAAAATGACCCCGGGCACAGTCAGGGAAACTCCAGTCTCATTTTCTTTTTTCCGTGATGAAAAATGAACAGGTTTTTAAAAAATGCAAATAAATTAAATAAAATAGAACTGCAAAAAATAAAATAAAAATGTGAGAGAGTCGGAGATCCCCCTCCCCCCCCCCCGGCTTACACAGAAAAGCAGTCTGGAATCAAGTCTCTCCAATCGAGAGGACTAGAGGAGGACTTGAGGCCACAGCGGAGCCAGAGCTGCTGCTTCTGCTGCTGCAAGAGGAGCAGCAGGTATGGCCAGGGTGCCCCCCAGATTTCCCCACACCCCACCAACCAAAATTTTCTGCCTACACCACTGCTACTCATAGTATTGCCTTCTGCCTGTACAGAAAATTAATGCCCTGTCCTTTGTGATGGTGGAAAGTGCCATCAAGTCACAGCTGTCTTATATGGCAACCCCATCGGGTTTTCAAGACAAGAGACGTTCAGAGGCGGTTTGCCATTGCCTGCCTCTGCGGAGCAACCCTTGGACTTCCTTGGAGGTCTCTCATCCAAATACTAGCCAGGGCCGACCCTGCTTAGCTTCCGAGATGTGAGACTGGGCTAGTCTGAGCCATCCAGGTCATAGCCCTGTTCCTTTAATGGAGCCTTAATGTGACAAAACCTGACCTGGCTGTGGCTCAGTGGAAGAGCATCTGCTTGGCATGCAGAAAGTCCCAGGTTCAATCCCCGGCATCCCCAATTAAAAAGGACCAGGTAGTAGGTGATGTGAAAGACCTCCACCTGAGACCCTGGAGAGCCACTGCCAGTCTGAGTAGACAATACTGACTTTGATGGACCGAGTGTCTGATTCAGTGTAAGGCAGTTTCATGTGTGATAGCCCAGGCTAGCCCTGAAGTTAAGCTGTGGCAATTTCAGAAACTGCAACATGAACCCAACTCACCCAGCCCACCTACTCACATCTGGGAGTGGCATCCTGCCAATCCCCCCCTTTTGCTGTCAAGTCACATCTGATTTAAAGTGACCTGTAGTAGGGTTGCCAACCTCCAGGTGGAGACAGGAGATCTACAGGAATGACAGCTGGTCTCCAGACAACAGAGATCAGTCCCCCTGGAGAAGATAGCTGCCTTGGAAGGTGGACTCTATGGCATTATACCCTTCTGAGGTCCCTCCCCTGCCCAAACCCTGCCTTCCCCAAGCTCGTCCCCCCCCCCCCCCAGTCTCCAGGAACTTTCCAACCAAGAGCTGGTAACCTTACCCCATAGGGTTTTCAAGGCAAGATAAATTCAGGGACAGTTTGCCATTGCCTGCCTCTGTGTAGCAATCCTGGACTTCCTTGGTGGTCTCCAGTGTTCCCTCTAAGCTGAGTTAGTGTGAGCCAGCTCACTGTTTTTTAGCCTCCGGCTCACACATTTTCATCTTAGCTCAGGAAGGATGGCTCCAGAGCAAATTAATTTATGCAGCAGCCAAATCGCTCGCTCACAACTTTTTAATGCCAGTAGCTCACAAAGCAGAATTTTTGCTCAGAAGACTCCACAGCTTAGAGAGAGTATTGTCTCCCATCCAAATACTAACCCAGGCTGACCCTGCTTAGCTTCCAAGATCTTACAAGACTGGGCTATCCTGGGCTATCCAGGTCAGGGCACTTACTCCTTAGGAACTTTTAAAGAAAGTGATTCCATGGCTCTTTTAAGCAACTGGGGGTGAAGATTTCATCTTACCCGTTCGGACATCATTGTTGCAACGGCTCTCCCGATCTCATGGTAGGTGGTATAGTGGGGATCTGGGCCCAAGACCACAAAAAGGAACCTGACGGGCACAGAGACCTCCAGGACTGAGTCCATCTTCACAGCATCCTTCAAGCGCACGAAAGCCAGAGTGGGGCGGTCCAGGAGGGCGGCGCAGCCTGGAGGGAGGATGGAGGAGGGTGGGGCATCATTTAAGGTCCTTGGCACAAGGAGAGAGAGGCAGAAAGGGCAGGGGAGAGGCAGAGCACGGGAGAGGAGCGGGAAGAACTGAGGAGAGGCAGGAGGACAGCATGGGAAGGAGGGAAGAGAAAGGAAGATCAGCAGAGTGAGCCCCGTTTGCCATTGCATCAGAATAAGCCAGACAAAAACAGGTGGCTGAGCTGCCGGGAGAAATGAATGTCCTGTCCCACTAGTAGAGTCTTCATGGGGTGACCTTGACCAGGTGATGTTACTCACCGTGAAAAACTTTAGCTGTTTTTCCCCACTAACTACACCAGGGGTGTAGAGTTTAAAAACTCCGGGGGGGGGGGGCTCTTCTGTGCACGCGCACTTTGCGTGCGCGCCTACCGGGACCATGTCCCCGCCGCCGCCTCCCCCCCCGCCTGACCACTCCTGCTTCCGTCCCTCCGTCCGTCCAGGGGCCAGCTGGGCATTTGCTTAGCTGGCCCCTGAATGGACGGAGGGAGGGTCGGAGTGGCCAGGCGGGGGTGGGGGGAGAGAGACGGTGGCGGCAGCCCTAGGAAGGGTCGAGGGAGGCACAGCGGAGGGCACACTGTTTTCCTGGGGGGAGCTTAGTCCTCCTCGGGAAATTTTGGGGGTGGCTCGAGCCCTCGAGCCCCCCCGTAGTTGACGCCTATGCACTACACCTCTATTAAAAGGACAGGGTGATTTTCTCCAGGCCCGTTGGCAACTCTAAGGCCGAAGCATTTCTTTTCTGGGTCCAAGAGGGTGTTCCCTGCCTAAGTGCATGAGATGGCAGGAGTCGGCAGAACTCCCTTTCTCCTACCCTGCTCAATGAGCATGGACCAATGTTCCTTCTAAGCTGTGGAGTGTGGCAAGCAAAAATTCTATATAACGTTGTGAGTGAGCGATCTGGCTGTTGCATAAATTAGTTTGCGCTGGAGCCATCCTTCCTGAGCTAAGACAAAAATATGTGAGCTGGAGGCTAAAAAACTGTGAGCTAGCTCACACTAACTCAGCTTAGAGGGGACACTGGCAATGGACCCAAACAGAAAGGAAGCCTATCCCACACTGGTCTGGGGCAGGGCCATCCTACCAGACAGCAGAGCAAAAGACCAGATTTTGGGCAATATTCCACCACAAGCTTTCACAGTGGCCTCTCTGGTCTATGAAAACTTATGCTGGAGTAAACGCCTTAATCTTTAAGGAGCTGCAAGACTCCTGTTTACTTTTGCAGTATTTAATTGTATATTTGTACCATCGGGAGACAGTGAGAAGAAGGCGAAGACGAGATTGGATTTATACCCTGCTCTTCACTGGGAGTCTCAGAGCGGTTTACAATCTCCTTATCTTCCTCTCCCCACAACAGACACTCTGTAAGGTAAGTGGGGCTGAGAGAGCTCTGAGAGAACTGCTCTTGAGAGAACAGCTCTGAGAGAACTGTGGCTGACCCAAGGTCACCCAGCAGCTGCATGTGGAGGAAAGGGGAATCAGACCCAGTTCTCCCAGATTAGAGTCCGTGCACTTAACCACTACACCAAACTGGCTCTGTGCCTTTTCTGTCTCCAATGCCAAATATATCTCAGTATGGCCTATATTGCAAGACTGTTTTAAACCATTCTCTTATTCTCAGCTGTGCCTCCAACCAAGGCCAGTTCAAGATAATTTGTTGCCCCGTGTAAGAAACATCCATAATCTCTTGAGCCTGCACTGCCATTGACCATGTTCAACCAGCCAATCAGAGTTGCCAGCTCTGGTTTGGGAAATACTTAGAGATTTTAGGGGTGGAGCCTGAGGAGGGCGGGGTTTGGGGAGGGGAGGGACTTCAGTGGGGTACGATGCCATAGAGTCCAGCTTCCAAACCAGCCATTTTCTCCAGGTGAACGGATCTCTATTGCCTGGAGATCAGTTGTAATTCCAGGAGGTCTCCAGCTACCACCTGGAAGTTGGCGACCTTGCAACTCTGGCTTGAGAAATTCCTGGAGATTTGAGGGTGGGGCCTAGGGAGGGTGGGGTTTGGGGAAAGAGGACCTCAGCAGAGTCAAATGTGGTAGAGTCCACCTTCCAAAGCAGCCATTTTTCCCGGGGGAATTGATCAGGAGATTTGTTGTGACTCCAGGAGATCTCCAGGCCCTACCTGGAGGTTGGCAAGCTTGCAGCCAAGGGACTTGTCTGGCAAAGTTGGTCCCTTTCTGTGCTGGGAGAGAACATCTGCAAAGCACCAGCTCCGTTCTACCCTAACCAGACACTTGGGTGGCCCAACATCCATCTGGCAGCATTCAAGGGACTGCATCAAGAACTGCCATAAACCCCACTTCCCCCATACCCTTCCACAAGGACTTCATTGCAGGGTGGACTAAGGATGCTATCCTCCCGGTGAGACCTGGGGATCCCCTGGAATTACAGCTCATCTCCAGGCACCTTGTTTATATAGAGATGCACTACCTATACAAACAGGTACCTGAAGAAATGAGCAGTGACTTGCGAAAGCTCACGCCCGGCCACATATTTTGTTAGTCTTTAAGGTGCTCCTGCATCCTTTCTCTTTTCTGCTGCTCCAGACAAACACAGCTACCCGTCTTGATCCATTTCTAGAAACTTATTCGTCTCATCCAGGGATCTTTGCCAGCCCTGCCAACTGTAATACTCTGAGTGGGAGGGTTTAGGGACTGAACCTTGGACCTCATGCACGCAGTGGAGGGGCACAACAGCCAGTTTGGTGTGGCGGTTAGGAGCGGAGACTCTAATCTGGGAGAACCGGGTTTGATTCCCCACTCCTCCACGTGCAGCTGCTGGTGTGACCTTGGGTCAGTCACAAGTTCTCTCGGAGCTCTCTCAGCCCCACCTACCTCGCAGGGTGTCTGTTGTGGGGAGGGGAAGGGAAAGGAGACTGTAAGCCGCACCGAGACTCCTTCGGGTAGTGAAGGGCGGGTATAAATCCAGTCTCTTCTTCACTGCCACTGAACTACGGGCTCTCTCCACCCTTCGTGAGACTGGACATCCACACACAGTGACGACACGCTTACCGACAAGGACCAACGTGGCTTCTGAGTCGGGTAAGATCTTTTCTAAAAGCGGCTTTGTAAAACCATGACGTCTCGGCTGTTCCTGTGGCGAGAGGAATTACAGAAGGTTAATTCCCCGAGGTACTTTCACAGCTTTTTAATTTTTGTGAGATGGAACGGAGCTATAGCTGCCGACTTCCAGGTGGGGCCTGGAGAGCTCCCACTATTGTAACCAGGGGTCATTTCGTAGAAAAAGAGTTGCAGGAGCTCATTAGCGTAACTCATTTGCATAACTCATTTGCATATGTCACACCCACTAACATACCAGAAGTGTGTCAGAAGGCAACACCCACCCCTCAGGCTCCACTCCACAGGTGAGTGAAACTGACCTGCCCTTCCCCATCCAATACTTTGTGCACTAAAAATAAGCGTCAAGAACACACCCTCATTCTCTTCCTGCTCCCTTGAAACCACCAGGTTTCAAGTAGACTTGAGATACCCAGGACATGTGCACCATCCATCCCTTCCCCTTCCCCTCCCCACAACAAGACACCCTGTGAGGTAGGTGGGGCTGAGAGAGGTCTTTTGAGAACTGCTCATGAGAGAACAGCTCTGAGAGCACAGAGCAGCTGCATGTGGAGGAGTGGGGAATCAAACCTGGTTCTCCCAGATTAGAGTCCAACTCCTGACCACTACACCAAACTGATGGGGTGGAAGCTGCTGAAGGGTTGGTGAAATTTCTCCAGTACTCATGTGCCATGTGCCCAGATAAAAAATGGTATACTTAGAAAATTTATATGCCACCTTGAGCAAGTCTCTGGAAAAGCAGCACACAGTCATAAAAGGAACAGTGATAAAATTATCAATATTAAAACAAAACATTAAAAACAATAAAGACCCTAGCAGGGCTTTCCCCGGGGCGCTGCGCCTCTGCACTGCTCAGGGAAGCCAAGGAGGGGGTGGGGCTTGGTCATGTGCCTGCCCCCTGGGCTCCTCACTCCTGGAGCTGCGCTCCCGCTCCAACGGACCCCTGATTGTAACTGATATCCAGACAACGGACATCAGTTCCCTTGGAGAAAATGGCTGCTTTGGAGGGTTGACTCTATGGCACTGTCTGTACCCCAAACCCTGCTCTGCTTAGGCCCAATGCCAAGATCTCCAGGTATTTCCCCACCCAGAGCTGGCAACCCGAAATGAAACACTGAGTTGTGGAGAAGACTGTTCCTCATTCATCTGCCCGTGGGCAACAGTAACACCTCAAGAGCTCAGACGTGGTTCGTAGGATGTTTTCCAGGGCTTTATTTTAGGAAAGTCACTAATATCCCAATTCCATGTTGGGATTCATGCCCCAACCTACGTATGGTTATGAGACCCAATATGGCGAAGCGGTTAACAGTGTCAGACTGTCAGTAAACTGCCATAGACTGGGGTGACTGCACCAATATCACAATGTTACATCTGGCTAAGCCTTTCTGTTTAACTTGCATTGTTTTGGGTCTGAATGTTTTACTCCATACTTATCGGTCCCGGCCGGGAGATAGCATCGGGGACCTGACCCCCACCACTGGAATGCACGCCTCGCTTCGCCTCGCTGGCTTTGCTTTGCGCATGCTCATTACTCATTCGCTTTTATCTCTAGCCTCCTCAGCTAACGGCCTTGAAGGGAAGTGCCGCCTGTTCTGTGTTACAAGAACCACAGGTGTTATGTATTCTGTTTTCTTAATTTCTCTGGGAACTGTTCTTCCAAAAAGTTCAACAGTATTTCTCCCTGAGAACTCATTTTGCCGCACTTTCCTTGGGAACCTTGGGCCAGTATAATTGGGTGCCAAGAATACTCTGTATTGATTGGCAGAGGGTAGTTGGGCCATATTTCATATCCAGTATAATTATGATTGTAATTCAAAGCTTAAGTGTTACTAACAGAAGAAGTGTCTGACCAACATGATCTTTTCTACAAATAAAGGACTATCTGTTTAAGGAGACCTGTTGTGGATTACGTATATCTATTGGGACAGTCTCACACAGACTAGTATTTTTATTTATTTATTTATTTATTTATTTATTTAGGGCTTTATATCCCGCCCTCCCCGCGGGACTAGTATCTGGGAGACCCAGGTTTAATCCCTGCTTGTGCCATGGAAACTCACTGGTTGACCCTGGGCTTGTTTCGAGGATAAAATGGAGGAGAGGAGAATGATTTAAGCCGATTTGATCCCCATTGGAGAGGAAGGCAGGGTGCAAATGAATTAAATGGTAAATAATAATAATTAGGTAGCAACAGCATAAGAGCATCAGAAGAGCCCTGCTGGATCAGACCAGTGGTTCATTTAGCCCACCATCCTGTTTCACACAGTGGCCAGCCAGCTCCTCTGGAGGTCCAACAATAGGGCAGAGAGGCCGAGGCCTTCCTCCGATGTTGCCTCCTGGCTCTGGGATTCAGAGGCTTAGTCCCTCTGAATGTGGAGGTTCCCCTCAGTCACCATGGCTAGTAGCCAGTGACAGACTTCTCCTCCATGAATCTGTCTAATCCTCCTTTAAAGCTGTTTATTCCTGTGGCCATCACTACATCCTCTGGCAGTGAATTCCACTGTAAAGTAGCATTTTTTATTGTCCACCCTGAACCTACTGCCTACTACTTTACACCCTGTAAGTGAAATCTCTGCACATTTTGCCAGAAAACAGATTATTGGCACTGGTTTGGCACTCTAGAGTTTGAGACCCACTGATAAATGGACATTTCTCTCTATAGTTGGTGATTATGGCACCTAGACATTTCATTGCGGCTCCTATTTAGTTTCAGAAGGGATTTTATTTCAGTGTCTCTCAGGGCCCAACTAGACGCGACAGTACCTTCATGTCCAACACAGGGACACTGGTGCTATTTTAAAGACTAACATGGGTGATTTAAGTGCTGTGGGATGAGGCCAGACTGTGGTGGGGCAAAAGGAGGCACTGCCCCATCAATAGTTTGTCATGCCCCCTCCAATCAGCACTAGAGGTTGTTGTGAAATTGATCACAAGTCTTTCAAGAGTAATTTGTGAAGAACATCCTACAGGATTTATCACATCCTGCATATTCCTTGTTTGAACTGCTGCCTTCGGGCAGAAGATATAGGACAATCAAAACAAGGACAAATAGACTAAAAAACAGTTTTTACTCGAGAGCTATTATTGCCCTGCATGCTGCATGAGACTGAAATCTGGAGGAAACAGTGGTTTGGTTGCTATGTAAAAGGGAGAAGCAGTTGTGAATGTCTGTGTGAGTGCGCATGTGTATATGTTGCGAGTCACTGAATGATGGCACTTTTTAATTTCATTGTACTATGTACAATGACAATAAAGTATATTCTAATTCTAATTCTAATTCTAAAAAAGGAAGGAGGTAAAAGGTAGAAGGGTGTTAATCCTGTCAAAAACCTTCCAAGGGTGAATTCTCTACAGAAGTGGCTAGAACAGAATTAGCAGTTAGCAGGGCTGAAGAGTCCTGATTTTAAAAGTGGTGGGGATCATGTTGGAATAAAGCAGAGAAATAGAGTTTAAGCAATAAAGGGGTAAAAACAGTGTTGTGGCTGACTCAGAACTGATTACAGCATGTTTCTTTTTCTTTTTTGTAATTCCATTTTCTGCATTCCTTGACATAGCAAGTCTGAAACTTTTTTTGCACTTTTCTAAATTTTGTAACCCTAGTCCTACTGCATTGCTTATTAGATCTCTCATGCTATTTGATTACGTCGTTCTATATCATGTAATCCACTTTGCGTCTCAAGGAGAAAATTGGTAGAGAAATAATAAAGTATAAATAAATAAGAACATAAGAGAAGCTATGTTGGATCAGGCCAATGGCCCATCCAGTTCAACACTCTGACCAATTCCCCCCCCCCCCCGATTTCCCCCACGACTTCTTAATCCTAAAAAATTAAGGACCAAGAAGATGTGGGGGAAACTGGTGGAAGATGCAGGTCAAAATGCAGCCACACAGCACATACTGGGAAATTGAGCAGTACAACTGGGAGAAATGGGAGACCGAGGATGGAACAACTGCTTTTGCGGAATCGGTCTCTGTGACACACAGTGGCCAAAAATAGCAGGTGCCATCAGGAGGTCCACCAGCAGGGCCAGCCCTCCCACTGTTACCCCCCAAAGCACCAAGAATACAGAGCATCCCTGCCCCAGAGTATTCCATCTATACCTTGTGGTTAAGAGCCACTGATGGACCTCTGCTCCACGAGTAGGGTGGGGGTGGACACAAGAATATCTTGTCCCAGTAGCATTTTTAGGCTATAAAATGGCAGCGACCTAGGGACTTTGGGAGTGGAGCCAGGAGAAGGTGGGGTTTGGGCAGGGGAGGGGCCTCAGCATGGTACAATGCCCTAGAGCCCACCCTCCAAAGCAGCCATTTTCTCCAGGGGAGCTGATCTCTGTCAGCTGGAGATCGGTTGTAAAAGCAGGAGATCCCCAGGCCCCACCTGGAGGTTGGCAGCCCTCTCTTGACAGCATTCAAGGCCTGTGGCTACTGTATGTTAAAACCATGCTGCGGCTAGAGGTTGCACTTTGCAGAAGATAAAGAACAGGGGTCCCCAACTCTGTTGCCCGCCGCCTCCTTTCCTGTCGCCTGCCAAGTGTTTTCAGAAAGTGGGTGGGGTTTTGCTCAACAAGCCTTCTGACCGACCACCGGAGAGTTGATTGGCTGTACAGGTTGCTTTGACAGCAGCTGCCGCCACAGCGCGAAAATCTCTACTGTGTGATCAAGGGTAAGCTGCAGCAGCCATTTTGGTGACTGCCCCTACCTCTTGAAGCAGCCATTTTGTGGCTACCATTCTGTGGCTGTGCCCACCATCTTGTGTCAGAATGCCAAAGGTGTCTGCAGGCTCAAAAAGTTTAGGGACCCCAGATTAGAATAACAGGGTTTTACCTGCTGCTTTACCTGCTCTGAGCTGGGGGAAAGGGTCTTCATCTCAATGGAGAGGTGCTCTTGCAAAAGCGGCTGGGTTGTCTCTGCATCTTTGCTGTCGGTCTGTTGCAACCGCCCAGGGGAAAGCGTGCCGAGTGAAGCTGACTCATCAGGGTGACTGTATAAGTGTGTGTGTGTGTGCAGGGATATGGGATGGAGAGGGAAACAAATGCAGGAGAGGGAAAGAATAATGGCTAAGACTTCAGAGCAAGAATGCATCCTACAAACAATTCATATTCATAAGTAATAATATTAATACATTCTTCACTGCCAGTACATCAAGTTGGGTAGCTGTGTTAGATCAGGATGGGTAGCCATGTTAGTCTGTCGGTAGATGTAGAAAAGAGCAAGAGTCCAAGAGCATCTTCAAGACTAACAAAGTTTGTGGCAGGGGAAAAGCTTTCATGAGTCACCGCTCACTTCTTCAGATACAGCTAGAATGTGAGTACATCTGTACTTACAGCTTGGAGAGTGGAGTGATTTCAGATGCCGAATGACAATAGCAGGGAAATGCCAAAAGCAGGCGTGTTTGGATTAAGTGTGATATATAGAGGGGTAGTGGGCGTGGAGAAGTCAGCATTGGTAATGAGACTGGAAACCTAGGTCTTGATTCAGTCCAGGAGGATGCATTGTATTCAGCTTCATTATCAGTCGCAACTCAGCAGTTTGAAAAAGAAGAGGAGGAGATTGGGTTTATACCCTGCCCTTCACTACCCAAGGGAGTCTCAGAGTGGCTTACAATCTCCTTTTCCCTTCCCCTCCCCACAACAGACACCCTGGGAGGTAGGTGGGGCTGAGAGAGCTTTTTCCCAAGCTGTCCTTGAGGGAACAGCTGGTACAGAGCTACGGCTTGCCCAAGGTCATCCAGCAGGTGCAAGTGGAGGAGTGGGGAATCAGACCCGGTTCTCCCAGATTAGAGTCCATACACTTAACCACTACACCAAACTGGCTGTCTGTGTGAGAGCAGAAGTGAGCAGTGACTCATGAAACCTCATACCCTGCCACAAATGTTGCCAGTCTTTAAGGTGCCACTGGACTCTTTCTCTTTTCTACTGCTACAGACAGATTGTTACGGGCTGGGGTGTAGGCAGAGGGAAGTCTTGGTCTTAAGCCAAAAGGAACAGAGCAGGTACCAAGAGAGAAAGTCCAAAGCACAAACCGGGAGCAAGGTCATTCAAAGCCAGAGTGTGCTGTTTCCACAGAGCTTACACACTGAAGTGGTAGACGTAGTCCAAAATCAGAATCAACAGGCAGAGCCAGAGGTCAGAGAGCCAGGGATCTTTCCAAGGCTGCAGGGTTCAGGAACAAGGAGCAGTTGCTACACACACAGAAGCAGGTCTAGAATGTGCAGAGTTGCTACCGCACTGAGGAAGGTGTGTGAAGTGCTTATCAGGAGGTTCTTCCTTCCTAGGGAGCGGAGTCTGCCAAGACTTACAACTCCTCCCATTGCCTTTGCAGGAGCTGCAGTCTTGCACTCCTTCTTCGCTCCTGCATAGTCAGCCTTTGGCGTGCCTTACGTCTGGGGCATTCAGGAGAACTGGGCGGGGAATCTGGGGTGTCTGCAACTGGGGGTGCTGGCCCAGGCTCTCTCCTTGTGGCTGCACCTCTTGTGCAGCTGCTGCGGACTCTTCCTCCTCAGGTAGTGTGGAGGGTCCTTCCTTTTGGCTGACTCCCGAGGAGGCTGGGTTGCTCCCTGTCTCTTCCTCATCTGAGGAGTCGTCAGCCTCAGCAGAGCCATTACCCATGACACAGAGTCAGAAGCTGGGGGAGAGGAGCAGGAACAAAGTCCAGAAACAGGAGGCAGAATGGAGGCATGGCATCACGAAGCAGACTCCTTGCTTCCACAAAGAAGCCAGCCTGGAGCTAAATAGCCCTCTGCTGCTGTTTCCAATTAGCGCAGCAGCACCAGCAGCCAAGTGCCTGTCAAAACTCAGGGCTAACCGGCTGTCTGCTCTGCGAACGAGCTGCATGCCACCTGGTCTCCAAGTCCTGGCAGAGCTGGTCTCTTAAGTGAGCAACTCGCAGGGGCGAGTGGGAGGGCTTTCCACTTGTAGCTGCCCCTGGTCAGCTGTTGTTGAGGCAGATGCTAATGTGGGTGGCAATGGCAAACTGTCAAACTCTGAAGCTTCAGAGGGGCCGGCTGTGGGTTCTGCTGAAGCCGGCAGCGCCCCCTCATCAGACTAACACGGCTATCCACTTTGATCTATCTCCATGGAAAGTGCCACAGATTTTGTTAGCCTTTTAAGTTGCTACTGCTGCAGACAGACTAGCACAGTAACTGTAATAATGCCGCAAGCACACCATGCCAGAACAATTGTAGTAGGGTTGCCAGCCTCCAGGTGGGGCCTGGAGATCTCCTGCTTTTACAACTGACCTCCGGCTGACAGAGATCAGCTCCCCTGGAGAAAATGACTGCGCTGAAGGGTGGACTCTATGGCATTGTACCGTGCTGAGGCCCCTCCCCTCCCCAAACCCCGTCCTCTCCTGGATCCACCCCCAAAGTCTCCAGGTATTTTCCAACCCAGACCTGGCAACCCTAAAGTGCAGGTTTATTAGAACAAAGCAGGGCCTTTCCTGGCCTCTGCTAGAAACACAAAACTAACAGTCAACAGGGGGAAATGAAACTAAACTACAGAACATGCTTTTTGCCCAAGGGACCTGGGGGAAATAACTAAACAGTTCAATAAGGGGACATCACCAAATTCACAACTTGCTGCAATATAACAGTAACCCATCTTGATCTATCTCCATGGAAAGTGTCACAGATTTTGTTCGTCTTTAAGGTGCTACAGGACTTTTGATCTTTTCTACCTCACTGCCAGACTGACTCATAGAAACTAATAAAAACTAAGCCGTCAGAGGAATTCCAAGTTGTTGGCATGTACTCAAGGAGCTACAGACCTTGCAGAGTAAGACTTCCTTTCCTACAGCAGCCCACTGAGTGTCCCAGAATTTTGTTCTTGGGGTGAGCCAGTGTCCACAGAACCTCTGGAATAGGGCTGCCAAGTCAGCCCGGGGGGTGGGGGATCCCCCGCCACAGGGGTTCCCGATCCGCCGGCCAGCATTCAGTCGGCAGGGGGAACCCCACCCATGAAGTCGTCCAGTCAGGATGACTTCCCCAGCGCAATGACGTCACCCGGAAGAGTTTTGGGGCGATTGCTAGAGCGTCGTCCCGGCAACGCCCCCAACGTGATGACGTCACTTCCAGGTGACATCATCACGGCGCGTGCGCTTTGCGTATGCACCGGGGAAGCTCCCGGACCCAGGAGGACTCCCTTCCGCTGGTAAGTCACAAGGACTTGGCAGCCCTACTCTGGAATGGCACAGGCGGCAGAGAGGAACTGGTAGAAATCGCTTGTGCTCTTCTGAAGACAGACGTATGGCCACTCTTTATCATGGCTACCCCCACAACCTTTGGAGAACCTGGGTTTATTCCAAGCTTTTATCTCAAAAATAACGGTGACATCCCGCCTCCCTCAAAATCCTCCATCTCACAATAAAAAAAATGAGAATTCCCCCAATTTTTTAAAAATTGGACTGTTGTCCAAAACTTTTCTTTAAGTGACGGAGAATATTTACGATTCTGATATCCTTATATTTTCTGGATGGTTAAATATTGAACGATTTCAGAGCTGTCTTTTTTTCCCTTGAATAATAATAAAGTTATTTTTAACAAGCCTTCTTTTTGTGCCTTTCTTTTTCTCCGGCAAAGCGTGTGAACTTCTGGAAGGAAACTCATTCTGCCTCCCACTTCTCTGTCACATATCCTATCTCCACTTCAAGCAGAGGATGAATATGCTCTACCCTTTAATACATTCACTGACTGGCTTCGACATTCAGCCAAAGTGGGGTTGCCATCTCAGGGTTGGGAAATACCTGGAGTTTTGGGGGTGGAGCCTGAGGTGGGTGGGGTTTGGGGAGGGGAGGGACTTCAGTAGAGTATCATGCCTTAGAGTCCACCTTCCAAAGCAGCCATTTTCTACAGGGGAGCTGATTTCTGTCACCTGGAGATCACTGGTAATCCCAGGAGATCTCCACTCACCACCTGGAGGTTGGCAGCTCTAAGTCAAAGTCGAGACCCCTTTCACAAGCTTTTCCAAGACAGTCTAGTAGTAGTAACCCCAGTACTAGACATTTGTTTGGTCACTATAGCAAAGTAAGGTAAAGGTAAAGGTTTCCCTTGCTCGACTCTAGGGTTGCGGTGCTCATCTCTGTTTCCAAGCCGAAGAGCCAGCGCTGTCCGAAGATGTTTCTGTGGTCATGTGGCTGGCATGACTAGATACTGAGGCACATGGAACGCTGTTACCTTCCCACCGAAGTGGTACCTATTTATCTACTTGCAATTTCTTGCTTTCGAACTGCTAGGTTGGCAGGAGGTAGCAAAGTACCCTATCATAAAGTACCTGGCTTGACTCTCCTTGTCCATCTTCACATCTTTCCGCCTCTGTTGCTCATCCTACTACTGAATACCTTCCTGTGTGTGACCCCCCCTCCCCAAACTAGCATGATTTGTGAAGTTTGCATAACCCAGCCCAGATTCGAGATGGACTCCAGTCCCCAGATGTCCAGCTAGGGACACGTCAGATTGTTAGATCATTGATACCTGTGTTGAAGTAGGAGAGTCCTTAAAACCACCTCTCGGTCCTGTGGTTTGAGACGCCCATCATCGATCATGTGGTCAAGTATCTGGTGGGCAACCCCAGCTAGACTCTTCTCTGGAAGATCTAGAAGAACAATTCCTAGAGGGGCAAGAAGGGAGGGACATCTGTGCTAAACATCGGGCAACTCAGAAGAGGCTCAGCACCCATAAAAAGAGGGGAAGAAAAACTAAACCAACCAAGCAAAAACCTCCAAAGGAATTTTATAAAACTTGTTAAGGGCCCCAAAAAAACATAAATAGGTATGAATAAAAGTGTGTTTATTTCAAAGACACATGAAAACCTTGTAGGGGCCCAAGTAAAGCCTCATAAAAAAGTGACACACGCATAAAAAAGTTCAAAGTGACACATGCACAAAAAAGATCAGTATATATGAAATGACGCATTTCGGCTCACGAGAGCCTTCTTCAGAGGTCAAATAGCACAGAGTACAAAAAACACTGTGCAACAAAGTCCCTGTTACACATGTAAGGCAGTAAACAATTAATATAGGACCAAAAATGGAATGCTGTACAGAGAAATAAAAAATATATTTGGTTAATATTTAATTACTCATTTGAAAATTCCATCCAATATTAACAAAGAGACACCTGCTAGCATTTTTATTTGTAGTTAAATTTATATCCCGCCCTCCCCACCATTTGGGGGGCTCAGGGCGGCTAACAACATATATAAATATACAATAAAATTCCAATAGTAAAACAATAATTTAAGTTGGTACAACGTACCAAGGAAGGGATTTTATGAGCTTTTCCAGGTAAACTTTGCTGTGTTTTGTATGTGTAATTAACTTGGTTGTTTCTCCTTTCTTGTAGGGGATCCAGAATCTTCTATTGAGGCTATGTCTGTGTTACAGGATGGGCTGGAGCCTATGGATTTTTCCAAGCAAGACTGGTTGTTGCTCACATAAACTGTTTCTAGAGCATGTTTCTAGAGCCTATGGACACTTTGGAACCCAACCTTTTTTAGCCTGTGTGGGCACCTTTGGAATTCTGACACATCTTGGAGGGCACAGCGACAAAATGGCTGCCACAAAACAGCTGCCAAAGGAGGTGGAGCCAGCTGTGGTCACAGCAGCATTAGAAGAAGAAGAAGAGATTGGATTTATACCCCGCCCTTCACCACCTAAAGGAGTCTCAGAGCGGCTTACAATCTCCTTTCCCTTCCCCTCCCCACAACAGACACCCTGTGAGGTAGGTGGGGCTGAGAGATCTCTGACAGAAACTGCTCTATTTCAAGAACAGTTGTGCCAGAACTATGGCTTGCCCAAAGTCATCCAGCAGGTGCAAGTGGAGGAGTGGGGAATCAAACCCGGCTCTCCTAGATTAGAGTCCATGCACCTATCCACTACACCAGGGGTGGGCAATTGTTTTGGCTTGAGGGCCACTTTGTGGGAGCGGAGGTTAGCGGAGGGCCGCACCTTTTAAAATGATTGCATTCATTAGTTAACTTTGCATTTCAGAAAAGGTATCAATTGTATCATAAAAATCAATAAATATAAATTAAATAAAATAGTGATAAGTTTGATTCAATTTATTTATTGTGCTAATTTCATATCATCTCTAGCTGCAAGCACATTTAATTTTAGAATCAGTTTAATGAGACAAATGTACCCTATCACACTTTTCCACAACTTTTTTGAAATCAGGAGTGAGATTGCTTGTTGAGATTCTCATCACAGCCTGCAAGTTAATGTCTGCCAAGGAGTATCTATATTTACTCTTGTCGATCTCCATGCAAGAAAAACTTTGCTCACAAATATATGTAGACCCAAACATAGAGAACATTTTCCCAGCAAATTTCTTCATACATGGAAATTTTTTCAGCAGACAAAGATTTGTAAAAGTCAACTAATGTCACAGCATTAAACATTTCTTTCACAGTGTGATCTGACTGCATGTCAATAAGTTCAAGCTGCAGCTCTTCAGGTGCTGTATCAATATCAGCAGTGATGGGATAAGAGAGCAAATTGAATTTAGGCTCAATTTTCTTGAAGTCCTGAAATCTTCTTGGCGGGCCGCAAAAAACTCTGTGGCGGGCCGCATGTGGCCCCCGGGCCGCCATTTGCCCACCCCTGCACTACACCAAACTGGTGTAAAAAAAACCTGCAGCCAATCAAATCTCCCATGGCCAATCAGAAACCTTGCTGGACAAAAGCTCCACCCGGCCCTGGCCCCTTTCTAAAAACATTTGGCGGGTGCCCGTAAAGGTGTCAGCGGGCACTATTGGACCCCTGAACACCACGTTGGGGGACCCCTGTTCCCAAGAAATGATTCCGTGGGGTATATGTGGACAGTGCCTTCAGAATGATTCTATAAGAACTTCTGTTCTAGGTAACTCAAAAGCACTCTTCCTATAAAGGGAGGCCAACAGAGTATTAAAATTAGACCATCACATAACAAATATAAAAATATAGATTTTGTACTTTCAAAAAAGAAACTGCTTTCCAGACAGTAGTCCTGGGGTAAGAAGGGTATTTTGGCACAAACATCGACCGCCCCGCCTTCCAATAACTAAGATTTGCTATAATAAAATGGGTGCCATAAAAGCTTTACAGCACGACATAAAAATAAGTACTTTTTCATATGACATACAAATGTTAAAAGGGAGGTGTAACATCAAAGTGTGGAATATGTTTCTTATAACTGTTAAAAAATCCTTTCCTTTATGAATGATGTGGTGGTCAAACTTTTCTACAGTACGAAGTTTGGTAGAGCCAGTAAGGGGTGCAAGAATTGTATGAAGGCCAGACACAGTCAGTGGAATGCCGGCTGGCCATCCCTGGTTTGGACAGTAAAAGTATAAGCATCCACCAGTTACAGTTAATCCAGTTGTCTTCCACTCTCTTTCGTAACATCATTTTTGCTCTGGATCAAAGTACCATTTATGCACTTAGCCATTAGCCATTGAGGAGTATGAATAGTGATCACTGATAATCTCCGGTTCAGTCTCTAGCGTCTCCTGACAGAGATTCCAGATATCAGGAATGAATAAGGCCTCTAACTCCCAGAGGGCTTCTTTTGAATGTCCCCCCCCCCCCCCCCGCCATAGGTTCTGGCCCCATACAGCTTAGGGTTGTTCCCCAGTTTCCACACACATTTTGTGCCTTGAGTTAGGCCACTTCTGCACTGTCATTATTGCCACTCATTTGCCCCTATTGCTTCGGAGTTTCTCCCCGCCCCCAATGTGTTTGTCTCTCTCTAGTAGTCCCAGAGGAAGCAAAACACAGGTGGAAAGGGGTGGGGGACACCCAAAGCAACAGGGACAAAAAAACGACAGTGCAGAAGTGCCCTTAGTTTGTTTGTTTTCCCCTCACATTTTTTTCTGGTTCATTTGAAACCACGTTTACCCCGTGCAAAGAAATGTCTTTTCTCCTGGAGGGAGGTTGGCAAGCAGCAAGCCTCCACTTGGCATTTAAAAAAGTTTTTTTGTAATATACAGGCTGGAAGGGAGGAAGTACGTCAGTGGCTTTCCAAGTGCACCTCTAAAGAAATGCTAATGGGGCTAGCTAGAGACAATGGGAGAGTCAAACGTCTCCCTTCTCTTCCCTCCCCTCTTCAGGCAGAGAACTGAGGTTTGGAGGTGTAAAATGCTAGATAGGCTTCAGGAAGCAGCTTCCTGGAGACAACAGGAAAAGAAGCCTTGACCTGGGCTGACTGGGTTCAAGTGGGTGGAGACACAGAGTGAATAAAATGCCTTGCAAGAGGAAATCTTTTCCTTGGGATGCTTGGCTGAGGGGGATGTTGAGTTCTGTTTTGCAAGCAGGCGACCATTGGACATGTGCTCCTCCAGGGAAGTTAGAGCAAATTTTGAGGTAATGGGACATCTTTAGAAAAATTTGTAACTTCCTAAGCTAGAAGAGCCTGTCCTAATTTAACATCTAGTTAAGGCATGTTTTAGAGAGAGAGGGACAGAGGATTTTCATTTTTACCAATTTCTTCTGTTCTTCCTTGCTCAAGTCTGGCATTGTGCTAAAAATACGCTTGTAAACACTTACTTCTTAATAAACACTTTAAACTTCTGATGCTGGTAGTGGTTTTCTGTATCACATAGAGCTCCAACTGTTTTGGACACGCTATTCTAAAGGGAGCTCCACGGAGGGGGTCGGTGAGTGGATACCCCCCAGGGGCATTAAAAAAAGGGGGGGTGCTCAGATGCCACCAATGATGACAGCACCGGCCCTTGGAGATCCTCATTATGGGAGGCATGTGCAGAAGAAAATTAACTGACTCCACAACTGTGAAAATGCACAGGGAGGGCAGACATGTGGAAGAGCCCTCCCCAAACCAACTCCAATGATTTGTGGATCAACTGCTAAGAAAATCAACAGAAGAAGAGACTGGATTTATACACCGCCCTTCACTACCAGAAGGAGTCTCAGTGCGGCTTACAATCTCCTTTCCTTTCCCCTCCCTGCAATAGACACCCTGTGAGGTATTTGAGACTGAGAGAGCTCTTTTGAGAACTGCCCTTGAGAGAACAGCTCTGAAAAAATTTGTGACTGACCCAAGGTCAGACCAGCAGCTGCATGTGGAGGAGTGGGGAATCAAACCCGGTTCTCCCAGATTAGAGTCTGCCTCTCAGCTGAGTGTGACTGTTTCACAGTATATACGAACACAGCATTAAAATTTTAACTGGTAACAAAACCTAACGATACAACAAACACATTTGAATTGAAGTTCAGCCAGTCATCAGCTCTGGAACAAATGTGGACCGCCAGCCCACCCATATTCTTGGTTAATTAAATGCGGCACAAAACAAGGCAGCCTTGCATGCCATCAGCTGAGCATCGGATCAGGTTGAAGGTTTTGGTGCTTTCAAGGCCCTTAATGGTCTGGGACCCACATATTCTTGGGACTGCCTCTCCCGATATACCCCTCGAAGAGCATTGCGCTCAGCTGATAAGAACTTGCTTGGTGTCCCCAGCCCGAGAGATATCTGGCTGTCCTCAACCAGGGCCAGGGCTTTTAGTGCCCTGACCCCAATCTGCTGGAACTCTCTACTGAATAACGTCCGTGCCCTGCAGAACTTGTTACAGCTCCCCCAGCCTGTAAGGCAGAGATGTTCTGCCAGGCGTTTGGTTGAGGACAGCAACGGCATCCACCTGGGTGGCACCCCCCCCCCCCCACACACACAAGGTGGTTTCACAGTTGGGATTTGACCGCCATCTGTTAGAACTGTGTTGCTATTATGAATTTGACTAGAGTGTCTATTTATTTTTAATTTGTTGTCTAGTGTCCATGATTTTAGTGTCTGTTGTACACCGCCCGGAGCAGCACAAACCTCAGAGAGTTGGTTCCAGAGGCAGGGGCAACCACCAGGGCTATTTTTGGGCAGGAACGCACAGGAATGGAGTTCCGGTTGGCTTCCGAGTTGGCCACGCCTACAGCCCGCCCCCCCCCGGGTTCCCCAGGTGCCTCGCAAGCTGCAGGGCCCCTGGGGAAGCCAAGCCGATCCAGGGAGGGAAGGCAGTTGAAACTGCCCCGTGGCAGTTCCCCAGGTGCCCCGTGGCAGCCAATCCTGGGAGGGAGCTGTGCTGTCAGGGGTGTGGCCTAATATGCTAATACGTTTCTGCTCTTGGGTGTGGCCTATTATGCTAATGAGTTCCTGCTGGGCTTTTTCTACAAAAGAGCCCTGACAACCACCAAGAAAGCCCTTGCTGTAGTGGATGACAGGCTATTGTGGATCAGGCACCTACTACATTCCCTGTCCCACATAGCTTTTGTGCATGTAGTTCCCACGATCTCCAGAAGGGGCCCTTCCTTCCTCTTCCACCAGCAGGAAAGTTGGTTTGATCCAACCTGATCATTATCAATTGACTCATGAATGCTGCAGCTGGCTACTGTTTTGGTCAGGAAGTTACTAAACTGGAAGCTGAAGGCAAGGAGCAAAACTTCAAGGGATAATGGATCTGAGAAATCCAGATGGAAATTGCCTTTTCTGTTTCAAGTCTTGCCATCGATCAAGTCTGAAAAAAAGAGGTGATGACAATGGGGAAGACAATGGAATTCTACAGGTTGCCAAGGACATCTTCTAGGCCAGAGCTTTTCTGCATTCTACTTTTCCTCGCTTATAAGTTCATGTTTCTTTGGGGAAGGGGGGGGGGGTAGTGTTCTGAATGTGCTTTGCTCCCTCTAGTGGCCAATTTGACATTACACCAGTTTACGTCCAGCACTGAATCAACCACTAGAAGGAGCAAAGTGCCAGTGGAAAAGAGAAAAAACAAACATCGAAGCAGGAATTTACAAGCCAGGAAAATGAGAATGCAGACAAGCACCTAGATTCTTAACAAAATTTGAATTACAGAGATTCGAGGATAAATGTCTAGTGCAGAAGCAACTTTGGTGAGGAGAATTAGCACAGGACTTATGGAAGATGAGCGTCTGAACAACAGAAGTTCCACAGGGCACTAAGCTTTCCTGTCAGCCCTACCAAATTACTGCCTGCACGTGGCCTCAGTGGGTGGTTCGTAATTTGTATTTAGTATTCCTCAGGACTAAGTGAGACACCAAAAAGCCCACAACCCTTTCCCTCACCTTTGGTAAAAGCCCTGCGCACTTCCATAAGGCTGTGGAAAGTCAGGTACGAGAGGTGAGGCCTCCCCCAGTGCCCGAGCTCTTCGAAGTCTTCTTCCAGCTTGATCCAGTGAGAGGCCTCCATCCAGCGCAGTTCGCTGTTCCTGTCCATGACCAGCTCATGAAGTTCCACGTACGACTGGGGAAGAAGCAGAGGCCCATTAGCATAGCTGACACTTAAGACCTTAAAGGACTTATTTTGGCTTCGACAGCCAGATATGGAACTGAACAGCCAAAGCTGTGCCCAGTATGTCACGGCAAGGGGATAGCATTGCTTTTTGAATTCAACAAGGGTGGGCTTGAGGGGGAGAGCAGAGAAAGAAAGCAATTTTAACTTTGAATGCGTTCTCAAAGCACTCCCCCCCCCCAAGCCGGCTTGGAGAAAGCATTTGTCTCTTTAAATATCATTATCAATATCTGTTTTTACCCCTTTTGTTTTTTATTTCTGGCAGTCTTATTTAATGTTCACGATAATAAAAAGCAAATCTGCATATTTTCCAATTTCAAACGTGTGTGTAATATGTGTTCATGTCTTGCAGCTCTCAGACATCTGATGTTTCTTCTGTTTGGCTCTTACATTAAGCACGTTCGGCCACCTCTGGCTTAACATTCAGCTGCCCTTAGCCTGCCTCAGTGGGGAGGGCGGGGTATACATCTAATAAGATAGATAAATAAATTCCTGCCTGCCGTGCTGCTGTGAAAAGCGCAAGGGGAGCGGTGGCGCAGCAGGTTAATCCGCTGCTTAACAGCTGAACTAAGCAGACCTCTGCCGGTTCAAGCCCCGCGCTGGTGTGAGCAGCCAGCTTCGTCCCCAGCTCATCGTCCACCCAGCGATTCGAAAGCTTCGGCAAGTAGATAAAATTGGGAACCACTGTTAAGAAAGTGGGCACACCTAATCCTCGGATAATTAGGTGTTAGTATCTATGTTCATCTGTCAGCGCTGGCTAATTAAGTTGGAAGATCTCGCACAGGAATTCATCCAGATCTCCTGCAATAAAGCAGCCTGCCAGGCGGTGGCGGTGTGGAGCTGAGAATGAACGGAACGAACACTGAGCCGGAACATGACTCGTCAAAAAAAAAAGCCAACAGAAAGACTCAGTTATATGTGTTGTCTTCCCTTCCCCACTGAATCGCATTGTTAGTCCCTTGTCTCCAACAAATTATAAATTGCTGCGAGCCCGCCTGCGTGTGGGAAGCAGCGATCAATAAATCGAATGGGAAAAAAAAGGAAGAAAGCACTCCTTTATTAGGGCCACAAAGGGGTGGTGAAAAATGCCATTGAGTGAGCTAACTTACGGGGACCACCTCACTGGGCTTTCAAAGCCAGAGATGAACAAAGGTGGTTTACCATTGCCTGCCTCTGCACAGCAGTCCGGGGCTTCCTTAGTGGTGCCCTACCCAAGCAGGGGTCATTTCGAGCAGGAGCTCAGGGGAGCGCAGCTCCGGGAGTTGGTGCCAGCCCCCCCCCATGGGGGAATGCCTGCTTGTTTTCATGGCTGCAGCTAAATGACCCCGTCCCCTGGAAAGGTCCTTGTTCCTCCAACCAGCCTTCTGAAGGTTTCAGCCACCACTGAAGCTATCCTCCCAGAATAGTGGTATTTCCAAGGCTTGGATTAGTAGCTGTCCCCTCTCTGCCAGCTCTCTCTCTCTCTTTCTTTCTTTCTCTCTCTCTCTCCTTTCTTTCTTGCCTTCTGACATACTTCCAGTGATGTCAGGTGGTGTAGCATATGCAAATAAGTTATGCTAATGAGTTATGCTAATGAGCTCCTGCACCTCTTTTTCTGCGAAAGGACCCCTGTACCCAAGGACTAGCCAAAGCCAATCTTTCTTAGCTCCTGAAGTCTGACGACATCAGGCTAGCCTAGGCCATTCATGTTAGGGCAGGGCAGCAAAATAGGGCGCCGCTAGAGAGAGAACCACAGCTGCTGCAACTTGGGATCTGCAAAGGACTCAGAAGGTATCCACACTCATGCGCATGCGCTCTGCTTAAAACATCGGGCACTCCGGCAACCCAAATCCTGTGCCATAAAGGTTGACTTTTCCTAAGTTGTTACAGCTGTAAGCTGAGCACATTTTTGTGGGAATCACGGCGTAAGATGACAGAGACTACTGCTCCGTTATCCTAACAATCAAATGTTGGGACAGATGACCATGGAGTGGACACTTCATGTCATCATCAGTATGTGAATTTAGAATGGCCTCCGCAAGGCACTGGGCCTTAATGGTGATGGCCCCGCTTGGACTTATGGAACATTCAGAATGCCCCTCCTACAGCTTACCCAGACCCATCTTTTAAAAGAAAACATTGAGTGAGCTGATGGAAGAAGAGGCAGGGCTGTGGCTAGCGTGGGGCCCACAGGGCGATGCCCCCTCCCGAATTCGCAATGCCCCCCCCCAATCTGGCCTAGAGAGGTGGAGGCAGTGGGCTGAGCAGGCAAGGCTAGGGCATGAATGAGGTACATCCTGGGATGCACATCCAGGCCAGAACCTTCTAGCCCTAATTGCTGGCCTCGTCTTTGAAGGTGCCTGTATGGGCCTCAAGTTTGCAGCACCTGGCCGCTCCGGATGGGCGGCCTTTGGCAAACAAGCCTATCCCCTTGCCTGGACTAGCCTGCAGCGTCCTGCCAGATAAGGCCAGCAAGCATTGTGGCTCTGGGCAGGGGCTGGCCATGGCCGGGCTGCCCCTCCCCAGGACAGGTTGCTGGCCCGCCCCTTTTCTCCGTCAGCTGCAGCGCCTCCTTCCCTTCCCTCCACAAGCTCCAGACTGACACCAAGTTCCAGCTCAGCACATTCACGCTGCTCATCCAGTATGGCAGCTCCAGCCAGCTGCTGGTGGGTGCCCCTCACCCCTCCAATCCCCTCTCTTACTATTCATGGCGACCCCATGGTGGTTTTGATTGATTGATTGTTTGATTGATTAAATTTGTCACCATGCCCTCTCTTCCCCCCCCCCCCCCAATGAAAAAAGGTCTAGCTGCGAGGCTGAGAAGAGGTCGCTGGGGTTTTCATGTTTTCGTTGCTCTTTGGGGTTGGAATGGTGTTTATGATATGTTATTCGGTTTCACAGGTTTTTAAAATAAATGTGGCAAACTGCCTCAGCGCTTCCAAGAGGCACGATGCACGTGTTTTAAACAACTGAAATAAAATAAGAATCACGCAGTGGCTGTGTAACAAACTTACCTTGGCGGCGACTACAAGCCCAAACAGAGGAATTTGGTCCTCAGCTGCCTAGTGAACCAAATGTATTGCTAACTTCAGGATTTTGGGGGAAGGGGGCCTTAGGGAAGGCGCCATCTGTGGGTCCCTCAACTCAGGAAGAACTGGCAAACCAAGAGCTCTCAGGTCTGTCAGTCTTGCAACACCTTTTTTGGGGGGGGAGGGGCTGATCCTGTGCAGCTACGGTTGCCAACCTCCAGGTGGTGGCTGGAGACCTCCTGGGAATTCAACTGATCTCCAGGCAACAGATATCAGTTCAGCTGGAGAAAACAGCCACTTTGGAAGATGGACTCTGTGGTGTTATTCCCTGCTGAAGTCCCTCCCCTCCCCAAATCCCACCCTCCTCAGGCTCCACCCCACAAATCTCCAGGTATTTCCCAACCTGACGCTATCAGCCCTATCAGCACAGCACAGACCCACTGAATCCAACCAACGTGAACACAGCTCTCTCCTGGCCTCAGGAACTTACCTCATGGGCCCTCCAATGGGAGGTGGATGCTCGGGCAGCCTCCACACTTCTTGGTGCCCGCAGAGCCCCCTCGTCTGAGGAGGTACCTGCCAAAAAAGAAAAGGAGCCCAATGGAGTTTATTACTGTTGTTGCCCCTCTTTCCTCCAAGGAAGGAAATGAAACCTGTGTGAGGTCATCTTATCTTCTGCTCACACCAGCCCTGTTGTGAGTTAGGCTACGTGGAAAATCAGTTGCTTGCCTAAGTTCATGCAGGGAGCATTATTATCTCAGGGAAGGGCCCGAACCCAGGTTTCTCTCGTTGCAAGTCCAGAACTGCAATGATGGCGAATCAACACCAGGGGTCTCCACCCATTTTGATCCCATGGGCACCTTTAGAGCTCTGACACAGGGCGATAGACACAGCCGCAAAATGGCCGCCACAGAAGGTGGACCCAATGATAACATGACTGTCACAGGAGGCGGAGCCTACCGCAAAATGTCAGCGAGCGAGGCTGCATATAACCCTAACTGTAACTCTTCAACATTTCAGACAGAAACTCTATTTAACAGGATGTAGGGTTGCCAGGTCTGGGTTGGAAAATACCTAGAGACTTCAGGGGTGGATCCGGGAGAGGGCGGGGTCTGGGGGAGGGGAGGGGCCTCAGCATGGTACAATGCCATAGAATCCACCCTTCAAAGCAGCCATTTTTCAGATATCTGGTGGAATGAGATCTCGTATGGGATCATGCGGGTTTTATTACAATTCTGCAGGGCCTGTAAGATGGAGCTCTTCCTCTGAGCAGCAGGCGTTCCCCCCCTCTTCTGACTGACCTCCTGTCAGTATCCTGAACTTAAAACAACTATCTGGGAATTATAACATCGTTTTAGCTACTGAGTTATTAACTAGATTCTGCACGGCATTTTATGATTGTATGCTAGTTATTGTTTAATCATGTTTTAAATTAGTTTTAACTGTCACTGTATGTTATTTTAACACCGATGGAGCCCGCCCTGAGCTTGCTTGCAGGGAGGGCGGGATACAAGTTTGATTAAGTAAGTAAGTAAATAAATAAATAAATAAATAAAATTCAGCGGTGGCAGCGACCAGACCAATGCTCCCTCTAAGCTGTGGAGTCTTGTGAGCAAAAATTTTACTTTGTGAGCTGCTGGCATTAAAGTTGTGAGCGAGCGATTTGGCTCCTGCATAAATTAGTTTGCTCTGGGGCCATCCTTCTTGAGCTAGGACAAAAATGTGGGAGCCGGAGGCTAAAAAACTGTGAGCTAGCTCACACTAACTCAACTTAGAAGGAACACTGGTGGCCACCAGTGTTGATTTTATTCTTCTTTGCTCCTCTTTCCCAGTGTATTTTTTTTTAATTACCCCTCTTCTCCCCTGTACTTGGGCTTCCCTGTCTGTGTGGCTTCGCCTTCTATGGCAGCCATTTTGTAGTTGTGCCCACCCCCCTGTGTCAGAATTCCAAAGGTGCCTGCAGGCTCAAGAATGTTGGGGACCCCTGATCTAAACTGCGCGATGAAGTTGCTGTTAGGCCTGCAGAGGGGGACAGATACAGACCTATACATGGGGCTTTTGTTTTCCCCCCAGAGGGGCTAACAAGGACTTTTAGTGGCACAGCAAAAACAGTTAAACACCCCTTCCCTGCAAGGCATAAAAGGAAAGGTTTCCCCTGCTCAAAAGCCAGTCACATCCTACTCTAGGGGGCGGTGCTCATCTCTGTTTCCAAGCCAAAGAGCCAGCACTGTCCGAAGACTTCTCTGTGGTCATGACTAGATGTCGAGGCGCACGGAATGCTGTTACCTTCCCACTGAAGCGGTACTTATTTATCTACTTGCAATTTCTTGCTTTCGAAGTGCTGGGTTGGCAGGAGCTGGGGCCAGAGACGGGAGCTCACTCCGTCATGCAGCATTCAGGTCTCGAACTGCCCAGCTACCGACCTTTCGGTCTGCAGCTCAGCATCTTAACCACTGAGCCACCGTGGCCCCCACAAGGCATATCTCTGATCAAATGAGCATCCCCATCTGGCTACTCTGAAGTAAAGAAGAAGCTGGTGGCATCAGGACTGTTCTGAACCTTACTGGGTCCCAAAATGTGTGAAACAGCGGGGATGCCTACTCCAGGTTGTGAATTTCCTAGAGATTTGGGGGCAGAGTCTGGGGAGGGATGGAGCTTGTGGGGGGGAGGAAGCTGCGTACGGACAGCCCCGTAGCCAGGAATTTTGGGTCGGTGGGTCACAGGGACATTTTGTGGGACAGCAAGGGAGGGAGGAGGGGAGAGGGGCAGCTGCATGCCTTCCTTTGAACTCCAAGCAGCCATTTTGCCACTTGGAGTTCAGGCACAGGGAGCCCCCGCTTGGAAAACACCATTTAAAGGGAACCCTTTAAATCTTGGAGGAGGGGAGGGAGAGGGGCAGCCGCAAGATTTAAAGGGCCCTCCAGCTGATCGGTGGGCCACATGCCTTTAAATCTTGGAGGACGGGAAGGAGCGGGGCAGCCACAAAATTTAAAGGGCCCTCCAGCTGATCGGTGGGCCACGTGCTCCGCCAATCAGCTGGAGGCCCCTTTTAATGTCCCAGGAGGGGAGGAAGGGGGGAGAGGGGCAGCAGCTGTTGTGGGGCATGCGTCACATTTGAGGGGGCAGAGCCCCTAAATGCCCCACTGTAGCTATGGACCTGAGTACAGATATGATACATTGGAGTCCACCTGCTGAAGCTGCCAATTCCTCCAGGGGAACTGATCTCTGCCATTTGGAGACCCACTGTGATTCCAGGAGATCTCTGCCTTTCACCTGGAGGCAGGTAGCCCTAGTGTGAAGAACTAAAGAGCGCCAGCAGTAGAATCACAACAGTACTTGGTATTCTTTAAAGCACCTATACGGGGTCCGCAGCATTTCATATCAGTAATGCAGCACCCTGCGAGACTCACAAAGCTGTTTATATAAGGTCATGCAGTTAGTTCATGGATGAGGTGATATTTGTGTTGAGAATTCATGGTTTCCCACTCTTTCTCATAGCCTCTGAACTACCTGACCCCTTGATTTCTGATCTGGGCAAGAAATATAGTTCCATATAACACACTAAATGACTTTAATCTCTACAAGTCCAGTGGCACCTTTAAGACCAGCAAAGGTTTATTCAAGGTATGAGCTTTCGTGTGCAAGGCACGCTTCTTCAGACACATTGGAATGGTAGATGAGGTTCTAAACTTACAAGGGGGGGGGGGGCTGCGATATTCGCCGGGGGGGGGGAGAAGCTGACAGTTGCTCCTCCTTCCTCCGCCCCCTTCCCCCCTTCCTCTGCCCCCTCCCCCCCAGAGACTCCCGGCGGGCCGAGCCTCTGCAGCCGCCCGCCGAGGCTCCCCCCCTGTAAGGCGGTGGCGGCAGGGAGACCGCTGCCTGCCAAGGCTTCCCCCCGCCTTCAAAATGGCAGCGGCAGCGGCAGCAGGGACACCCGCCGTCCACTGAGGCTTCCCCCCCTCCCTCCCAGCTTTCAAAACGGCGGCAGAGGCATAGAGACCTGCCGGCCGCCGAGACTCTTCCCCCCCTCCCCCCCGCAAACGGCGGCGAGTCCTCGTCACGCCGCTTCCCACCCCCTCCCCTACAGCGGCCACAGCGTTCTCTGCGCACGCGCGGAGAACGCTTTAACTTTTCGGGGGATTTAAAGATCCCCCCAAAAGTTTTTTAAACATTTAGGATTTTTCTGCTCATGGGGGGAGTGCCCCCCGTGTGTAGAAACCCCACCCCACCCCCCAAGTGCCCCCTGCGCGCGGATTTAGGTATCCGCACGGGGAAGGGTACTTGGGAATTAGATATATAGATAAACAGGGTCTTAACAGCAAATTAACATGCAGCATGATGATGTTTAAGTCCTGCACAGCGAGAAACTAAATAACAAGTTAAGGTTATAAGGTCAACAGTTGTAAAGCAATAAATATGCCAAAATAGCAGATAAATGTCTAAAGGTGGTTTTTTTTCTAATTGTAGGAAGTCACAGAATCTTAATTATCTCCTCTCAGGCTGACCATCTGGATTTAAAAATGCATCTTTGACAAATAAGTAGCGAGGCTGGCGTTTCCTCTCATGACCGTTACATGTAACAGATACAATATATTTCCGCATACTTCACCATTCGTTTGCTCAATTCGCACTTCAGCTATGACTCGTCCAGCTTGCCCCTTTCTTATCCCTGCCTTACAGCTGTTCCTTGGTCACCCACATTTGATACCCAGCACGCTCCCACGGAAGATGGCGCCCCAGAGACTTAGGGGCTTGACTTCTGCAAAGAACTGCAGAAGACTCGAGCAAGGCTACCATTAGGAGGATGGAAGGAGTCAAACCATTAACCCTCAAAGAAGTAGCATCCCCAGCCACTGAGTTGACTTTGGAGAAACAATCCCACAAGGGTTGCCAGCTTCCAGGTGGGGCCTGGAGATCTCCTGGAATTTTAATTGATCTCCAGATGACAGATAACAATTCCCCTGGATAAAATGGCTGCTTTGGAGGGTGGACTCCATGGGATTATGCCCCACAGAGGTCCCTCCCCTCCCCAGGCCTCTCCCCCCCAAAAAATCTCCAGGGATTTCCCAACCTAGAGTTGGTAATCCCACAATACAGTCACCAGTCACATTCTGAACCTTAAATAAATTCTGTCCACCAAGTTAATGGAAGAGAAATTATGTCAGAGTGCAAGTCCATCTCTTCCTGCCACAAACCCAGCGTTCTTTTTGTTTGAGGCGTTTCCACAAATCTCAGAGAAGTGCATTATTAAAAAGAGACATAGCCCATTTGCAGGACATTTTGATGTCTCTCCCCCATCCTTCCCATGGCACTCAGAATTACCAACACCAAATTTATTCCTTCCTTCTCTCTAGAGCCACATTTTACTCTCTTTATTTGTGCCATGGCTCAGCCCTGCCAGAAGCCACAGACAGAAGCGTCCCCCTGAGCAGGCAGAGAGTGCCCAGAAAATGTCACATCTAGACAGAGCCGTATCCTGAAGTCTCTTTTGCTAGAAACTTCTGGAAGAACAAACTCTTCCCGTTCTGTACTCTGGAAATCGTTGGCCACCCTTTCCATGCCGCCGCCTCACATTCCCATTCCTTTGCACGCCCCTTTAAAAAGCCCCCCTGTATAGTCCTCTGTGACCCTAGCATCCATGCCCGCTGTGGTTGCACTCGGCCCCGCATCCCCCTTACCCTGGAAGCAGGCAACGTCCTGAACCTAACATCCGAAACAAAATAGTTCATGGTGCTTGCGCTCTATAAACCCCTCTTGGGCAGACGGGACAGGACTCCTCGTCCCCACCCTCACATTCCTGTCGCAAGTGATTTTTGTATTCATGGTAAATTCAAAAACACTCTAAACTGTGCTGACAGTAAATACAAGGCCTTTGGACTCCTGTCTCGGTCAGGGGACCAGCCCCTGAGGCTTCCAGGTAAGGAACTCTAGGTGAGAAGTGTCGGTGACTGACCACTTTCTCATGTCGCAGGTTGACTGTTAAGACCAAAGGGGAGTGTGTTTATTGTACCTGAACAGAGCTCCAGGCGATAATATTGGGCTCTTGCATCGACTATAATTATATGGAACAATATTAGTGAGCGCAACCCTTTAGCTTCCCACACTGGACATCTTTGAAACTTCCACAGCGTATATTGTTATGGCTTCTCCTTTTGGGGTTGCTATATATAGCACTATGTATAACAGATGTATGTTCGAGGCAGATCAGTTTTGTGCTTTTTATTTTTTTATTTTTCTATACTGTTATATACATTGGTGTCAAATGTTATCAAAAATCAGTTTTACCCAAACAAACATCAAAGTACAGGTTTACATTCTATTCAACTATTCAGACAGCACCGCATCAATATCACAGTCACTAGTCCCACTGGACTCTAGTAATTTACCCGTTTCGAATATAGTCTTTTTCAAGGACCGTGATGTATATAAAGGACATAAGGTACAATAATTTCTCTTTGTGAGCACAAAAACTCCTAAGATAGCAGCATATTTTCTAGGGTCCCATCGGAACCCTTGCAGCAGACATAATGACCTGTCTAGGATAGCATCTCTCTCAAATTCTATCAGGTAGACCAAGGGGAATATATTTATTGTACCTGAACAGAGCTCCAGGCAAAAATATTGGGCTCTTGCATTGACTATAATTATATGGAACGATATTAGTGAGCGTGACCCTTTAGCTTCCCACATTGGACGTCTTTGAAACTCCCATAGTGTACACTGTTATGGCTTCTCCTTTTGGGGTTGCCAACCTCCAATTGGGGACTGGAGATCTCCTAGCATTGCAACTGATCTTCTGATGACAGAGATCCATTCCCCTGGAGAAAAAGGGCCATTTTGGATGGTGGACCCTCTCCAAACCCTGCCCTTCTTAGACTCGACTTCCAAAATCTCCAGATATTTCCCAGATGGGAGTGGGCAGCCTTACTGTAGCGTTGGCTCTTCAAAGTCGCAGGCAAATGTAAAATGTTGACTTTCAGAGAGAGTTTTGTTTCGGATATTTGCTGCTCCTGGCAAGAGGAGCCAGAAGTGCAGAAGATAGCAGAGTTAGTGGAGGGAAGCTGAACAAGGAAGGTGCGCCCCGCGTTTTCTGAAGGGATATTGATAAATGGGACATGATTTGGGGGGAATGTTTGGGGGCCGTATCCTCCCTCAAAATCATGCCCTATTTGTTGAGGTTGCTGCTGCTATAGATTTTACTACATTTGACAGTGCAATTCAGTGCAAAGTGACTCCACTCTAAACCCACTGATTCAAACAGGCAATTCTGCACATGGATTTCACTCTGAATCAGAGACTGCACCGTTCTGCAGTTTCACTGTAGAGAAGCAAGGAAGTCTATACTGGCTGCAAAATTCAGTGCACAGACAATCTCAACACACCTTCTCCGAGTTAAGGCAGCAAAGGCAGACCTGAAATTGTGTTGTCCGCTAAAATATAAGTGAATAAAATAAATAGAATGAGATATTTAGAAAGCCTCTGTTGGAATTGAGTCTAGAGGCACCTTAGAGGCCGACAAGGGTTTCAGGGTATAACCTTTCGAGAGACAAAGCTCCTGGGAGACACGACATTCTCTAAGGTGCTGCTTAGCGTTGCCAGCGCTGGATGAGGAAATACCTGGAAATTTGGGGGGTGGAGCCTGGGGAGGGTGGGGTTTGGGGAGGGGAGGGACCTCAGCAGAGCACAGTGCCCCAGAGTCCACCCTCCAAAGCAGCCATTTACTCCAGGGGGACTGATCTCTGTAGCTGGAGATCAGTTGTAATAGCAAGGGATCTCCATGCCTCACCTGGAGGCTGGCAACTCTATTGCTACTGGGCTCAGATCTAGCTATTTTGCTATAGGCATGAAGGCTACCCTTCTGAAACTATCCTCAGAAACCTGGGGGCGGGTTATTCAGAAGGAACTGAGCGGCTTTTCCAGTCGTCAAGGGCCAGAACTGCACTAAGGCCTGTTGTGGCAAGTAAATTTGTAGTGAGCCAGCCAGATCAGTGCAGGACGGTCACACCCTCAACATCTGAAGAAGTGTGCAAGTGCACAAAAGCTTTTACCCAGAATTAAACTTTGTTAGTTTAAAGGTGCCGCTGGTCTCAAACTTTGTTCTATTCATAGAATCAAAGAGTTGGAAGGGACCTCCAGGGTCATCTAGTCCAACCCCCTGCACAATGCAGGAAATTCACAACTACGTCCCCTCCTCACCCTCAGTGACCCCTGCTCCATGCCTAGAAGATGGCAAAAAGAAAAAGAACCCTCCAGGATCTCCAGCCAAACTGGCCTGGAGAAAAACTGCTTCCTGACCCCAAAGTGGCGACTGGCATTTCCCTGGGCGTGTTAAGAAAGAGCCACAAGAACCAGCCTCTGTCTAAAAACCTCCAAAGAAGGAGAGCCCACCACCTCCCGAGGAAGCCTGTCCTACTGAGGAGCCGCTCTAACTGTCAGGAAGTTCTTCCTACTGTTTAGCCGAAAACTCTTTTGATTTAATTTCAACCCGTTGGTTCTGGTCCGGCCTTCTGGGGCAACAGAAAACAACTCTGCCCCATCCTCTAGATGGCAGCCCTTCAAGTACTTGAAGACAGTGATCGTATCACCTCTCAGTCATCTCCTCTCCAGGACAAACATACCCAGCTCCTTCAGCCTTTCCTTATAGGACTTGGTCTCCAGACCCCTCGCCATCTTTCTTGCCCTCCTCCGGACACATTCCAGCTTGTCTGTATCCTTCTTAAATTGTGGTGCCCCAAACTGAACACAGTACTCTCGGTGAGGTCTAACCAGAGCAGAGTTAAAGCGATACCATCACTTCGCATGATCTGGACACTATACTTCTGTTAACACAGCCCAAAATTGCATTTGCCTTTTTAGCTGCTGCATCACATTGCTGACTCATGTTCAGTGGATGGTCTACTAAGACTCCTAGATCCTTTTCACGCATACTACCGCCAAGACAAGTCTCTGGCAAGCTTGAGCCTCCCTTGTCACTGGCTCTGGGCCTCAAGGGTTAATTGCTTTCTCAGAAGAACCCAGTCCTCTGCTTTCCTTTTCACAGGCTGTATATGTTTCTGGCTGAAGGTGTGTGTGTGATGTGAGTGTATGAATGTCAGCTTACGCTACTCTTAGAGTAGTCTACAAGGTTCTAGGAAACATATGATCTCAGCGCTCACCCTGACCTTGGGTGCAGGGAATTTCTAGATAGTGCAACAGCTAGGGGCAGGTGCGGCAGGCGGCCATTTAGGCAAGTCTGGATCTTTGGCGGGCTGAATGAGAATAATGATTGGGGTAGTGTGCCAGACTGAGAGCCAGTCTGGTGTAGTGGTTAAGTGCGCGGACTCTAATCTGGGAGAACTGGGTTTGATTCCCCACTCCTCCACTTGCACCTGGCTGGATGACCTTGGGCAAGCCATAGCTCTGTACCAGCTGTTCCCTCAAGGACAGCTTGGGAAAAGAGTTCTCTCAGCCCCACCTACCTCACAGGGTGTCTGTTGTGGGGAGGGGAGGGGAAAGGAGTTTGTAAGCCGCTCTGAGACTCTTAAGTGAGTGAAGGGCGGGATATAAATCCAATCTCTTCTTCTTCTTCTTAGGGGGCTGTCTTGCATATCGTATAGGCGTGGTCCTGGCTCCTGGGTGTCAGTTCCGACACAGAATCTGTCAATACTTGGAACCTTTCCACTTCTCAATACACAAATCCTGAGTGTGTGGAGAGTGACTGCATCTGAGACCTGACAGTTTTCCCCATCCTATAATTATTAATTTGATTTTTTCTGCCTAAATGCAGAACTTTACATTTATCCCTATTGCTTCAGACTAACACAGTTGCCCACCTGAATCTAACCTCAGCACAGGTAGTCTAGTCAGGGGCGTAGAGTTTTGTAAATTCCGAGGGGGCGGGGGCTCTTTAGCGTGCATGCTTCGCGCGCGGTCACTGGGGCGATGTCCCCCCCCCCAAGAAACCGCTGCACCTCCCCGAGCCCTTCTGAGGCCCGCCAGCCACTGCTGCCGGTGCCTCTCCCCCCCTCCTTCCCTCTTCCTTCGCCCGGAAAAGAGGGAGGGAGAGGGAAGGACGGAAAAGTGGCCAGGCGGTGGGAAGGAGGCACCGGCAGCAGTAGCTGCCGGGCCTCGGAAAGGCCCAGGGAGGTGCAGCGGTGAGGTGTGGCAGCAGGCACTAGGTTTTCCCAGGGGGGGCTCATTCCCCCCAGAAATTTTGGAGGTGGCTTGAGCCCTCGAGCCCCCCCCCCCCCGGTAGTCTATGCCTATGAGTCTAGTGAGTTTTGAAGTGATTTATCTATAGTAACTGTTAATCAGTTACAATATAATTTAGCACTTAAATATAAATGCTTAGTGGCCAGTCAGCCTGATGGCTTTGCATTCCTTGGCCAAGAACACCAGAAAGAGGAAGAAATCTCAGTTCTTACCAAGCAATTGGACAGAATACCCCTTTTCCTTGACTCTCCATATATTACAGGTCTAGAACAGGGGTCCCCAACTTTTTTGAACCTGAGGGCGCCTTTGGAATTCTGGCACAGGGAAGAGGGCACAGTAACAAAATGGCTGCCCTAGGCAGTGGAGCCGTGACTGACAGAAGCAGGTCGAATTAAGCAAGCAAGCAACGGCACTGTACTTTTGCTTGATCAGTTCATGCAGGTTGCAGCGTTCAGCCTTTTGTGGCACAGAAGTTGAGCTCCTCTGGGGGCTGAATTGTGTCTCTATTCTTGTAACAGGCAGAAAGCCCCCATTCATCCGCCTCCTCTGTGCCACACACGAATAAAAACAGTGTGGGTGCAACGAAGCTACACAGGAGAGGCAGGGAGTGAAATGCAGGATTTCATAACAAAGAGACGGGACAATAGTTGTCCCTTAGCCTCAGATTCCTTTACTGACCCTGCCTCCTGGGGTTGCCAACTTCCCAGTGGAGACTGGAGATCTCCTGTAATTACAACCGGTTTCCAGTCAACAGAGATCAGTTCCACTGGTGGAAATGGATGTTTCAAAGGGTGGACTCTATGGCATTGTACCCTGCTGATCTGATAGAATCTTTTTGCCCTTAACTTTAAAGTACTTCAAAGGCCTGCCCCCACCTGCTTCCCGCCTTGTCTCTTATAGGGCCCTGTCCACAATCTTCCGTCATCCAACCTTACTCTCTCTTGCTCCCTTGAAACAACAGGTGGAACTCCTTCCCACAGGGTGCCCTCGCGCTCTCTCTCACTCGCTCTCTCTTCCCGCCCCCCTGCCTTCATATTCTTCTTCAAACTCACTTCTTCCGTGCAGTCTTTAGCTTACTCCCTTAGCCTCAGGGCTTTTTCTCCCTGGGGAAACGCACCAGACCAGAATTCTGGAACCTCTTCGACAAAATTCTTTAAAAACTGTTTAAAGGTTCGTGAGTTTTCAGTGGACAGACTGAACTCTTCGTTTCCCTCTTGAGAGTTCCAGCACCTCTTTTTCCAAAAGAAAAAAGCCCTGCTTAGCCCTCACACTAAATGGAAATCTAACTTTGGGTATCTGTTAGGGTTGCCAGCCTCCAGGTGGGATCTGGAGATTTCCCAGAATTATAATTGATCTCCAGACATCAGAGATCAGTTCCCCTGGAGAAAATGGCTGCTTTGGAGGGTGGACTCTGTGGCATTGTGTCCCGCTGAACGCCCACCTCTCCTCAAACGCCACCCTCCCCAGGCTCCGCTCCCAAATCTCCACAAATTTCCCAATCCAGAGCCGGCAGCTCTATTTCCTACCTTCATCCCAATCATCCAGTGTACCCTCTAAGCTGAGTTAGTGTGAGCTAGCTCATGGTTTTTTAGCCTCTGGCTCACACATTTTTGTCTTAGCTCAGGAAGGATGGCTCCAGAGCAAACTCGTTTATGCAGGAGCCAAATCGCTTGCTCACAACTTTAATGCCAGCAGCTCACAAAGTAGAATTGTTGCTCACAAGACTCCACAGCTTAGAGGGAACCATCCTACAAGCAGCTCAGGCGGTATGTGGTTCCCCCCCCCTCCGCCCTTTTATCCTCAAAGTAACCTGAACAGAAAAGTTAGGCTGGGGTAGAGTGACCAGCTTAAAATCCCTGCAGAAACTTTCACAACAGAAAGTGGATTTGAACTTGTTGTGTATTCTAAATTATGGTTTTGTCACCTTGCTCTGGCGGCAAATACGGGCAGGCTCTACCACTGAGTCCCTAACTAAAGCAGCAGGGACATCAGCATGCATAAAAAAACAGTTAATTCTTTCGTGACTCCAGAGAGAGAACTAGCAAATCCCAACAGAACTCAGGTCTTTCCAGTCCTAATGCACCAGTCTCACCACCAGACCCCGTTGGCTGTCCAAATTTGCGTCTATCCAACCTTTTACCTGTAACTAAAGTTGCCAACTCTGGGCTGGGGGAAACCTGGAGGTTTGGGGGCGGAGCCTGAGGAGGGTGGGGTTTGGAGAAGGGAGGGGCCTCACCAGAGTCCATCTCTCAAAGCAGCCATTTTCTCCAGGGGAACTGATCTCTACCTGATTATTTGATTTGATTTATTCAATTTTTATCCTACCCTCCCAGCCAAGGGCGGCTCAGGGCGGCTTACAGGACAAGATAAAAATCCAGCAATGCATATAAAAACACAACAGCAATCAATATAAATACAATGTTAAAACCAAAACCCAATAATAAAGTGCTAGATCGATTGTAGAGTGCGAAGTGGAGATCAATTATAATCCTGGGAGGTCTCCAGCCACTAAGCGCCCCCTTTCCTCCCTCTTCTGCCGCCTGTTAAACAAAAATTAAATCCTGAGACTGGCTCAGATTCGTCTTTGAACTTCAGCAGTGGCTCGGAGAGGTCACACATTTCGCGTCTTTTGGTTGACAGTTGTAGGAAATGGCCCTTCACAATTCTCTCCTCCTCTCCTGCCCTTTCCCCTCGCACCGATCACCTAAAGGAACAGCTTTTAACCGGCCCGGGCGGGAAAAGTTCAGCTCCCAGCCAGCCTGTGTCTTCACTTCAAACAGCAGCTCTGTTTATTATCAATAATGGGCCCGTTCAAGAAAACGGCTCCCTTCATGACTTGATTGCCTGATAAGGGAGCAAAGCGTTTGGCAATCAAGCCCTGCCACAAGAGGTGTGCCAGAACCCGATGCCTCAGCCGCTGTCTGGAAGGGAGCCCTGAAGTTTTGCTCTGGGTGGTGTGCATAGGGGGTCATCACCTTCCTGTACACAATTGCACTTGGATTATGAGCAAGGTTAGAGCATCTTTAGGTCTGGGATTGCCTCTGGGTTGGTCTCATGCCACTAGGATTGCCATCCTCCAGGGAGCCCCTGGAGATCGCCCACTATTACAATTGATCTCCAGACGATTGAGATCAGTTCCCCTGCAGAAAGTGGCTGCTTTGGAGGGGGGACTCTATGGCATTATACCCTGCTGAGGTCCTTCCCCGTTCCCCTCCCCAAACTCTGCCCTCCCCCAGTTCCACCCCCAAAAGCTCCAGATATTTCCCAACTCCAAGCTGGCAATCCTACGTGAGAGCCAGTTTGGTGTAGTGGTTAGAAGCAGCGGACTCTAATCTGGGAGAACCGGGTTTGAATCCCCACTCCTCCACACGCAGCCAGCTGAGATCTTCTTAAGATTGCTCTCAACATCTCAGAAGAGAACTAGTCCGGATTCCTGGGGGCGGCGCAAACTCTGTACTCCCCTGCCCCCCAAATAATATGAATGACTCACACCGCCTGCAGAATTTTGGGGTAAACTTCTGGCTTTTTTAAAAAAACGCTCTTTCCTATATTCTGCTAGGTTGGTGGTCTTCTCGGTTCTCTACCTACGACTTCCAAACAGTCAGTTTCTAAAGATACCACCACCACCACCACCACAACATAAAACCATAGAGTTGGAAGGGATCTCCAAGGTCCCCTGCCTGCACAATGCAGGAAATTCACAAATACTCCCCCGCACACACACCCAGTGACCCCTGTTGCACGCCCAGAAGATGACAAAAAACCTCCAGGATCCCCCGCCAAACTGGCCTGGATAAAAATTCCTTCCTGACCACAAAGTGGCGATCAGCATTTCCCTGCATGTGTAAGAAAGGGCCACGAGAACTAAGCACTGAGGCAACCCTTCCTGCCCTCCCTCCTCTCGTGATCTGCCTCAGTTCACAGAATCCGCATTGCTGTCAGCTGGCCATCTAGCCTCTGCTTGAAAACCTCCAAAGAAGGAGAGCCCACCACCTCCTGAGGACGCCTGTTCCACTGAGGAACCGCTCTTAACGGTCAGGAAGTTCTTCCTACTGTTTAGCTGAAAACTTTTTGTATTTATTTTCCGCTCGTTCTGGTCAGACCTTCTGGGGCAACAGAAAACAACTCTGCACCATCCTCTGTAATAAACAAAGAATTGGCAACTCGGGGCTGAACAATTCCTGGATAATTTAGGGAGGAGCCTGAGGAGTGTTGATGTGGTTGCCAGTCTCCAGGGGGTACCTGGAGATCTCCAGGAATGACAACTGCTCTCTGGAAGAGACAGATCAGTTCTCTTGGAGAAAATCACTGCATTGGAAGGTGGACTCTATGGCATTATATAACAATGAGGTCCCACCCCTTCGAAGACCCTGGGCTCCACAGGCTCCACCTCCAAGATCTCCAGGTATTCCCCAACCCAGAGCTGGCAACTCTGGGAGGGCAGGATTTGGGGAAGAAGAAGAAGAGGAGGAGGAGGAGGAGGAGGAGATTGGATTTATACCCTGCCCTTCACTTGAAATCTCAGAGCTGCTTCCAAACTCCTTTCCCTCCCCCTCCCCACAACAGACACCCTGTGTCAATGACAATAGCAGGGACATGCCAAAAGCAGGCGTGTTTGGATTACATGTGATATACAGAGGGGTAGTGGGCGTGGAGAAGTCAGCATTGGTAATGAGACTGGAAACCTAGGTCTTGATTCAGTCCAGGAGATGCATTGTATTCAGCTTCATTATCAGTCGCAACTTAGCAGTTTGAAAAAGAAGAGGAGGAGATTGGGTTTATACCCTGCCCTTCACTACCCAAGGGAGTCTCAGAGCGGCTTACAATCTCCTTTCCCTCCCCCTCCCCACAACAAACACCCTGTGAGGTAGGCGGTGCTGAGAGAGCTCTGACAGAAACTGCTCTTTTCAAGAACACCTCTGACAGAACTATGGCTTGCCCAAGGTCATCTAGCAGCTACGAGTGGAGGAGTGGGGAATCAAATCCGGTTCTCCCAGATTAGAGTCCGCAACACTTAACCACTACACCAAACTGGCTCACGCACCAAACTGGCTCAAAGGACCTCAGCAGGGTACAAAGCCATACAGAGTCCACCCTCCAAAGCATCCATTCTCTCCAGGACAACTGATCTCTGTAGTCTGGAGATCAGGTGTAATTCTGGAAGATCTGCAGCTCCCCCCACTCTGGTAGGCAGCCCTAATTCTACCCCCACATTGTGGGTGAGAGGCAGAATGGTCTGCTGAAGGTGTCAGAATCTACGGATTCTAACAAAGATCTGTGGTGTTTAATGCTGTGCACAGTCTCCTTTCCCCCCCTCCCCTTGTAACCTGTCCCTGTATTTTCTATACAGCCTATGTTTGATGCTTGCCTGTTTTGACCTGTAACCTGCCCCACAATTCACTATGTAATGTTCCCTTTCGATTTCTTTTATGACCCTGGGTTTATGGCTCAAGCTGGGTCTGGTCAATGTAACCATTTGTCCGGGAGGGTGGCGACTTCAGAGCCTGAGAACAATCGGCCTCTCACCCCCGCGCCTCCGCATTCCTTTCCTCCCTGCCGGGGAAGACGGGGACCAGTTTCTTATCAACGTGTGAAGACCTTGGCAAGAGTTATTTGTTATGTGAAGATGGATACATCTAAGGGGACTGGTTTAAGAAGGGAAATTTACAGCTTCACACCTAACCTTTTTCCTGTGGGAAGCAAACGGCCAAAAGACTTTTTAGCCCGTGGTTTTTCTCTCCTTGTGATTGGTTACCTATGGGTAATTCAAATTGTACTAGAGGGTATATTAGTCCTGCTTCTATTGTATGCTTTATCTCTGACAATAATCCGAGGACCTGTAGTAATGTAGTGATTGGAAATAAAGAACTGTGTTTCATCAACAAAGATCTGATCCTTGACTACTTTGAGCAGAAGCCTCACAGAAGGCCACTAAGGCTGCAGTCACACCTGCCAGTTGAAGTGGAGAGGAAGCGAGGCTATTCCTTCCAGAGGAATTTGACACACAGTTGCGAGATCACACTTCCCTTTGTAGGCGCAGGTGCAGCCCGTCACTGTGTGATCAGATGCAACTGCAGGTGAGTCCTTTGTTTTTTTGCCATTTGTTTCCAATGCGCATAAATGAAGAATTGCACCTTTGCACTGAGGGCCCCTTATAGAGTATGCAATGATGCACATACTGCAAAACACGGAGGGAACGCCACCAAGTTGGGATGGCCTGATCAGACCATCCTAATGGCTTGAGAGTGTGCTTGAGTGATCAGACAGGGGGAAATCCATCCGTGGCCCGTTGGGATCCATTTACTACCAGGCCTTCCCCGGTGTCTTTTAACTCCATTTCTGCAGCGGAGCAGCACGGGTTGCCGATGACTGCGGGACTCTTCCCAGATGTTGCTGTCTGATCACGCCCTTAAATCTGTCAGGCATTTGCACCTAAGTCGGATCTAAAGGCGCGTGTGATTGCAGCCTTAGTGAGTTACAGCAGGGGGGAGACTGGGACTGGGGCCTCCTGATTTGTTGCTCAGGCTCCTCTCAACTTCCCTAGACCACCGTTGTGTTCAGGATGCCCCCACATGCACTCACTTGGTCTATCGTGCTTGCTCCTCTGATAGAGTCCCGCCTTCCCTGGGGACCCCCTGTCCATTCTCCTTCTCCTCTCATGCAGGTCATACGCTCCCCGGTACCCAGGCCAGGAAGAACGGCTGAAAGTGACCCACCATGGCAAGCGGTGACCTGGTGTGTTGAAAGTTCAGAGATCAGGAGTTGCAAGCGGGAAGACTGCTGGAATTCTCAGCTCCCCGAACCAGAACCAGGTTGTGTTATCCAGTCAAAATTTTCCAGTGGCAGACTAGAAGTGCCCCCCCCACACACATACAGTTGACCAATCTTTATAAAGTATTGCTCCAAGGAGATCAGGGAGCTTAAGGAATGACACTGGGGGGGGGGTGTCTGCAGCATAGGTGTCAACTACAGGGGGGCTCGAGGGCTTGAGCCACCCCCGAAATTTTCCGGGGGGGACTGAGCCCCCCCCCGGGAAAATGGAGCACCTGCCACCGCAAGTCCCTGGGCCCTTCCTAGGGCCGCCGCACCGCCGCCTCTCTCTCTCTCTCCCCCCGCCCCGCCGGCCTGGCTGCCTCTGTCCCTCCCTCCCTCAGTCCATCCAGGAGCCAGCTAAGCAAATGCCCAGCTGGCCCCTGGACGGATGGAGGGAGGGACGGAAGCAGGAGTGGCCAGGTGGGGGGGGGAGGCAGTGGCGGCGCGCGCACACAAGCCCTTACCCCCCCTCCCCGGAATTTCAAACTTGACGCCCCTGGTCTGCAGTGGAAAGGGGGAATTGGTGCAAACTGCCAATAGAGAAGAACAAGAAGAGGATGGATTTATATCCCCACCCTTCACTCGGAGTCTCAGAGCGGCTTACAGTCTCCTTTCCCTTCCCCTCCCCACTACAGACACCCTGTGAGGTGGATGTGGCTGAGAGAGCTCTTTCCAGAATTGTCCTTGAGAAAACTTGTGGCTGACCCAAGGTCATCTAGCAGCTGCATGTGAAGGAGTGGGGAATCAAACCTGGTTCTCCCAGATTTAGAGTCTGTGCTCCTAACCACTACGCCAAACTGGCTCTACATCACTCCAAGTGTGTCTAGGTGTTATCTCCTTGAATGGGATGCCTCTCTTGGTCTTAACCTGGGGGACTGCCCTCTGACCCTTCCTCTCCCTTTGCCATCTCACTCTCTGCACATGACCTTCCGTGGAGATACACGTCTCTGTAGACCTCTCCTGTAGAGAGAAGCCCCTCCCACATGATGCTGGACAAGCTGGCCATTTGCGACAGGGAAAGCCCCGTCCGGCCAAGCCTTCTCTTTCTTCCTTCATCTGGATTTACTTGAATAAATGCAAGTTAACCTTTTTTCTTTTTCTTTTTTGCAATGTAACTCTTGGGAGATTTAGTCCGGATGCAACCCACTGTGTGCGGCTGGACCTTGCAATGCTTTTTGAACGGGCTTATACCTGTTTGTTTTGCAAGAAAGTAGGTCGAATCCCATGGATTCAGTCCACTAGCAGAGGTCATTTCCTCAAAGAATGACCTACTACTACGAGGTGCTCAGGGAACCCAACCAGTTGTTCTACCAGGTTTTCAGATATCTATCTATTTATTTATTTTTGAGATTTATACCCCGCCCTCCCCATCATTACGGCAGGCTCAGGGCAGCTACCAACAATTATTACACATTCAAACCATAAAACCATAAAAACTTACAATGCACACAATCACACAGCAAGGTGGCATACTACATCAACTAAATCTGAGCAGTGTCACAGATGATAACCAATTCTAGTCAGTGCAAACCGGTCTAGTTTGGCAGGTTCCAATAGTGGGGCTAGGCTATAAAGTCGAGGTGGCCCCTACTTGAAGGCCTCGCAGAAGAGCTCCGTCTTGCAGTCCCTGTGGAACTATAAAATGTCCCGCAGGGCCCTGGTGTTCTCTGAGAGCTCGTTCCACCAGTGCGGGGCCGCCACCGAAAAAGCTCTGACCCTTGTAACTGCCAACTGGTTCTCCCTCGGCCCTGGGACAACCAGGCAATTTTGGGACCCCGACCGCAGCGCTCGCTGGGGTACATAAGGGGAGAGACGGTCCCTCAGGTAGATAGGTCCCTGGCCATATAGATGTATAGATAAATTGGAATATCTGGGCAAGGCTGATGACTACAGTAAGTCATGGTAGGTAAGCTGTGGAAGAGTGGCAGACAAATGTAAGGAATGGATAGCAGAGGTGAAAGAGGGTTGCCAGGTCCCTCCTGGTCACTGGTGAGGAGGGGATCCAATATTAGGACACTAACTCTCTTCAGGTGGGATGGAGCAGTTTCTAATTATTGGCATGCCTGGACTTGGGGGGGGGGGGCTACATCACTCTAAGTGTGTCTAGGTGTTCTCTCCTTGAATGGGATGCCTCTCTTGGGCTGAGGATGGACTGGCAGAATGAAGCGCAAGGGAAGCGGGGCAAAAAGACCCGGGTCAAGTTGTTGAGGGGCTTTCCGTTCGCACTGCGTGGACTGATGCGGGACCATACCAGGGAGGAGGCGGAACGGGGCATTCGCACTGTGGGCGGCCCCTGGTGCCTCCGCTGCAGTAGCATGCAGCTTTGGTCTGTTTTGCCGACCTGTGTGTAGGTGCACAGGCGCAGCAGCCAGATCAGCGGGTTCACATTACCGGCGCCGCTTGATGTGCAGCTTAGTTGCGTCCACACTTCCAGGAAGCGGGATGAACGGGCACCCATATGGCTTAAAAAGGTACCCACCGGTTTCACCAGGTACCTTTTTAAAGCGGGATGAAAGCGTTTCAGGACAGGGTGAGTGCGGCACGGCAACGCCAGGCAGCTGTGGCTTTGTGAACAGGCTCTCTTAATCCACTTGCAAAGCGGGTCTATATCGGGCCAAACTGCCAGTCTGAACTCGGCCTTGGTCTTAACCTGGGAGCTGCCCCCTGATCCCTCCTCTCTCTCTCACTCTGTATCTTTTTGTCCTCTCACCCTCTACACATGGCCTTCCATAGAGACAAATGTCTCTACAGGTCTCTCCTGTAACGACAAGGCCCTCATGCTCCCACACACATGATGCTGGACAAGCTGGCCATTTGGGACAGGGAAAGGACTCTTTAGATTGGGCTTCTCTCTCTCCTTTCGACTGCCACCGGAATGTGAACTGGATCTACTTGAATAAAAGCAAGTTTACTTCTTCTTCTTCTTTTTTGCAATGTATTTCTTGAGAGACTCTGCACTCAGGATCATGCTTCTATGACTAGGCAAAACGCTGTGATATTAACCAAACATCCCAATACTAACCTGCCAATCAACATCCCCTAGATGCTCCCCCCAGCAAGTGCGTAAAAGTCCTCCAGCCTCTCTCTGACTTCTAAGACTCTACTGGCCTGCTTCCACTGCAGACGTAAGGATGAATTCACTTGCAGTGCAGAATTTCTTCTGGGCTAATGTTTGCTTCTGGCTGGGGAATGGTTGATTGCAGGGGCGTCGAGTTTTAAAATCCCCAGGGGGGGGCTCTTGTGTGTGCGCGTGCAAAGCGTGCGCACATGCCAGGACCACGTCCCCGCCACCACTGCCTCTCCCCCCCCCCCGGCCTGGCCACTCCTGCTTTTGTCCCTCCCTCCATCTGTCCAGGGGCCAGCTGGGCATTTGCTTAGCTGGCCCCTGGATGGACGAAGGGACAGAGGGACGGAGGCAGCCAGGCGGGGGGGGGGAGAGAGAGAGGTGGCAGCGGGCACTCCATTTTCCTGGGGGGGGGCTCAGTCCCCCCCGGGAAATTTCGGGGGGTGGCTCGAGCCCTCGAGCCCCCCCATAGTTGATGCCTATGGTTGATCGGCAGTTCAGAAGCTTCTCCATGAGTGATCGGTCAGTAATCCAGCTCTCTTTATATTGTTTATTATATTGATATACTGTATGCATTATACTGTTTTTAGTGCATTGCTTTCCAAGTCTGGAAGTCAGTGTTAGTCAGTATTGGTTGTATGATTGATATTATTCTTCTTGCATTGTTTTTGCTATTGTGTAATCCGACTTGAGTAAGGCAGACTATAAATGATGTAAATAAATATATAATCATATCTGCCCTGCCAGGGAAACAGGAATCCAACAGGACACACAACTTTCTCCAAGGGGGCAAAGAACAGTTCCTGGGGTTGAGAGAGGTCAGGAGAATGGCAAGGGGGTGGTGGTGGGATTTTAAACTTCCACTCCCCATGGGATTGGTAACTCCAGATTAGGACATTCTTAGTTATTTGGAGCCTGCAGTGGGGAGGGGAGAGGAGACCTCAGCAGGGTAGAATGCCACAATGTCCACCCTCCAAAGCAGCCATTGTCTTCATCGGAAACTGATCTCTGTAGTCTGGAGCATAGTTCCCTCTAAACTGCGCTAGGGGGCACTGGCGCACAACATTTTAACAGGCTGCTCAGGAATTTCTGCTCTCTGCTTACAAGGCATTTTCTCTTCCATTGGAAACAATGGAGGATGGGGGCACTGCCTTCTGGGGCCCATAGAATTGGACCTTCTGGTTCAATATTTTTGAAACTTGGGGGGAGGGTTTGAGGAGAGGCACTGTCAGAATCTGCCAATTCAGCCAATGTATTAGTCAGATCTAGATTTAACTTCTTGCATGCATGTCTTTCACTATCCCATGTATCTAAAGTATATTGGAACCTATGTAACCATGATGCATTGTTTCTGTCCTGGCCGGGAGGGTGACAACAATGATTTGCGAGAACAAGGAGGCCTCACATCCCTGCCTCCGCATTCCAGCTGCTCCGGCAGTAACTTGAAGGGAGGATGCCTCTCATCTCTTATCAAATGCAAAAGAACCTTGGAGCCATTGATTGTTATGTGAACTCGAAACATCTGAGGGGTCTGGTTTGGGAGAGGAAATTTACTGCTCAACACCTCATCTCTTTCCTGTGAGAACCAAACGGTCAGGACACCTTTTAGCCCGCCAATTTTCCCTTAAGGGGATTGGCTATCTATGGGTAATTCAAACTCCTTGGAATGGTATAATAGACCCGCTTGTATAATTTGTCTCATCTCTGACAATAATCCGAGATGCTGTACTAATGTAGAAATAGGGAATAAAGAACTGTGGTTAACCAACCAAGATCTGATCCTTGACTACTTTGAGCAGAACTCTCACAGATTGTCAGAGATCTGTGACTGGGACTCAGCCGTTCCTGACTATGTCAGACGACGACGCGGTCCCCCTCAACCCTACCCCCGAAGAGGCTCCTGTTACCCCGACGGATCCGGGGAACGGGGGTGGTGGCGGCGGAGGAGGCACCGAAGTGCCGGTGACTACGAGCCAGGGGGCTCACTACATCCCGCGCCTAATTCCTCATCAGAGCGTGACTCCCAAGTACGCCTGGAGCAAGTTCGGTCGCCGGACCGTGGATTCGTGGGTACACGACCGGAAAGGGGTCCGGGTTTCGCTTACCGGAGACCAGCTCGATCGAGGGAGACCGAGCTACCTCGGAGACGACCGCGAGCCGATCTACCGTGGAGAGCCGCGTCGCCCGCCTTTCGAAGGAGAGGGGACAGGTCCGTATGGGCCCGATCCGTATGGAGAGGAGCAGATAGCCCCCTTGGAGCAGATGATGGGAGAGTTGCGACTTCAACTCACCGCCGAACTCCGCGAGTTGGCCCTCGATCTCCAGCACCAATTTCGAGACGCTATGAGGGCAGTACAAGGAGCCCTCCCCGGTCAAGGGGTAGGAGCCCCACAACAGCCAGCGGCGCCCGGAGGAGTCCCGGTTCAGCCGCAGGTGCCCGCGCTGCCGGCGCAGCCAGTCCAGCCGGTCGTTCCGGCCCCGGTGCCAGGGCCCGTTCCAGCACCCGCCCCGGCCCCGGTCGCTCCAGCCGTCCGTCCAGCCCCCTCCGACCCGTTGACGACCACTTTCGATGGGGACCCGGAGAAGCTACGTTTTTTCATGCTGGAGATAGAGAGGTTCCTGGACAGCTGGGGCCACCTCTATCCCACCAAGAGAGAACGGATTGGTTACATCGGTTCCAAGCTGAAAGACACCGCCAGCGACTGGTATGTGAGCCTGCACGACACCCCAGGACCTGAGCTGCGTTCCTTGAACAACTTCATGTGGGCCCTCCGCCATCAGTTCGAAGACCCTCTGGGTGAGGAAAAGGCCCGTAATCAACTAAGGAAGCTGTTCCAGGGGAGATCGACGGTGAGGGATTACACTGACAAGTTCAGGCGCATCGCTGCCAAGATCCACGGATGGCCAGAGGAGTTATTCATGGAGAAGTATTGGGAGGGCCTTAACCCGGAAATCTACGAAACCGTGCTGTTGGGGGGCCGCCCGGGCACATTGGCCACCTGGATGAGAGCTGCCACCGACATGGAGGAGAGGTTCGCCTTGATCAAGATGGGAGCTTCGGCGACGGCGGCCAGCAAAGCAGCCCCCAGAGCAAAGCCCCGATCCAGTGTGCAAGACGTCCGAGATGCCAGGTTTCGGCAAGGGCTGTGCATGAAATGTGGGGAGAGTGGCCACTTCGCCTCCGCCTGCCCGAGAGGGGGAGGGAGAGGCCCGAAGACCTCGACGCCGGTGGTGGGGAGCACCCCTAGCCGGGGAAAAACACCAATGAAACCCCGGGCATTGCAGCTGGAGGGAGCTGCCAGTGACCAGGGGGAACTAGAGCTGATGGAGACGCAGATGTCGGGAAACTCCAACGACCTGCAGTGAGCGGCGCAGAACTGCAGGTCCCCCGCCAAGAAGCGCCATCTCCGGTGAGCATCCCCGGCCCCCTATTATATATGGTAGTGACTGTGGTGACCCCTGAATCAGGTACCCACATGAGGGTCCGCGCATTAATTGACTCTGGGTGTGCGCGGGACCTGATTAGCCCATTGGTAGTGGAGGGGCTAGGACCAAAGGTCACCCCATTGGTGGAACCCCTAAAGTTTACTCAAATGGATGGGTCTGAGATGAAGGAGGAGTGCATAGCAGAGACTGAGAGCTTGATTTTGGGGACGGGGGAACACTGGGAGAAGCGGGCTTTTGTCATCACCCCAAACGCCCAGTTCCCTATGGTGTTGGGAAGCCCCTGGCTCAGTGCGCACGACCCTTATATTAAATGGAGCGAAGGGAAGATCTCTTGGGTGGACGAACGCTGCCTTACCCATAAATGGAACCCGGAATGGGGACCCGGGCCGCCGGCCACTCCTCCCCCGGTCCCCACGCTCGCTCTCACCCCCACCATGGTGCCCAAGGAGTATAGAGATTTACTGGAAGTGTTCAGCGAGACTGAGGCGGATGAGCTGCCCCCCCACCGACTGTCGGACTGTGCTATAGAGCTACTCCCAGGAGAGAAACTCCCAAAGGGGAAATTGTACTCCATGAGCCCTTTGGAGCGGGAAGAGTTGCGAAAGTTCTTGGACAAAAATCTAGCGCGCGGTTTCATCCGCCCAGCCAAGTCCCCCTTCGCCGCGCCGGTGCTGTTCCGAAAAAAAAAGGACGGGGGTTTGCGATTATGCACTGACTATAGGGGACTGAATGCGGTCTCCACTACCAACGCTTACCCCCTCCCCTTAATAAAAGACCTGTTGGCGGAAGCTGCTAAGGGGAAGATCTTTACCAAGCTGGATTTACGAGATGCCTATTTCAGGGTGCGCATCAGGGAGGGGGATGAATCCAAGACTGCCTTTAATACCCCCTTGGGACAATTCGAATATCTAGTGATGCCGTTCGGCTTAAGTGGCGCGCCCGGGGTCTTTATGAGTTTAATCAATGAAGTGTTGCACAAGCACCTATTTAAAGGCGTGTTATGTTACATAGATGATATCTTGATCTACTCTACTGATAAGAAAGCACATGTAAAATTAGTCAGGGAAGTCCTCACCACCTTACTGAAAAACCAGCTGTATGTTAAGTTATCCAAGTGTGAATTCCACCGTGAGTCTGTGGACTTCCTAGGCTATCGCATCTCTCAGAAGGGTTTGGAAATGGACCCGGGGAAGGTGGAGGCGGTGGTGCAATGGGAGGCTCCGCGAACGAGAAAACAATTGCAGAGCCTTTTAGGATTTTGTAACTTTTACCGAACCTTCATCAAGGACTTTGCTAAGGTTACTCTCCCCTTAACGGACTTGCTAAAAACTAAGGGGAGAGGGCCCGAGGCAGGGAAGCCAGGAGAAAAGATTGCTTGGAACGGGGAGTGTCAGAGGGCGTTTGAGACTTTAAAAACTCTTTTTACCTCTGAGCCCATTCTATCACACCCTGACGAAACCAAAGAATTTGTAATCCATGTAGACGCGTCTGATGTGGCCATGGGGGGGGCCATATTGCAAAGTGGTCCGGAAGGGAAATTGCACCCACTGGCTTACATTTCAAAAAAATTTAACGAAACAGAGAGGAATTGGTCGGTCTGGGACAAAGAAGCCGCAGCCATTAGATTGGCGCTCACTACGTGGCGGCATTGGTTGGAGGGTGCACAGACTCCGTTTGAAATATGGACTGATCATAAGAATCTAGAGGCGCTGCGCACTCAGAGATCCCTCAACGCCAAACAGCTGCGATGGGCCGATTTCTTCTCTAAGTTTAACTTTGTGCTGAAGCATTTTCCTGGGAAGGCTAACTCCTTGGCAGACGCACTGTCCAGATTGCCCCAACATGAGAGTGTCAAGGAAGAGGTGTTTGACTCCATGTTCTCCCCCCAGCAATTGGGGGGGCAGTAGTCACCAGGAGCCAAGCTAAGAAAACACAGTTGGACATTGGGAAATGTGACTGGGGGGGGGGATTATGCTCCGGAGGAGGTTGAGGAATTGGAAGCTCTGGAGGAATGCTCCAAAAGAGAAGATCAGTGTTGGCTACATGGAGACAAACTAGTGGTGCCGAAGGTCAAACGTAAGGAGATATTGTTGGCCTGCCACTCGTCTAAACTTGCTGGACACTTTGGCTTCCTTAAAACGCTTAATTTGATCCAGCGTCAATTCTGGTGGCCGCGCATGCGCCGAGACGTCTCCGACTTCGTCTCGGCTTGCCAAACCTGTTTAATGTGCAAAAAGCGGGGGGGGGGAAAGTTCCTGGATTGTTGCACCCACTACCCACCCCCTCGCGACCCTGGGAGGCCATAGCCATGGACTTTATCACCAATTTGCCTCCTTCCAGGGGAAAAACGGTTATTTGGGTGGTGGTAGACACATTTTCGAAGCAAGCGCATTTCACCCCATTCAAGCAATTGCCCACCGCTAAAGGGATGGCCAAAGCTTTTTTCAATCACGTGATTAAATTACACGCTTTTCCGAAGAGAGTGGTATCCGACAGAGGCAGTCAGTTCGTTGCCAGCTTCTGGCGGGAGCTCCTGAAAATGATGGACATAGAACCAGCCCTGAGTTCGGGTTACCACCCAGAAACCGATGGCCAATCCGAACGAACTAATCAAATATTGGAGCAGTTTTTGAGATGTTACACCAATTATCACCAAGACAATTGGGTGGAACTGCTGCCGTTTGCAGAATATAGCTACAACAATGCAGTGCACTCTTCCACGGGAGTCTCTCCCTTCATGGCGGTAGGGGGGTTTGAAGGGAAACCATTGCCTACCATTGAGAATGTTCCCAATACTTCCCCATCGGATTTTAAAAGCTGGTGGTCTAGCCTCCAAGACTCTTGGCCACTAATAGGCAAAGCATTAGACCACGCCAAAGAGGATTACAAAAAATATGCTGATCGAGGGCGAGCAGCAGGCTGGGATCTCCAACCCGGGGACTCTGTTTATCTCTCCACCAAAAATATTCACGGGTTGCAGCCCAGCAGAAAACTAGGATGGAAATATGTTGGACCCTATAAAGTATTGCGTAAAATATCGGATGTGTCTTTTGAACTGGAACTGCCTAAGTCACTGAGTTCTGTGCACCCTGTGTTTCATTTCAGCCCACTGAAGAAAGATCCTGGGCCGAATGCTTGGCATCCAGCTCCTCCAGTTCCTCCTCCACTGATGAAGGAGGGGGCCCCTCACTTCGAGATAACTGAAATCCTTGATTCCAAGATGCGAAGAGGCCGATTATATTACTTAGTTAGATGGTTAGATTTCGGCCCGGAACACAACGAGTGGATTCGCGCAGAACATGTTCACGCTCCTAAACTGACTAAATTGTTTCATAAAATGTTTCCTGATAAAGCTAGGTGAAGTGAATTATGAGGAGGGCAGGGTGTCAGAATCTGCCAATTCAGCCAATGTATTAGTCAGATCTAGATTTAACTTCTTGCATGCATGTCTTTCACTATCCCATGTATCTAAAGTATATTGGAACCTATGTAACCATGATGCATTGTTTCTGTCCTGGCCGGGAGGGTGACAACAATGATTTGCGAGAACAAGGAGGCCTCACATCCCTGCCTCCGCATTCCAGCTGCTCCGGCAGTAACTTGAAGGGAGGATGCCTCTCATCTCTTATCAAATGCAAAAGAACCTTGGAGCCATTGATTGTTATGTGAACTCGAAACATCTGAGGGGTCTGGTTTGGGAGAGGAAATTTACTGCTTAACACCTCATCTCTTTCCTGTGAGAACCAAACGGTCAGGACACCTTTTAGCCCGCCAATTTTCCCTTAAGGGGATTGGCTATCTATGGGTAATTCAAACTCCTTGGAATGGTATAATAGACCCGCTTGTATAATTTGTCTCATCTCTGACAATAATCCGAGATGCTGTACTAATGTAGAAATAGGGAATAAAGAACTGTGGTTAACCAACCAAGATCTGATCCTTGACTACTTTGAGCAGAACTCTCACAGGCACCAGCCACAGGGGAAAGTGGGATATAAATAGTTGAGTCACAGAGAAAATAGGGATATAAATATTTGAATAAATAAGTAGTTAGGGCAGATTGATAACATTTAAGCTTTTTCCTGTTTGTTACGTTAGGCAGGCTTCTGACAGTGATTGTTCCTCCTCTGTTATATTTGAATTGTAATGCTGGTTGTCATTTTTCACTATAAAACACAAAGCAGACAGCAAGAGTCCCCCACCCTCCCCCCAGAGCTGGTATGCTTTCCAAGGCTCAGCACAGGGTAACGGTTCGAGGCCAAGTCTACCAATATAGTGGAAAGGGATGGGTGAAAATTGATTCTGTTTTCTCTTATAATGTTTAAATTATTCTTAAAATATAGTTTAAATATAATGCAAAGGAATTTATTCTGAGATTTTTACAAGATTATGGAAGTAATCTAAAAAAACTAATTTACACGATAGTCAAATGTAGACTCACTCACACAGCTTTAATGCTACTAGCTTTTTTTGGTCATGAGGTAGAATTTCTGCTCACAACACTGTGGAACTTAGAGGGAACATTTTCAGCTGTAATTCCCAGAGAGATCTCCAGGCCCACCTGGAGGCTGGCAGTCCTAACTTCCCATGTACCACAATCCCAATGCAAACTGGGCCCAAGCATGCCAGGAGAATGTTATTCCGAGCAGAAAATCTACCAAACTAATGTGATCGGAAGTTCTAACAGAGGACTGGAGGGAAACGTAATGAGGACTTCAAATTATTTAGCTGCACTCCTGATCTCAGGAAAGACCATCCCCGGAATCAGGGGTGCAAGGCTGGAGCCAGGAGTCACGGAAAGGAAAAGGGCACATGCAACTTTGGCCCCGGTCGTAGACTTGCATCCCTTTTATTTCACATGTTCTGGCACACGGTCTCTGTTCACTGAAAATAATATTTTTAGCTCAACCCGGCACGACCCTGCTTGTTGATGATCCTGTTGTAATTCTAATTCCTTTCCCCCAGCCCTGAATAAAGAAGAATGGAAGCAGACAGCAGTATATAGAATATTGCTTTGGAAACTCCTTGCAACTGAGGTTCCACTTTCCAGCCCTGTCATCCTAAGAAATGCTGGCCATCCTGAAAAGCAAGGGCCCCCCACGACCAAGGTTTAATATTCCTCTAAACCTCTGTTCTGTCCTGTCTCCTCTGTAGGGCCAGCAATAGAGCATAGAGGCCAAGGCCTTCCCCTCATGTTGCCTCCTAGCACTGGGATTCAGAGGCCGACTCCCTTTGAATGTGGAGGTTCCGTTTAGTCATCGATGGTAAATCTATTTTCCATGAATCTGTCTAATCCCCTTTTAAAGCTGTCTCTGCCTGTGACCATCACTACATCCTCTGGCAGAGAATTCCACATTTTAATCACTCCCTATGTAAAGAAGTATTTCCTACTTAATCATCTTCCCTTTGGAATAGCTGGCAGCTTAAAGTACATAAGAACATAAGAGAAGGCAATGTCGGATCAGGCCAGTGGCCCATCCAGTCCAACACTCTGTCACATAGTGGCCAAAAACACCAGGTGCCCTCAGAAGGTCCAGCAGTGAGGGCAGGAAACCCTCCCACTGTTGCCCCCCCAAGCACCAAGAATACAGAGCATCACTTGCCCCAGACTGAGAGTTCCTATCTATACTTTGTGGCTAATAGCCACTGATGGACTTCTGCTTCATATGTTTATCTAATTCCCTCTTGAAGCCGTCCATGCTTGTAGCTACCACCACCTCCTGTGGTAGTGAATTCCACGTGTTAATCACTCTTTGGGTAAAGAAGTACTTCCTTTTATCTGTTCTAACCTGACTGCTCAGCAATTTCATGGAGTTCTTGCGTTTTGAGAAAGGGAGAAAAGTGCTTCTTTTTCTGCCTGCTCTATCCCATGCATAATCTTAAAACCTCGATCATGTCACCCCTCAGCCGTCATTTCTCCAAGCTAAAGAGCCCCAGTGCTTCAGCCTTTCTTCATAGGGAAAGTGTTCCAACCCTTTTATCATTTTAGTTGCCCTTTTCTGCACTTTTTCCAATGCTATAATATCTTCCTTGAGGTGTGGCGACCAGAACTGTACACAGTACTCCAAATGAGGTTGCACCATCGATTTATTCAGGGGCATTATGATACTGGCTGATTTGTTTTCAATTCCCTTCCTAATAAACCCCAACATAGCATTGGCCTTTTTCATTACAGTCACACACTGTCTCGACATTTTCACTGAGTTATCTATTACGACTCCAAGATCTCTCTCTTGGTCAGTCTCCGGCAGTTTGGACACCATCAACGTATATTTATAGTTAGGATTTTTGGCTCCAATGTGCATCACTTTGCACTTGGCCACATTAAATCCCATTTGCCACGTTGATACCCACTCGCCCATCCTCGACAGATCCCTTTGGAGTGCCTCACAATCCTCCCTGGTTCTCACCACCCTGAACAACTTCGTGTCATCTGCAAATTTAGCCACTTCACTGCTTACTCCCAACTCCAAATCATTAATAAGTCCAAAGGATGTCAGAGTGCTCATTCCCGGACACATCTACATCCTTCCCAGATGCTGAGGAGTTATTTGCCTGGAGATCCCCTAGTACTGTATAGAGCAATTTCTCATTGATCTTTGTTTATGGTCAAATGTGCCTTCTCTTTTTCTCCTTCAAAAGATCCGGATTAGGGTACTCACTGCTCTTCGTTTCAAGGGACATGTCGGAGTGCTTCACAGGAGAGTCACTGTATGCCTCCACATCCAAGTTCTTTTCATCCTTGTGGGGGGAGAAGAAAGAGAATGAAAGAAAGTAAAAGGGCATTGTAACATTCCCACAGAGGCAGACATTGATAGCAAACATGTTCCAGAGTGCAAGGTTATGTGCTGGCTTAAGAAGTGTGGCGTGGCACAAAGTTCAAGTCTCTAGTCCTCCTTTTTGAGAATTTGTTCACAACGATTCATGCAAAAGTTCAGTGCTTTGATTTTGCCCCACCTGGCTCTGAGTTGCCATTCCCTTTTGGCTTCTCTCTCTCCCTCTTTGGAGTAACTGCTTGTTTCCCAAGTGTTCAGTCCGAAGGCAACATGCCCTGGTGAGCTAGATCTGTCAGAAATCCAAAAAGAAGACACGTGAGTTAGGAAACTAAGAACATGACAGAAAGATTTGTCTGAATGGATTCCATGCTGGGTTTTCCCCCCCTCACCATTAAAAAGTATGCAGTGTCAGATCAGGAAGGCTTTTGTGGAATCCTTGGAGAAAGGAAATTCCTGTTGGGCCACTGGCAGGCAGAAGCAAGCTAAGCCAAGTGCTCCTAGGTTGCTGGCAGTGGCGCAGGGTCCACTCATCTGGGACCTAAGCAATCCCCGTAGTACTACCACAGAACCATTGGCTCAACTTTCTCCAGAACGGCTTTAACATCTAAGTCTTCTGCCCTGCAGAGAATCCGACAAACAGAAACACCTCTGAACCCTCCTTTCTGCTCTCTTTACAGAAACATAGATAAGAACATAAGAATAGCCCCTCTGGATCAGACCAGTGGTCCATCTAGTCCACTCCTCCACTTGCAGCTGCTGGATGACCTTGGGCAAGCCATAGTTCTGTCAGAGCTGCTCTTTCAAGGACAGCCCTGGAAAGAGCTCTCTCTGCCCCACCTATCTCACAGGCAATGTACCCTCTGAGTTGAGTCACTGTGAGCTAGCTCACAGTTTTTTAGCCTCCAGCTCACACATTTTTGTCTCAGCTCAAGAAGGATGGCTCCAGAGCAAACTAATTTACGCAGTAGCAAATCGCTCGCTCACAACTTTAATGCCAGTAGTTCACAAAGTAGAATTTTTGCTCACAGGACTCCACAGCTTAGAGGGAGCATTGCTCACAGGGTATCTGTTGTGGGGAGGGGAAGGTAAAGGAGCTTGTAAGCCTCTCTGAGACTCCAAGTGAAGGGCAGGGTATAAATCCAATCTCTTCTTCTTCTTCTTCTTTCTCACACAGGGGCCAACCAGTTTGTCTGGACGGCCAACAACAGGGCATAGAGGCTGAGGCCTTCCCCTCATATTGACTCCCAGCTCTGGGATTCAGAGGCTCAGTGCCTCTGAATGTGGAGGTTCCCCTCAGTCATCATGGCTAGTAGACATCGATAGACTCATCCTCCATGAATCTATCTATAAGAACATAGGAAGAGCCCTGCTGGATCAGACCAGTGAGGGTCCATCTAGTCCAGCATCCTGTCTCACACAGTGGACAACCAGTTCCCCTGGATGGCCAACAACAGGGCAGAGAGGCCCAGGCCTTCCCCCTGATGTTGCCTCCTGGCTCTGGGATTCAGAGGATTAGTGCCTCTGAACATGGAGGCTCCCCTTTGTCACCATGGCTAGTAGGCATTGATAGACTTACCCTCCATTAATCTATCTCATCCCCTTTTAAAGCTGTTTGTTCCTGTAGCCATCACTACATCCTCTGGCAGTGAATCCCACGTTGGAATCACTCTCTGGGCAATTAAAATGTGGAATCTGCTGCCAGAAGATGTAGTGATGGCCGCAGGAATAAACAGTTATTTGCTAGGAGCAGACTTGGAGGTGGCAGTGGCCCTGGAGCTAGTGAAGCCAAGTGGCCTCTGAGGTGCTGCAAGCCAGCCCTGCAGGGGCCCTCAGTGGGAACAACAATGGCACCAGCTTAGCGGCTGTATCATTTCCCCAAACTGGAAGCACATCAGGAGGAGACAACTGATGATCTGACACCAGCAGCGGTTGCGTGTGAGGGGTCTGGACCAAGCAGCCCAGGAGGACTGGCTTTGCCTGCTGTTGGCCACCAGTGTCCCTCTAAGGTTGCGATCACATGCACAATTAGCCCCGACCAGGGGTCATTTAGTAGAAAAAGAGGTGCAGGAGCTCATTAGCATGACTCATTTGCATATGCCACACCCCCTAACATACTGGAAGTGTGTCAGAAGGCAACACCCACCCCTCAGGCTCCACTCCACAGGTGAGTGAAACTGACCTGCTCTTCCTCCGTTCCCTTCCCCATCCAATACTCTGTGCAATAAAAATAAACGTAAAGAACACACCCTCATTCTCTTCCTGCTCCCTTGAAACCACCAGGTTTCAAGTAGACTTGAGATACCCAGGACATGTGCACCACCCATCCCTTCCCCTTCCCCTCCCCACAACAAGACACCCTGTGAGGTAGGTGGGGCTGAGAGAGGTCTTTTGAGAACTGCTCCTGAGAGAACAGCTCTGAGAGAACTTGTGACTGGCCCAAGGTCACACCAGCAGCTGCATGTGGAGGAGTGGGGAATCAAACCCGGTTCTCCCAGATTAGAGTCCAACTCCTGACGACTACACCAAACTGAGGGGGTGGAAGCTGCTGAAGGGTTGGTGAAATTTCTCCAGTACTTATGTGCCATGTGCCCGGATAAAAAATGGTATACTTAGAAAATTTATATGCCACCTTGAGCAAGTCTCTGGAAAAGCAGCACACAGTCATAAAAGGAACAATGATAAAATTATCAATATCAAAACAAAACATTAAAATCAATAAAGACCCTAGCAGGGCTTTCCACGGGGAGCTGCGCCTCTGCACTGCTCGGGGAAGCCGAGGAGGGGGCGGGGCTTGGTCATGTGCCCGCACCCTGGGCTCCTCACTCCTGGAGCTGCGCTCCTGTGCGCTCCCGCTCCAACAGACCCCTGGCCCCGACATAGGTGCGAATGCCGAGCAGGTGAAAGGAGCACGATCACACAACAACATCTGGGAAGTGCCCCGCAGTCGCAGGCAACCCGTTTTGCTCTGCCACATAAGTGGATTTAAAAGACACCTCGGAAAGTCCGGTAGCAAACGGGTTGCTATGGGTCACAGGTGGACTTTTCCGCGTCTGATCCCTCCAGCGCGCTCTCATGGCGTCGGGATACTCCGTGCCATTGTTTTTTGCCCTTCTCAGTATGCGCATCATCGCACACTCCATAGGGAATCATCAATCCCTTGTTTAAGCGCATTGGAGACAAACGGCAAAAAAACCCCAAAAACTGACTCACCCATGGTTGTGCAGCTTCAAAAGACTGGGTGATCGCACAACTGCGAGTCAACTTCTGCTGGAGGAAGTAGCCCCCCCCCCCCCCCGCTTTATCTCACACGTGTGACCGCAACCTAAGGCAGCAGCTGACTGGGAAATTTCCCTGCAAATTAAATGGCCAGTCTGTCCCTGTTATTCCCATCTCAAGCTTGCTTCCAAATCGTAGGTGTTAAAGATCCCATATTCCAGAAGTTCTTTTTCTTTCTAGGTTAGGACAAGCGACAGAAGACACAATCTTGTTAATGACATTACATTTGACGGAGGGGCTGTGGCTCAGTGGTAGAGCATCTGCTTGGTGCACAGAAGGTCCCAGGTTCAATGTCTGGCATCTCTAGTTAAAAGAACCAGGTGATGTGAAAGACCTCTGCCTGAGACCCTGGACAGCAACTGCCAGTCTGAGTAGACAATACTGACTTTGCTGGACCAAGGGTCCGATTCGGTATAAGGCAGCTTCATGTGTTCCCAGGATTCTCTGGGGAACAGAATTTGGACCAGACATCTAATTCCAGATGTGTAGGTGCAAGGTTCTGGTCACGCAGTGGTGAAGGACATGCTCAGAAGTACTCTTGCTTATTGTGGCTTAACATTTTCAGTGTCTGAGCCTTGGTGTTTTTGCTTTAGTTAAAAACAAATCCTTTTCTTAAAGGAGAAGGTATAGTTAAGAAATATCTATGATATTTTAAAAAGTGTAGATTTTCTTACATGGGTGCTGACATTTAACACCATTCTTGCAATGCAGATTTTGGAAAGCTTCTATTTTTAGTGTTATTTGTGGATGAAAAACAAATAGTTTTTCATCCACAAAACAAATAGTTTTTCATCCACAAAACAAATAGTTTTTCATCCACAAAAAAACAAAATAGTTATAACAAAAGTACAAAAAAACACACAACACCTTGTATTGTATAAAATATATAAGGTTGGGACACAGCTGAAGGTTTGCTTGTCTGTCTGTTGTTGTTCTTCAGTCGCACAGTTGGGTTCAACTATTCCCTTGGCTGTCTGAAGCCCAAAACAGTCTGGACTTTTGTTGAATCATTTTGTCCTCAATGTACCCTTCTATGGACTTTTCAGTATTCCACACTGTAGGAGCCCTGGTTCAGACCAAATCTAGAATATCCTGTCTTTCCAAAAGAATAAATACTTTTAAAAGGTTATTCCCTTTTTTGGAAAACCTTGGACTGGATTTAGACACGACCAGCTGCGGTACATTGTGAAAGAACCTTCCTGGGTCAAAGCAAAGAACCATCTCATCTGTCATCCTGTTTCTAACCACTGCTGAGCAAGACTTAAAGGCAACCCAAGTGCGATTGATTGTGGATGTTCAGAGATAAACCCGGTCTGAACGTAGAACTTCCATGTGACTATCATGGCTATTAACAGCTGATAGGCCGGTGCACCGTACATTTTTATAGACCCCCTTCAAAAGCCTTTGAAACCACATCTGGTGGCAGAAATGAGTCCCCGTGCAATCCTCAAATGATTCTAATGTGTAGCCATCTTGGTCTGAAGCCCCAGAACAAAGTCTGACTCCAGTGGCCCCAACAAAGTTTTCTTCTGGGCAGCGGTCATTTCGTAGAAAAAGAGGTGCAAGAGCTTATTAGCATAACTCATTTCCATAACTCATTTGCATATGCCACACCCCCTAACATACCGGAAGTGTGTCAGAAGGCAACATCCACCCCTCAGGCTCCACTCCACAGGTGAGTGAAACTGACCTGCTCTTCCTCCATTCCCTTCCCCATCCAATACTTTGTGCAATAAAAATAAGCGTAAAGAACACCCCCTCATTCTCTTCCTGCTCCCTTGAAACCACCAGGTTTCAAGTAGACTTGAGATACCCAGGACATGTGCACCACCCATCCCTTCCCCTTCCCCTCCCCACAACAAGACACCCTGTGAGGTAGGTGGGGCTGAGAGAGGTCTTTTGAGAACTGCTCATGAGAGAACAGCTCTGAGAGAACTTGTGACTGGCCCAAGGTCACACCAGCAGCTGCATGTGGAGGAGTGGGGAATCAAACCCGGTTCTCCCAGATTAGAGTCCAACTCCTGACCACTACACCAAACTGATGGGGTGGAAGCTGCTGAAGGGTTGGTGAAATTTCTCCAGTACTTATGTGCCATGTGCCCAGATAAAAAATGGTATACTTAGAAAATTTAGATGCCACCTTGAGCAAGTCTCTGGAAAAGCAGCACACAGTCATAAAAGGATCAATGATAAAATTATCAATATTAAAACAAAACATTAAAATCAATAAAGACCCTAGCAGGGCTTTCCACGGGGCGCTGCACCTCTGCACTGCTCGGGGAAGCCGAGGAGGGGGCGGGGCTTGGTCATGTGCCCGCCCCCTGGGCTCCTCACTCCCGGAGCTGCGCTCCTGTGCGCTCCCGCTCCAACGGACCCCTGGACCCCTGCCTTTCGGTGGGGAGAGCGGGATATAAATTTAAGAAAATAAAATAAAAAAAAATAAGCTTTCAAGTGCATGCAGGTACGCAAAAGCTTATAGCCAGAAGAAAAGTTTGTTGGTCTTAAAGATGCTGCTGGACTCAAACTTCGTCCCACTCTTCTAAGCCCATTCACTTGGAAAGCCATAACTCTGTTTAGGATTGCATTCATGGTTACTCATTATGTGAAGAAGCACTTTCTTTGTCTGTTTAAAATCTACTTTTTATCAGCCTCGCGGCCTGACTGCAAGTTCTGGCATTATGAAAGTAGGGAGAGGGGGGCGGGGAAATAGATCTCTACCAATTTTTCCATACCACGCATCATTTTACAAGCCTCTGTCATGTCCCCCCTTCCATAACTGTGTTTTTCCTAAACTAAAAACCCTCCAAATGCTCTTAGTTTTCCCTCTTTTGCAAATGTTCTCTAACCCCGTTGATCCATTTGGGTGCCTTTTGCTGCACTGTTTTCAGCCCTATGATATCTTGCTTGAAAGGTGGCAACCAGAACTGCGTTCACTATTCCAGGTTTGCCTATACCCTAGGTATAGGTATACAGGCATTACCATACTGGTAGCTTCGCTTTCAGTGCCCTTCCCAGTTAAGTCCTAGCATGGAATTTGCCTTTTTTTTACCACCACTACATGCCACTGAGTTGAAATGTAACTTTGTGGAAATACGGCAAGTTCCCCAATCGGTTCTGGCAAAGTTAAACCATGCCACTGTATCCTGTTCCAGCTGCTCTTTTCGTAGTTTGTGATCGTTCATTAGATCAGGCACCAGATGTGCTAAATTACTTCGCCGTGGTTTCACTAACCACGCTAAATTACTTTGCCGTGGTTTCACTAACCACTAACGTTTCACTAACCATGCTGCATGGCACATGTGTGGATTTGGTCTCAGAAGCAAAATAATACGCTTTAAACATCTGCACATTTCATTTTGCGTGTGTCATATATTGGCTCTTGCAGAATGCCTATTTCATATTCCGCATCCAAAAGTTTCGAAGGAGGGGGATATTTGGTTTTAAATTTTCCTGTTCAAGCAACTTGGAAATGTCCAGAGAGTCCTGGGGGGGAGGAGGGGGTCACGCTTCTCACTTTAGGGTGTAGCTTAGGGTTGCCAGCTCTAGGCTGAGAAATTTCTGGAGATTTGGGGACAGACCCTGGGGAGAGAACTCCCTCCAAAGCAGCCATTTTCTCCAGGGGAAATGATCTCTGTGGTCTGGAAACTGGTTGTAATTCTGGAAGATTTCCAGGCCCAACCTGGAGGTTGGCAACTCAGTTCCTTGCAGCAGATCATATCCTTTGTGCAGCACTAGGGGGCACTGCAGGTTACCGACATCCAGTGCGCTAATGGAATTTCTGAAATGCTTAGTCATGCGTTAGGAGGGGAAGACATTAGTGGCACTTTCTGAACGTTGCTTCTCTAAGTGGTTCTCAGCTTGGTGTTCTCAGCTAAATGGTTAAACCCTGTTCATACTCTACCCTTTCCCTTTGTGATGGTTTTCCTGCCCTCCAAGCATTTCATCCCACAATCTAAAATGCCAGCATTGTCTTTCCTAAAGATTGCATCACTCCATCGTGATTTGTTCCATTGACTCGTTTGTACCGGTGTGATTTGGGGCTTTTCTGTTTGTCGTTTTTTGCTCTTGTTGTTTTATTGTTTTAGTGGCCAGCAGCCTCAAGCCAGTCCGGAGAGGCGGCGTACACATTTACAAGCCTATTGCTTTGTCGGTGTATTTTAATTTATGCCGTGTATACATTTTTCTTCAGCTGCTTTGGGTGCCCCTGGGGGAGAAAGGTAGGGTACAAATCAGGCCCGTATAGGGTTGCCAGGTCTGGGTTGGAAAATACCTGGGCACTTTGGGGGTGGAGCCAGGAGAGGGCAGGATTTGGGGAGGAGAGAAGCCTCAGCATGGTTCAGTGCCATAGAGTCCACCCTCCAAAGCAGCCATTTTCTCCAGGGGAGCTGATCTCTGTCAGCTGGAGATCAGTTGTAAAAGTGGAGAATCCCCAGGCCACATTTGGAGGCTGGCAACCCTAGGCCAGTAGCTGCAGTGGGGCATCTTGGGGCTAGGCCCCCCACTTACTGGCAAGGCCCCACAACTTTGCATCCAGCCTGGGGCCCCCGAGTAGTGGAAGGTGCGGGGAAGGAGCCGGGTGTTCCTGCGTAGCTGTCTGGCACGAAGGGCTGGCTGTAGTGGCCATGCAGAACCAGACAGCAACCCCCCCCCCCGAAAGTCTATTTCCCCCGGAAAGTACTTGTTGCTGGTGGGCTGCGCTGCGCTGTCTGGGGTGAGGGGCCGGCTACGGAGGTGTGAGGGGCCGCTGCGAGGAGGAGGCAACTCGGTAGAGGCCCGGGTGGCGGAAACTGCAGAGCAGCTTGGGACGGGAGTAGGGGTGCCCCCTAAGAAATTTAAATGCCTCCCGACTAAAAAAAATCCTGGCTACCGACCTGGTACAAATGAAGTCAGTGAATAAACCATTACCCCCATCTTAGAGCCCTGGGACCCCAGCCTAGGGGAGGGGACAGGCAGGGACTGGGGAGCCCAAACAGCCCTGGAATGAGCTGACTGCTCTGGTGACAGCTCTGCCACAAGGGCCCCGTGGCTCCTCTTTCTCCGGGCTGCCAGTGGCCCTCTAGGGCAGTGGCCCCCCCCCCCACTGGGGGTCTTCCCTTGGAACTTAAAGGGCCAGACCGCCCAGGAGGTTTTAAGAAGGAACATTTGGAACTGCACAGTGAAAACCGGACTGCAATTCATGCGTAGTGCTACAATGCACCTGTGACCAATGCTTCCTCTAAGCTGCGGAGTCTTGTGAGCAAAAATTCTACTTGGTGAGCTACTGGCATTAAAGTTGTGAGCGAGCGATTTGGCCACTGCATAAATCAGTTTGCTCAGGAGCCGTCCTTCCTGAGCTAGGACAAGAATCTGTGAGCCGGAGGCTAAAAAACTGTGAGCTAGCTCACACTAACTCAGCTTAGAGGGAACACTGCTGTGACGTATTTGGGGGAGTCTCGTCTTCAGGAGGAGGAGAAAGGGGAGCCCTTGGTCAGTGTCTGGGGCCCTGGAGGAGGCTGGGGGACTCCCTTTACCCTGCACATGGTCACCGCCACTTGTTACATCAGCTAACCAGATGTGACGTTAGCAGGTCTTCAGTTTGGAGACTGCCCCAACGTTCTTTTCGAGCTGCGCCACCCCCTCCCTTGGAAGGGAACATTGCGGCTCTTGTTGTGCGTTCGATAAGCCACGTCCCACGCAAACGGTTTCCCCAGGCGCAGTCCCTCCACCACACACCATTCATGCAGAGAGAAGGGGCAAGGAACTGCAAGGGACGAAGCCCTGAGGCGGTTCCTTCTGCTGTGTACAAGAAAGGGCCGAGGGAAGTAGGGGTGCCCAGCAGTGTCCCCTCTCAGCTGAGTTAGTGTGAGCCAGCTCACAGTTTTTTAGCCTCCAGCTCACACATTTTTGTCTTCGCTCAGGAAGGACGGCTCTTCCAGAGCAAACTAATTTATGCCGTAGCCAAATGGCTCGCTCACAGCTTTGATGCCAGTAGCTCACAAAGGAGAATTTTTGCTCACAAGACTCCACAGCTTAGAGAGAACATTGGTTGCCAGCCTCCAGGTGGGGCCGGGAGATCTCTTGCTTTTACAACTGATCTCCAGCTGACAGAGATCATCTCCCCTGGAGAAAATGGCTGCTTTGAAGGGTGGACTGTACGGCATTATGTCATGCTGGTCCCCCCCCTTACTCAAACCCCACCCTCTCCCAGATGTACCCCCAAGGTTTCCAGGTATATTTCAACCCAGAGCTGGCAACCGTAGATGGAAGAGCAAGGTTAGGGTTCATGGAGGGCATAAATGGGGCATGGGCCAACTTTGCCCTTCACTAATCACTTCCCATCCCCTGTTCGGCTCCTTCAAAAGAGTTGCTTCTTCTGCGCAGCCTTGCCTGCATTTCTGCCCCCCCCCCCCCCCCGCCAATTCCGTCTTTCCCTGTCCTCTGGCAAATCCCTTTTTTAAAATTAACATTTTTAAATCTTTTGCAGCGTACATACAAACAAACACTATACACTTAAGTACTTTTAACAATTAGAAATAAATCACATCTAAGTTCAGAGGATTTTATGGAAGAAAACCTTTTCCCATTAAGTAACTTACAACTCAATACCACATCTTTACCACCTTATTTGGATATTGTAATGTTGAATTACTGGTTAAATTAAAAGCCAGTTTACTTAAAATAAAGTAATCCCAAAGTTTATTTAACCGTTGTTGAACAGAGGGTATGGGATTGTCTATCCATTTTCCAGCTATCAAAGTTTTAGCTATTATCAATAAAATAGAAAATTGTTCCTGTTGTCTTCTTGTGATATTTAATGTTGCCCAATGCTCTAGTAATATTACTTCTGGTTTCAGAGGTATTTCAACTTCTATAATTTCTTTTATTTTTATTATAACTTGAGTCCAAAATTCCTGAATTAGAGGGCAGGCCCACCAGCAGTGCAAAAAATTAGCTAGCTGTCCACACCCTTCTTTGCAAACTGGTGAGTTTAATTTATTTATGCGGTACACTTGATGTCTTTCAGTCCCTGCAGGGAGGACTGTAAGGCCCTCCAACAGAGACCACCTCCCAGTTTCATGCTACCAAGCATCATAGGGGTGGTTCGTAGGCTGCACTGATCTCCAAATCTTGGGGTCTGCCCTGAATTCACTTGTTGGCTTTAGGTAAATCCCCTCAGTCATCTTCAGTTTAGGGAGACTACTACTGGCCTTCCTGGCAGGGCTGTTGTAAGGATGATGGAGAAATCCAGTGTGGGGAAGTGCCCGATCAGGACATGTGAGACCTGGGTTCGAGATCACAGAGGAGGATGACTAACTTGGGTTCCTCACAGAGTTGTTGTGGGCATCAAATGGGGGAGAGGAGGAGAAGGATGCAGGCCATCCTGAGCTCCTTGGAAGAAGGGCAGAATTTAAAAAAATGTGATGGATCATATATACAAAACACTTTGAACATGCATTGTAGAAAGGCTGAATCCTTCAATGCTCCCTCTAAGCTGTGGAGTCCTGTGAGCAAAGATTCCACTGTGTGAGCTACTGGCATTAAAGCTGTGAGCGAGCGATTTGGCTGTCGCATAAACTAGTTTGCTCTGGAGCCATCCTTCCTGAGCAAAGACAAAAACATGTGAGCTGGAGGCTAGAAAACTGTGAGCTAGCTCACACTAACTCAGCTTAGAGGGAACACTGCTTTCCACCCTGGCTGTTTCAGCCAGATTAAATTTAAAATGACACGCAAAAGCTGGAATACCACCAGATATTAGAGCACACAGACCAGTCGTACTACCTAGGGTCTGCCTCCACGCTGTGGGTTTCAAGCCCCAACAGAGATGTCTTGGCTTGCACGCTCCATCCCCACCCCCCACCCCCCCTTCCCGCCAGTCTTGCTGGGTTGCCCTCTCCCTCCTGTGCCTCTGAGCCCTGAGTAAAAGCGCTACCACTTTAGAGAGCCATTCTGTCTTCTGTGGGAACCCAATCCCCAACACCTCTCATTGGAGATAATTAGAGAGAGCCCCTTCTTCACCCACCTCCCAAAAAAGCAGACAAACGGAAGCCGATCAGTATGCACATTTTTGTACACTGCTCTGCAGTCTGTCATTTGGGGTTTTAATTCACATAAATTGCCATTAAAAAAAAAGAGCTCCTTGCTAAAGCTACTGGGTCTGTGTGGTGCCACCTCAAAGATAAACCTTTTATCTTCCTCTGCGGAGCGCAAGTTGGGCTGGGCCCCTCAAACATGAACAGAAGATATTGCAAGAACAGCTCTGCATTGGAGTACTTTCCCAGGGAGGCTGTGGAGTCCCACTGTGGACAGAAGAACATGAGAGAAGCCATGTTGGGTCAGGCCAATGACCCATTCAGTCCAACACTCTGTGTCCCACAGTGGCCAAAACCCAGGTGCCATCAGGAGGTCCACCAGTGGGGCCAGAACTCCAGAAGCCCTCCCACTGTGGCCTCACCAAAGATACAAAGTATCACTGCCCCAGACACAGAACTCCATCTACACCTTGTGGCTAATAGCCACTGACGGACCTCTGCTCCGTATGTTTATCCAGTCCTCTTGAGGCTGTCTATGCTGGTAGCTGCCACCACTTCCTGCGGCAGTGAGTTCCATCGGTTAATTACTCTTTGGGTGAAGAAGGTTAGACCGAGTGGGCATCTACGGGGGTTACTTGAGACAGGAATTCCTAGAATCATAGAGTTGGAAGAGACCTCCAGAATCATCTAGTCCAACCTCCTGCCAAATGCAGGAAAATACAAGGCATTGAACCTTGTTAACTATAGGAATCTCTCAGATCTACAAGTCAAGCATTTCACCTACCCTCCCTTCCCGTCTACAACACGCAGAGATGGTGGTCTGACCACCAAAAGTTTAGGGAGCAAAACCTAAGCAGGTCTACTCAGAAGCAAGCCCCATGTCATTCAACGAGGCTTCCTCCCAGGTGAGTGTCCTTAGGACTGCAGCCTTAGTCACTTCCTTATTTCTATATGGGCCGATGCTCAAATTTGCACATGTGCGTGGTTATGCTTCTAAATGCACCAAAGGAACATCACCCCAAAGCACAATGCCTGCTGGACATTGATGCGTGATAGGTTTGTCTTTGTTTCGGGTCCTTGCATCCACAGCTTTCGGGTGCCCCTAAGACTAAGGCTCACTACCCTTGTGGGTGCAGATAAACACACGGCACTGCCTTATACTGAATCAGACCTTCTTAGTCCATCAAGATCAACGTGGTCTACTCAGACTGGCAGCGGCTCTCCAGGGTCTCAGGCAGAAAGGTCTTTCACAGCACCCGCTGCCAGATCCTTTAACTGGAGACTGAACCGGGACCTTCTGCATGCCACGCTGAGGCTCTGCCTCTGAGCCACCGCCTCTCCCTGGTCACCCTGTTTCCCTGTTCTTCGGCATTTGCTTGTAAGCTGGATTATTAAATGCTAGAAACCATTATGATGCCTATCAGATATAACGGCGGGACTCGTGCACAGATCTCCAAGGCAGTTATTTTTTTTAGGGGGTACATTATAAGAAATAGAGGTCATCAAATCATAATATTTGTAGTACACAGACTAGTCAAGAGACTAATCCATAGTGTCTGTGATATGCAGGAGAAATATTGGAGCGTTCTGTTTGTTTGAAATGGCAAAGGATATTGTAGGGCTGCAAAAAACACAGTTAGAACAACGGAGAGGTTGGAGCCCCTCCTCTACAAAGAAAGCTCAACTACACAGCCTGAAGTCGGCTCAGGACAGAGGCCTGGAGTGAGCAAAGAGAAGTCATTCTGGCTTCACCAAGGCACTTGACCTCAAGGGTCACCTAACGAAACTGGCTAAAAGCATGTTCAGGGCCAACGGAAAGAAACCAGCTTGTGGAATTCATCGGCGCCAATCGGGGCAGGTTCCTTGTGGCACAGAGTCCACGTCTCCTCACGGTCATTCTGCGTCTGCTGTCCTTAGAGAGAGGGGAGCAGAGATGGATCAGACGCCAAAGGGAACGTGGACGAACGAGGCAAGGAAAAGTTCAGACCTCCTTTAAACGTTCTTCCGGCAATGAAGCCTTCCAACCGAAGGGCCGTTTGAAGCTTAAGTTGACATGAAACTCCGCAGAGGGGGATTACTAACTAGGGTTCCTCAGCTTCTTCCTCCTCCTAAAGGAAATCGTGGCTCCCTCCTCTGGTATGGCCCCCCTCCATCAGCCACTGTCTCCACCCCCATTTACAGCCTCCTTCATTAGGCATGGCGGGGAGGGAACAGCTGTTAACAAATTCACCTACCTGGAAGATTATCGGGAGTTCTCAAGGAGAAGGCTGGGCCTGGGCGGCTTTCTACTGCTTGTGGGGAGTCCGTGCCACCTCCGTGGTTCCCTCTTGCTTGCAAGAGACAGCAGTGAGTGAGAGAGAGAGAGAGTGAAAGGCATCCGAAGGAGCTCCAGAGTCCTGACTCATGGGCCAGGGCTCTAATCTTCTTGGGCCACCTGGCCACGGAGGTGCCTCTGCCACTGCTAGATTCCACCTTTTTGCCCGGGGCCAGTAAACAACGTTATCTGGAATGGCCATGTGGTGCGGCTTCTCCCGCTCAGCCTTTCCCCTCCCATTTTGCCACCCTTGCCCTCACCATCGTCAGGAGCGTCTTGTATGTTTCGCGCAACCCCCCGCCCGGCCACCTCTCCTCCCACGAAGTGCCATCCGTCCCCGGGAGTCACGTTGGCTGTTCAGCTTCACCCCCTGGAGATAAACTTGTTTACAGATTTCAAGGGGGAATTCCCTTTGCAGGGGGGTGGAGGGAGACGGGGAAACCCTCGCAAAATGCAGTGGCTAGGACGTGGTGGTGTGCTGTTGTTGTTTTTTGAAACAGTTTCTCATGAGGGTTCCCCTGCTGGCCCATGCCGTGTGAAGGCTTTCCAGGCCCAGCGAAGGGCCCGTTTCACAGCTGCCAAATGCAGTGTTGCTACTCAGACAGCAGGACCTGTACATCTCGGGGCCTTGCTAAGTTTGGATGAGTCCTCACAAGCTCATTTTACTCCATTGCCTTTGAAACACTAAGGCCCTCGTGAGTTCTCCCATCTGCTTTTGCCACCTTTCAGCTTAAGCAGATACCTGCTTTTGCCAGATGTTCCCCTACAGCAGCTCCCACTTTGGCTCTAGGAATATCCAGGCAAAACACAACCACAGAGAGCCAGCGTGGTGGTGGGGTTTTAAGAGTGGGGGACTCTAGTCTGGAGAACCGGGTTTGATCCTCCACTGCTCCTCCCCATGAAGCCTGCTGAATGACCTTGGGCCAGTCCCAGCTCTCTCAGAACTCTCCCGACCTCACAAGGTGCCTGTGGCGGGTAGAGGAAGGACAAGGCAATTGTAAACGACTTGGAATCCCCTTAGGGTAGAGAAAAGCGGGGTATAAAAGCCAGCTCTCCTTCATCTGCTAGCTAGAGCACGCTTTCGTTTTGCAGATGTCACCCCTGCCCTGCACTTCTTCCAGAGGATCTAGTGACGTTCAGGTGGAACATTCCTCCCGGTTATGTTTCAAAAAGTTCCACGACTTCTCGAAACATCGTCTAGGCTTCCTTAATTTTTTTCAATCTAGGTGCATTTTTGTCATGATGTCACCTGCCGGCCATTTTCTCTCCAATTGGTAGTGAACTGGCTGTTCCTCTTGCCTTCTTGGGCCTAGCTTCCTTGGGGGCAGAATTCCCTCTATTAAGTACTGAGGCGGAGGTGATGAATCCAGCAAACAGGCTTTTATTCATAACATCGTTCAGCCCTAAGACAACTCTATGAGAGCGGCACTTATACTGTTCCAACAAATAACTTTCAACAGTGTAACTATATACAAGCAATGTTATTGGACCCAAGCAGGGCTCAGCGACTGGGTACCTAGATTGGCTTCAGGACCAATGGGAGGCTTTATTAGTCAGCCAATGAGAATTGGAGCATTAGGGTACCAGAGCCCTTTCATAGGTAAACCATAGTTGTTAACGCAGCATAATCAAGAACCCAAACTCAACACCCTCTAAGCTGAGTCTGTGTGAGCCTCCAGCTCACATATTTCTGTCTTCGCTCAGGAAGGATGGCTCCAGAGCAAACTGATTTACGCAGTAGCCAAATCCTCACAACTTTAATGCCAGTGGCTCACAAAGTTAAATTGTTGCTCACAAGACTCCACAGCTTAGCGGGAGCGTTGCTTGGGGGGTACCCTCCAAATATAGATAGTTGGCTTCTGTGAAGGGAATAGCCTCACTTTTAAAATCCACTTTAATTAGGGCTGCTGCTCAGTTAATTTTAGCTGATTGTCATTGTCTGAGATTTGATTGATTAGGGAAGAAGAAGAAGGAGAAGGAGAGGAGGAGGAGGAGGAGGAGGAGGAGATTGGATTTATACCCCGCCCTTCCCTACCCAAAGGAGTCTCAGAGCAGCTTACAACCTCCTTTCCCTTCCCCTCCCCACAACAGAAACCCGGTGAGGTAGGTGGGGCTGAGAGAGCTTTTTCCCAAGCTGTCCTTGAGAGAACAGCTGGTACAGAGCTATGGCTTGCCCAAGGTCATCCAGCAGGTGCAAGTGGAGGCGAGGGGAATCAAACCCAGTTTTCCCAGATTAGAGTCCACGCACTTAACCACTACACCAAACTGCTTAAAACTGCATACAAGTAAAAACCAGAATGATGGTGGTGATGATGATGAAGAAGAAGAAATATTTCCAGCTTTGCATACGGACATTGTAGAAGAAATACACCAAGATATACAGAAGCAGGAATGCTTCTCTGAGATGGAGCCTGCCGCTCACTGTTTTTGTTTGTAAAAAAAGGTTTTTGTAATCTGTGTGACTCAGCTTGGGAGGGGATTTTTTTAAAGTCATCGAAAGTTTCATAGTTTATTAGTATTACGGCCCATGGCCAGCATAGATCGAAGCAAACTAGTTTACATAAAATATAGAAAGTGCACAGCAATTTGTATGGGAATATTTATTTAGTTATTTATTTATTTATTGCGATTTATACCCCGCCCTCCCCACCCTGTGGCAGGCTCAGGGCAGCTACCAACATATTAATTACACGTTAAAACGATAAAAATATAAAAGTTACAATATACAGTAAATAAAATGAGCAAAGACTTACACTGTGTCAGCACCCACAAAGTGCAGCTTGCAGAGGAAGGTAAGCAGAGCTATACTGCACGTCTGGTCCCCAGACACAGTGAAATACATTTAGGCCTAAACCTTGGGAAGGCCCAATTTAGGATTGGTTTAGTGCAGTTGAGACGGCACAATCCGACTTCTTCAAGAAAGAGGCAAATCTTTCGGCATCTCCTTCCCTTGCATGGGTAAAGATTCCCCAAGTGAAATGTTGCCACTAGTACCCAAGGAGAAGAGGTCCATGTATCTCTGTGGCTCCTTGCAGTTTTCTGTGCTCAGGTTCATGATTCGCCTTCCCCTCTCACAGACTTGCACACAGGAAATATATAGGAAGAGAGATGAACAATATTCCAGTTCGGAGAGACAGAAAATTCAGATATTGTAACATGGGCATGCTTATGTGTGCAATTCGTAGCCAAAGAGTAAGTGTTAAAAAAAAAAATGGGAGGTGGATATCTACTTAATTTTAAAAAATATTTCCTGCTCTGTCATTTAAAAAAAATGCAGAAGGTGGCTCACTACATCAAGGTAAGATCAAGATGGGCAGGGCTATTTTTGGGCAGGAACGCACAGGAACGGAGTTCCGGCTGGCTCCTGAGTTGGCCACACCCAGCAGCATAGGTGTAGAGTACGGGGGGGCTCGCGGGCTTGAGCCACCCCCGGGAAAATGGAGTGCCTGCCGCCGCGCCTCCCCGGGTCCTTCTGAGGCTCGGCGGCCGCTGCTGGAGAGGGAGAGGGAGAGGGAACGGGGGGGAAGAGAGGCACCGGCAGCAGCGGCTGGTGGGCCTTGGAAGGGCCCGGGGAGGCTGGGCGGTTTCCCGGAGGGGGGGAAAGAACATCGTCCCAGTGAGCCCCCGCCCCCCTGGGATTTCCAAAACTCTACGCCCCTGCCCAGCAGGAACTCATTAGCATAATAGGCCACACCCAACAGCAGAAACTCATTAGGACTGGCTACGTTAGGGGTATGTGGCCTACCATGCAAATCAATTCCTGCTACAAAAAAAGCCCTGGGTTTTGACAACAAACAAGGTAAACAGAATAAGAAGCAAAAGGTGGGTGTGGTTGGGTGACCACGCTTCTGGTAACATGGGGGTGTGGCCTAATATGCTAACAAGCTGTGCTGTCAGTGGTGTGGCCTAACATGCTAATGAGTTTCTGCTGTTGGGTGTGGCCTGTTACGCTAACGAGTTCCTGCTGGGCTTTTTCTACAATGAAAGCCCTGAAGATGGGTACCCATGTTAGCCTGTCTGTAGCAGTAGAAAAGAAAAAGAATCCAGTAGCATCTTAAAGGCTAACAAAATTTGTGGCAGGGGAGGAGCTTTCGTGAGTCACTGCTCACTTCTAGCCTTGTTAGTCTGTCTGGAGCAGTAGAAAAGCGCAAGAGTCCAGCAGCACCTGAAAGACTAACAACATTTGTGGCAGGGTATCAAAGCAATCCATCAACCAAACTGCACTATTCAGAGCTAAAGAGAGAGCAGCGCAAAATAGGATACATTAGGCTACCACCACCCCCAGCATAAAATTGGCAATATGCAGGGGTCATTTCGTAGAAAAAGAGGTGCAGGAGCTCATTAGCATAACTCATTTGCATTACTCATTTGCATATGCCACACCCCCTAACATGCTGGAAGTGTGACAGAAGGCAACACCCACCCCTCAGGCTCCACTCCACAGGTGAGTGAAACTGACCTGCTCTTCCTCCCTTCCCTTCCCCATCCAATACTTTGTGCAATAAAAATAAGCGTAAAGAACACACCCTCATTCTCTTCCTGCTCCCTTGAAACCACCAGGTTTCAAGTAGCCTTGAGATACCCAGGACATGTGCACCACCCATCCCTTACCCTTCCCCTCCCCACAACAAGACACCCTGTGAGGTAGGTGGGGCTGAGAGAGGTCTTTTGAGAACTGCTCCTGAGAGAACAGCTCTGAGAGAACTTGTGACTGGCCCAAGGTCACACCAGCAGCTGCATGTGGAGGAGTGGGGAATCAAACCCGGTTCTCCCAGATTAGAGTCCAACTCCTGACCACTACACCAAACTGATGGGGTGGAAGCTGCTGAAGGGTTGGTGAAATTTCTCCAGTACTTATGTGCCATGTGCCCAGATAAAAAAATGGTAGAAAATTTATATGCCACCTTGAGCAAGTCTCTGGAAAAGCAGCACACAGTCATAAAAGGAACAATGATAAAATTATCAATATTAAAACAAAACATTAAAATCAATAAAGACCTAGCAGGGCTTTCCCCGGGGCGCTGCGCCTCTGCACTGCTCGGGGAAGCCAAGGAGGGGACGGGGCTTGGTCATATGCCTGCCCCCTGGGCTCCTCACTCCCGGAGCTGCACTCCTGTGCGCTCCTGCTCCAACGGACCCCTGGCAATATGCACACCCACAAAGCAAGCCCAGGGCTTAATCTGAAGAGTGAAAGGTGAGATGGTTAGAAATCTACTAGGCTGGCCTGTCCCTAGTCCCAGAGGAGTGGGAGTTGGCTCCGGAAAGTCATGGGAGAGGGAAATGACATTCTATACCTGCACAGGGGCAGGCGGGCAGTCTAGAAACGCAGAGAAAATGCGATATGGCAGTCTCAGATGCAGCACTTAACTGGAAGAGAAAGACAAAACACCTTGATGTTGGTACTCAAACCTCCCTGCAAAGTTTGAAGCTAAACCGGGATTGGGCCTCGTTTCCAGGTTGAGTTCTGAACAGAATGTGGTAACTGCTGGTGAAGATGTTGAGCAGGGAAGAGGGCAGTTAAGCCTTGGTCAGATGGGCTCCATGTACATAAATGGACTCCCAAAAAGAGTATTGAGGGAAAGACCCATTTCAAACAATACCTTCTTCAAGTAGGGCTGCCAACCTCCAGGTGGGGCCTGGAGATCTCCTGCTATTACATTTGATCTCCAGACTACAGAGCTCAGCTCCCCTGGAGAAAATGGCTGCTTTGAAGGGTACAGTCTGTGGCATTGTACCTTGCTGAGGCCCCTCCCCTCCCCAAACCCCGCCCTCTCCTGGATCCACCCCCAGAGTCTCCAGGTATTTCCCCACACAGAGCTGGCAACCTTGTCTTCAAGTATGGGTGATCTTACAAAGTGCTAATGTTTCCATACTAACAGCAAACAGCAAAATAAAATAAAAAAGGGATAACATAAACATAAAACAGGACAGTGGACAATCACAAATTCAGAAGAGGATTAAACATTTCAGTTTATTAATTTTTTTTAAAATTCCAAATTCTTTCAAATACAGCCCATGCTGAGCAGAGGACTCTCCTGTGCTCTTATCTAACTTCTACTGTTCTGAGGCTGACAATGAAACCTCGACAGACAAACAATTGGGACGGGCAGTAGAGCTCTAGATATTGCAGAGAGGGAGCGATACACAGCTGGGGACCAGATTTACACCTGTTAGTTAGAGAAAATGGCTCATTTCCCACTTTTTTTGTCTTAAAAAGTCCCATCTGGAAACCTGGCAGATCCATTTAGCAAGAAGGGTAAAGTCAAAAGGCAAGTTTAATACTGGCCAAATATTCCCTAGGGTTACCAGCCTCCAGGTGGTACCTGGAGACCTCCTGCTATTACAGTTTGGTGTAGTGGATAAGTGTGCAAACTCTAATCTGGGAGAACCAGGTTTGATTCCCCACTCCTCCACCTACAGCTGCTGGATGACCTTGGGCAAGCCATAGCTCTGTCAGAGCTGTTCTCTCAAGGACAGTTGTCTCAGAGCTCTCTCAGCCCCACCTACCTCGCAGGGTGTCTGTTGTGGGGAGGGGAAGGGAAAGGAGTTTGTAAGCCGCTCTGAGACTCCTTCAGGTAGTGAAGGGCAGGGTATAAATCCAATCTCTTCTTCTTCTCTATCACAATTGATCTCCAGACAACAGATCTCAGTTCCCCTGGGGAAAATGGCTGCTTTGGACGGTGGGCTCTATGGCAGTGTATCCCATTGAGGTCCCTCCCCCAATCCTGCCTTCCTCAGACTCCACCCCCAGAATCTCCAGGTATTTCCCAACCCAGAGGTGGTATCTCTATGACTACCGAGGGATAGTGGGGAAATGGGACAACTGTAACATAAGTAAAAGGTTAAATAAAAGCCCCCAAAGTAACAACTAGGTAGGCTGGATAAAATTAAATAACTTGTTGACAGAGTTCTACCCTGGACTTGAGAAAACAATGGACCGCAGAGACTTGGAGCTGAAACACACTTGGAGCAGAGGGGAAAATGAGGGCTGAATAAGACAACGCAGAGCCGGCATTTTTCCTTTTGTTCTTTCCAAGAGGCCATTAATTTGATCTGGGAAGCAGTACACAGAGGAGGGTTCCACCTTTCCCTTCCCTAATCTAGAAGAAGAAGAAGAGGAGATTGGATTTATACCACGCCCTTCACTACCCAAGGGAGTCTCAGAGCAGCTTACAAATGCCTTTCCCTTCCCTTTCCCACAACAGACACCTGGGGCTGAGAGAGCTCTAACAGAAGCTGCTCTTTTTCAAGAACAGCTGGGCTAGAACTATGGCTTGCCCAAGGTCATCCAGCAGGTGCAAGGGGAGGAGTGGAGAATCAAACCCGGTTCTCCCAGATTAGAGTCCACGCACTTAACCCCCCCCCCCCGCCAAATTTAAGCTTCTGTTAACTTGATGGTCCTTTTCCCCTCATGGAATGAACAGCAGCTTCTTGTGGGGTTGCCAGCTTTGGGCTGGGAAATTCCTGGAGATTTAGGGGGAGCCTAAGGTAGGACCTCAGTGAGGTATAATGTCACAGAGTCTACCCTGCAAAGCAGCCATCTCCTCTGGGGGAAGTGGTCTCTGTAGCCTGGAGGACAGCTGTCATTCTGGGAGACCCCCAGGCTCCACCTGGAGGATGGCAGCCCTAGGCGAGAGGTTGAAGGCAACAGCACAGGAGGAAAAGACATTTAATGCCCCTTTCCCCTGGCGCCACTTCCCCAGTCAAAGGAACAGTCCGGTAGAACTGCTTCACAAGTTTTAATGAAAAAGAGGTGCCACTGATGATGTGTCTTCCGCTTTACGTATCTAGTTCCACTAGGGTTGCCAAACTCCAGGTGGTGACTGGGGATCTCCTGCTGTTGCATCTGATCTCCAGGCAACAGAAAACAGCTCCCCTGGAGAAAATGGCTGCTTTGGAAGGTGGACTCTCTGGCCTTATGCCCCGCTGAAGTCCCTCCCATTCCCAAATCCTGCCCTCCCCCAGCTCCAGCCCCAAAATCTCCAGGTATTTCCCAAACCAGAGCTGGCAACCCTAAATTTTACCCCAAGAGTGGATCAAAATGACACATAAGGGCTAGAGGCAGGAAGGGCTGCACACTCTTGGCAAGATGGCAAGAAGAATGGCAAAGAAATAGATTGCCAGCTCCAGGCTAGGACATCCCTGGAGATTTTGGGGGTGGAGCCTGAGTAGGGTAGGATTTGGGGAGGGGAGTGGCCTCAGCATGGTACAATGCCATAGAGTCCACCTCCCAAAGCAGCCGTTTTCCCTGGGTGAACTGCTCTCGGTCACCTGGGGGTCAGGAGACTTCCAGCCACTGCCTGGAGGCTGGCAACCCCAAATACAGACCTACTAGGTTTCCAGTAGAGTTGCCAACTGCCTGGAGAAAAAAATGTCCTGTCCCTTTAAAAAAAGGTTTACTGGGATGTTCTTTCCTAGGTAATATTTCCTAGGACTTCCACCCCTGAAAAAATTGTATCACCCACTTCCAAACCTCAGGCGTCCATTAAAAAGGACCAGACATTTTCCTCCAGGTCTGTTGGCAACTGAATAATAGGGGAATTCTTCCCATTTTGGCTTCTCCTGCCTGCCGCTGCAGCATTTGCAAGCCACCTCGCAGCTCTCAGAGTGAGAGAAGAGAGGGCCCTGAAGAAGGCATGCATGTCTCTGTTGAATTTCAGATGTTCACTGAAACCGTAAGTGGCCAGATCAAAGAAGAAGAAGAGGAAGAGGAGGAGGAAGAGGGATTTATACCCCGCCCTTCACTCAGAGTCTCAGAGAGGCTTACAAACTACTTCCCCTCCCCACAACAGACACCCTGTGAGGTTGGTGGGGCTAAGGCTGATTTTATACCTCCCCTCTAAAGTAGTTTGACTGCTGTCTTTTCCTGTGCTGATTTCACAGTGGTGTGAAATTTCGCTCCAGAGGGTTTAAGTGCACTAAGAAACCACAATTGTCTAAAGCAGAATAAAGCGGTATAATACTAGCTTGACCACAGCAGGGCAATTAGTAGATATGGACATTTCAGTAGCAGCACGGTTTCACACCACACAGAGGTGTGGGCAGGTTTTTTTGGAACTAGAATGATTCCAGCGGGAAAGTCAGATGTAAAACCAGCCTAAGAGAACTCTGAGAGAACTGCTCTTGAGAGAGAACAGCTCTGAAAGGACTTATGACTGACCCAGAGTCACGCCAGCAGCTGCGTGTGGAGGCGTGGGGAATCAAACCCGGTTCTCCCAAATTAGAGTCTGTGCTCCTAACCACTATACCCCACTGGCTTCTTGGTCCAATGAGAAATGTTGCTTTCAAATCCACAAGTGCCTTTCTATGAGGGGCTGCCATTGGAAGCTTTTCAAACTAACTGAAGCCCAGCTCAGCCAATGAAATTTCGCCTGGGCTATTTGAACCAGAACGCAACAAAATGCAGTGAGTGAGTCGCACAGGGGGTGGGTGGGTCTGGGTGGGGCCAGTTGCCTCCCGTAGCCTGCATGATTAGGCCTATCTCAGAGGAGAAACACCTCCCCCAGCTGTCAGCTTTATCTCCCAGTGGCCAGCCTGGCTCAGTGGGAGGGAGACGCCTCCCGGCCTGCTCTGCAGCCCAGACATTCTGTGGAAGTTGTGCTGCCGGGGTGAATTGGTCAAAAGACTGTGTTTCTCACTTTACTTATTATTCATTTCATCTGTGCCCAGCCTTTCTCTCCGGTGGGGGACCTAGAGTGACTTCACATCGTTCTCCTCTCCTCCGTATTATCCTCACAACAACCCTGTGAGGTCGGTCAGGCTGAGAGTGTGTGTGACTAGCTCAAGGGTACCCAGTGAGATTCCAAGGCATGATTTGGGGATTTGAACTCTGGTCCCCAGATACTAGTCTATACCGCACTGGCTCAGTGTAGTGCTTAGAGCAGGGGTGGGCAAATGGTGGCCCGGGGGCCACATGCGGCCCGCCACAGAGTTTTTTGCGGCCCGCCAAGACAGTTGGCCACTGTCAGCACCTGAGGAGCTGCAGCTTGAACTTATTGACCTGCAGTCAGATCACACTATGAAAGAAATGTTTAATGCTGTGACATTAGTTGACTTTTACAAATCTTTGTCTGCTGAAAAGTTTCCATGTATGAAGAAATTTGCTGGGAAAATGTTCTCTATATTTGGGTCTACATATATTTGTGAGCAAAGTTTTTCTTGCATGAAGATCAACAAGAGTGAATATAGATGCTCTCTGACAGACATTAATTTGCAGGCTGTGATGAGAATCTCGACAAGCAATCTCACTCCTGATTTCAAAAAAATTGTAGAAAAGTGTGATAGGGTACATTTGTCTCACTAAACTGATTTTAAAATTAAATGTGCTTGCAGCGATAAATGATATGAAATTAGCACAATAAATAAATTGAATAAAACTACCACTATTTAATTTATATTTATTGATTTTTATGATACAATTTATACCTTTTCTGAAGTGCAAAGTTAACTAATGAATGCAATCATTTTAAAAGGTGCGGCCCTCCGCTAACCTCCGCTCCCACAAAGCGGCCCCCGAGCCAAAACAATTGCCCACCCCTGGCTTAGAGAGTTGGGTGAGGAGCTGGGAGACCCAGTTTTGAATCTCTGCTCTGCCACAGAGGCTCACTGGGGTGACCTTGGGACTGGTGTTCCCTCTAAGCTGAGTTAGTGTGAGCTAGCTCACAGTTTTTTAACCTCCAGCTCACACGTTTTAGTCTTCGCTCAGGAAGGATGGGGCTCCAGAGCAAACTAATTTATGCCAGTAGCCAAATTGCTCACTCACAACTTTCATGGGAGTAGCTCACAAAGTAGGATTTTTGCTCACAAGACTCCACAGCTTAGAGGGAGCACTGCTTGGGACTGTCACAAGGAAGGGGGAATGCAGGGATGCCAACTGCCTGGAGAAACAAAAAGCCCATTCCCTGGCAGCCTTGGGAGCATGATGCTATAAGTCACTTTGGGTCCTCACTGGGGAGAAAAGTGAGGTGTAAAATAGATAAATAAGCAAAAAAACAAGGTGCTTTGACAGTAGGACTGATGGTCATTGCTCAGTGATCATATGCAAAGCACTTTGGGCATGCCCAGAGGTGCTCTCTTTGTGTTATCTTTTCCATGGTGTAATAGCCATTTTTAAAGACACATTTTGGAGCAAGGCCTTTCTCACTATAAGCCCTACAGACTACTTGCACACCCACACAATCTGAGTTTTATCACATCAAAGTTGCCAACTTTTTTTAAAAAAAAACCAGCCCCTGTTTCTGTCTCTTTAACAAAGAGCCAGGGGGATGGAGTCGTTAGAGCCCTGGACTGGGCTCTGGGAGGGCCGGGTTCGAATCCCCCCCTTCTGCCATGACAGGTGTCCCTAACTTACCTCACAGGGCTGTTGTGCGGCTAAAAGTGAGGAGGGGGCAAAGGTACCTCACTCTGAGCTCCTTGGAGGAAGCATGGGAGAAAAATGAGCTAGATAAAATGAACAAAACAGCAGTCTGGTGCACAGATATTAGCTGGAGATGATACTTACCTTTCTGCCATGAAGGGATTGAGTGGCAGGTCTCTGCTTCATGAAACACAGAAGAGCCCTTTTTTCTCATCACTTGGCTACTGGACTTAGATAATGGGAATACCCATGCCCTTTGCCTCCCCACCAAAAAAAATCCAGAAGAAAGAAAGAAAGGAAGGAAGGAAGGAAGGAAGGAAGGAAGGAAGGAAGGAAGGAAGGAAGGAAGGAAGGGAAAGAGGGAGGGAGGGAGGAAGGAAAGAAGGAGGGGAGGGAGGGAGGGAGGAAAGAGGGAGGGAGGGAGGGAGGAAGGAAAGAAAGAGGGAGGGAGGGAGGAAGGAAGGAAGGAAGAAAAAGAGATGGAGGAAGGGGGGAGAGAGAGGGAGAGAGAGATTGTCCAAACCCACCAGAAGAGAGCAGGAGTGAGCAAGGTATACTGCACCAAAATGGCTTCTCAGCACATCGGACTCTGCACGGGACATCAATATTAATCAATGCCTTTCCTTCCATGAATGTGTCACTAGAAAGGTACCTTTCCCCCCTAATAACAATACTTCATGGATGTATTTTATTATGTCATAAAACGGATAATGCCCTTAATTTTTCCTGAATATGTGTGCATGCTTTTTGGGGGTGGGGGTGGTGATTTCTCCTTCCTTGTAGGGCATATTTCATCTTACTTTTCCAGGAACACATTTTCATCGCAATGACAAGCACTCTGCATGTGTTCAGAGGCACATCTCTCCAGCTAGCTTACATATGTACAAAAATACAATCTGGATTCTCTTCTCCTACTCACTAGATGACCTTAAGCCAGCCACTTAATCTCAGCCTAACCTACCTTGCAGGATTGTTGTGGGTATCAAATGTAGATGGGAACAGCCACATATCCCACCTTGAGCTCCTAGGAGGAAAGGGGGTACCAAAATGTGGGAGTTAAATAGACAGAGAAGGTCCTGTCCGGTGTTCCCTCCAAGCTGTGCATGTGAGCGGCCACTCATTAACACAGGAAACCCCACTCAGCAGCAGTCTGGAGCCGCGCAGGGTCTTGCACTGCCCATTGCCCATTTGAAGATTACAGCCAGGGCTATTTTGGGGCAGGAACGCACAGGAACGGAGTTCCAGCTGGCTTCTGAGTTGGCCACACCTACAGCCTCCCCCCCTCAGGTTCCCCAGGCACCTCGCAAGCCTCAGGGCGCCTGGGGAAGCCAAGCCAATCTAGGGAGGGAAGGCAGTTGAAACACCTGCGGAGTGCCTGGGGAAGCTGATCCAGAAACTGCTTTCCTTCCCTTGCGTTCCCCATGCGCCCCACAAGCCTGGGAGGGAGCTGTGCTGCCAGGGGTATGGCCTAATATGCTAATAGGGTTTTTTGCTGTTGGGTGTGACCTGTTATGCTAATGAGCTCCTGCTGGGCTTTTTCTACAAAAAAAGCCCTGATTACAGCAATTACATTCTGCTCAGGATGTGAACTGCTCCGCTGGGGGGGGGGGATTACAGGGAACATTAGTTCTGCCCTAGTGCAAGGTCAGGATTTTGGGGTGCCCTTAAAGGAACAAAGCAGGCCAACAAACACACACATACCCAAGCGATACTAGGAGAATCTACTAAAATAAATCCATTTGTTTCAGTGAAACTTGAGCTGCTGACCTTCCCACTGAATTCTGTGGCATGATTTGTTCTTGGGAGCAGGGGCTATCTGGACCTTTTGCTCCACAATGTCTGGTGGTGGGAGGGGAGGGCTGCCCTGATTCTTGCTGCAACATCTATCAGATGGGAGGGGCCGTGGCTCAGTGGTAGAGCATCTGCCTGGCATGCAGAAGGTCCCGGGTTCAATCCCCCGGCACATCCTGTTAAAAGTATCAGAGAGGAGGTGATGGGAAAGACCTCTGCCTGAGACCTTGGAGAGTTGCTGCCAGTCTGAGTAGGCAATTCTGGCACTGATGGACCAAGGGTCTGATTCAGTAGAATCATAGACTTGGAAGGGACCTCCAGGATGACCTAGTCCAGGGGTGGGCAAACTTGCTCAGCGTAAGAGCCACCTGGAACAGGGGTGGCCAAACTTGCTTAACGTAAGAGCCGCATAGAATAAACATCAGATGTTTGAGAGCCGCAAGACATGAACAAATATTACCTGCTTTTATTGGAAAAGAAGCAAATCTGCTTTTTATTAACATTAAATGAGACTGCCAAAAAATAATAACAAAAGGGGTAAACGCAGGTATTGATAATGATATTAATGTGTCCAATGATATTTGTTTGCTAATGATATTTAGCTTCCCCAGCCGCCCTGCTGGGAGCCACCTAATATAGGTGAAAGAGCCGCATGCGGCTCCCCAGCCACAGTTTGCCCACCCCTGACCTAGTCCAACCCCCTGCCCAATGCAGGAAATTCACAAATACCTCTCCCCCCCCCACACACACACACAGTGCCCCCTTTTCCACCCCCAGAAGATGACCAAAAACCCTCCAGGATCCCCGGCCAAAGTGGCTTCCTGACCCCAGAGTGGCGACTGGCATTTCCCTGGGTGTGTTAAGAAAGGGCCACAAGAACGAAGCTCTGAGGCAGCCCTGCCTGCCCTCCCCCGCCCGACCTCCCCGAGGGCCCCAGAAGGAGCCCGGCTGCCCGACGGCCGGCGTCCCATCGCAGGCAGCCTCCTTCCCGGGCCTCCGCGCCAGGCGGAATGGAAACGTCCAAGGAAGAGAGGCGAGCCTAGGACCGCCCCGGGGACGGGAGGCGCCCTGCGTGCCAAGCCCTCCTCCTCCTCCTTCTGGGGGGGGGGGGCGGGGGGGGGGGCGGGCGCTGCCGCCGTGCGCCTCGGCGTCACTGGGCGAGGGCGGGGGCCGGCTGGGGAGGACGCGGCGGCCGTCAGCACCACGGAGAGCTCCCCCGGGCCGGCCGGCCTGCCTGGGCTGCGCGTCCGAGCAGGGGGCTGGAGCTGATCCTGGGCCGGGAGCCCGGCGGCCGCTACTTCCGAGCCCTCCGCTCCTGGCGGCGGCTCACCCGGCGGCTGCTCTTCTGGGGGGGGCGGCGGCGGCGGCGGCGGGGGAGGGCCGGGCGGCGCGGGGAGGAGGAGGAGGAGGAGGCCGAGGCGGCGGCCGCGGGGAGGGAGCCAGAGGGGCCGGCGGAGGGCCCCCCCGCCCCGCCACCGGCAGCGGCAGCGCCCACTCCCCCCTGCATGGACCCCGGCGGCGGCGGCGGCGGCGGCGGCAGGCAGGCCAGCATGGCGCTGGGCCTCTCCTCCAAGAAGGCCTCCTCCCGCAACATCGCCGTGGAGAGGAAGAACCTCATCACCGTCTGCAGGTAAGCGCCCGGGGGGCGTCGGGGGCGTCCCCGGAGGGAGGCGAGGCCCAGCGGAGGGCTCCGAAGAACCCGTCTCGGCGGCGGCCGGGGGGTGGGGGGACCGCTCTCTCTCTCTCCCCCCCCCTCTCTCTCTCGCCAACCAGCTGGCCCTCTGCAGGGAGTGGGCTTCCACTTGGCCCGAGAGCGAGCGAGCAAAGAAGCCACCCTTTGGGCTCCCCCCCCCAATGCCCCCGGCAATGCTCAGACGGAAGGGGTGGGGGCATTGCCGAGAGGCAGAGAGGACCCTTGGCGACCAGGGCGAACCGTTGGGGTGAAGGGTTGGGCCACAGAGGGAGGGAGGGAGGGAGGGAGCACGAATGCCCGGGGGGGTGGGGGGTGGAGAAGGTTGAGCAGACAAACCAGGGGGGCGAGCATCACTCTGTTCCGGGGAAGGCCAGGATCCAGCCAGGCAGGGATCTGTGTGGCGTGGAGGGGAGAGAAGAGGTGGCGAGGGCCCAGGTTGCCCTGGAGGCCAGTGGTTTGGTTGTGTGTTTCCCGGGGTCAATAACAAGGACGGGCATGGGGTGAAACAGCGGGGAGTTGATGCAGTGGTGCCCCGTGTAGCCCTGGTTCCCACGAATTACGCACCCCTCATGCGAAAAAATGGGCAATGTAGCAAGGGAAGAGGTCCCCCCCCCTTCCAAAGAGCTTTGGGGAAGGATTCCTCTTTGGGACTCCTCCTTTGCTTCCAAGAGCTGACCGGTAGGCTGAGGGAAGCAAACTGGTGGGTGGAAATGCAGGCCAGGCAATTCATGGAGCCACAGCATCACAGGGTCAGAAGGGGCCATACAGGCCGTCTAGTCCAACCCCCCTGCTCAGCGCAGGGTCAGCCTAGTTTTTTAGTGGAGGGAAGGGGGCACATGATTTGAGGAAAGCAAAAGGAGCCTAGTTTTTGCGGCCCACGGTTATTTGCCAGGTGGTAAAGAAGGGAAGAAGCAGGGTGGAGAGATAGGGCCCAATTTGGGATTGCCTTTTCCCACCCACCTGCCAGCTTACAAAACAGTAAGGACCAGGCAGAGCCCTGTACCGAGATGAAGGCTGGGGAGAGGTGAAGGCTGGGAAGTGACGTCACCTGAAAGAGCATCTTCTGAAGGGAGGGGGAGGAGGGCAGGATGCAGGAGGAGGAGGCTGGGCTGCCGTGGCAACAACCTCTCTCCAACAAAAGGCCGCCAAGCACAGTTGTGGGGCTGTTCTGCCGCTGGGGTGCCAGCAGGCCTTGCTCTTTCCGCTGGGTTGCACTCCGGTGATGCTGAACCAAAGAAAGGGTGACCCAGTTTAAGGCTGCCTCTTTGTCCATCTGTGTTGGTTGAAACCATTCAAACTTATCAGGTGGGGAAGAGTTGAAGGGCCTGTTAGATTTACTGTTCTGGTGTAAGCGGCTCGGCTTTCGTTCTCCTGATGGTTATTTTCCCGTCCATTGGGAGGGGGTTTGATTTCAAAATAACAAGCACAACGCGGTTAAACTGAGCGAGAAAAACAATCTTTCAGTAATGACTGTCTCCCACCCCATTACAAAAACGAGCACCTCATTTTCGGCAAGCAGAAACTCCATTTACTGTCCCAAATAATTCTTCTCTGGTCATCTTTGTGTCTTTGTTACAAGAGCACAACTGGCATCACAGCCAGAAAAGGCCGAGGAACCCATCAAGTATTTTCGATGGAAGATGGAAAATATGAAAAACGTTTGTGTTTATATTTCACTGTATCTTTGGTTTCCAAAAAGGCCTGTAAAAGAATGGTTGAAAGGGCCAATTGGATATGGATACAGCATTTGCATTCTTGATCCCCCCTCCCCTATGTTTTATTTTGTGTGTATTGTGCATGTCTGGGTAAAGAAATAGAGAAACGGAGTACTTCTGCGTTAAGGACCACAGAAGAAGACTGTTTGGTCAAAATGCATTAAATACTTTCTTACTTATAATATCTTGTGTTTCTATTAAAGAACGATTGTTTTATTTGGATCGTATATGTTTCTGAAATAGACACAATCCATTCCTCAACTTTTCTGGTTTATTGTTGGGGCTGGGTGTTGGTCGTAGGCTTATTTTCTCCTTTATTTTGTTAAAGCATCACTGGGATCACACATGCCAGGAAAAGGAGGAGGTTACACAAACGCAGAAGGGAAACACTTTCATGAAGGCTGTGAGATCCATTCGCAGAAACGGTGATGTCAGCCAGGGCCCTGTGCCTCCATCTTGCTGTAGTTAGTCAGAATTCGGTTTACTGGCGCAAGAAATCACACAGCAAGAGGGGCCAGGAGCTGTCAGTTATGATGCTGTGGAAGAGACTTGGCTTCATCCTAACATACTATACAGGGCCAGTTAGCCAGGATGTCGGCTATTTTCTTTTCAGTTAATTAGATCCCTTCTGCTGGCCGCTGGCATGTTGGGTACAACTCTGGCCAATCCACCTTGGCAAGTAGCAGAGCTGGAGAAGATACAGGAATGGGAAACTATAAGGAACAGGGAGGGGGGACAGCTCATCTGTCCAGTGCAGGAGCATTTCAGTTGTTTGCAGCTGTAGTTGGCAGAGACCGATATGGCCATGAAAGAAAGCTTGCTCACATTCTCAGCATACACATCCTTGTGGTAGCATGCTGAACCCGATCTGTAAGGCAAACAAAGAGAGAAATCCTGAGCGGTCTCCACAGGATCCTATTCAGATCTATTCAGTGGGGCTTACTCCAAGGAAAAGGTTCTTAGGATTGTGGAGAAAGTGAAGCTTTTTGTTGTTGTTGCAGAATCCATGCTTAGCCTATGAAATTTGTTGCTATAGGATGCAGAGATGGTCACTAGAATGTATACCCCTCTTAAGAAAATCTTATAGCATCCTACCATTTCATCATCTATATATCTAATTCCCAAGTGCCCCCCCCCGCGTGCGGATACTTAAATCTGCATGGGGGGGCACTTGGAGGGCAGACGGGGGGTTCTGCAGGTGGGGGGTAACCCCCCCGCTTGCAGAAAAATCTGAAATCTATAAAAAAACTTTTCGGGGGATCTTTAAATCTCCCGAAAAGTAAAAGAGCATCCCCTGCTCATGCACGGGGAACGCTCTTGGAACGGCAGCGGCCCGGCGACAGTCACCGAGGCCAGCCGACAGCCCACGGAGGAGGGGGAAGGGGGCGAGCGGCAGGCCTGGCAAGAGCCGCTGAGGCCTGCCGGGAGTCTCGGGGGGGGAAGGGGGCGAGCGGCGGGCCCCGCGAGAGCCGCCGAGGCCCGCTGGGAGTCTCTGGGGGGGGGGCAGAGGAAGGGGGGGAAGGGGGCGGAGGAAGGAGGAGCAGCTGTCAGCTTCTCCCCCCCCCCCCCGCGAATATCGCGCCCCCCCCCCTTGTAGATAACTAGTGCCCATTGTTCCAACTTACTCACTGGGAAGATTAAGATAAAGATGTTTGAAAGGGACTTGATAAAATATCTGTAGATAGATCTGTAGCACCCAGAAGTGTAGATTCTGTGTGGAATCCAGCAAAAGTCCTTAAAACTCAGAAAGCCATCCTAAGGAGCTCTCCTCAGAATCTCGCTCAGGTCTAAACTATGGGGCTTCCTTCCAGGAAAGTGTTTGTAAGACTGTGCTATTAAGTCCTCTTTCTTTGCTCTCGATGCGAGTCAGACTTGACTAACAATTGCTGGATCGTGGTCTGTGTGACCTGGTCACATTCTAGATCTCAAGATACTTGGGCCTCATAGTTGATGGACTTTGCCTGTCAGCATACCTTGGGCAAAGGGGCCGTAGTGGCTCAGAGGTTAAGATGTTGAGCTGCAGACTGGAAGGTCTGCAGCTTGGCAGTTCGAGACCCGAGTGCCACATGACGGAGTGAGCTCCCGTCTCTGGCCCCAGCTCCTGCCAACCTAGCAGTTCGAAAGCAAGAAATGGCAAGTAGCTTTGGTGGGAAGGTAACAGTGTTCCGTGCGCCTCGGTGTCTAGTCATGCCGCCCATATGACCACAGAAATGTCTTCAGATAGTGCTGGCTCTTCGGCTTGGAAACAGAGATGAGCACTGCCCCTAGGGTTGGATGTGACTGGCTTTCGAGCAAGGGAAACCTTTACCTCTATACCTCGGGCATTTGGCTGAAGACAGGATGCTGAGTTAGGTAGGATGTTGGTTTAACCCAGGGGTCCCCAACATGGAGCCTATGGGCTGGTGCCCACCACATGCTTTAGAGTCAGTGTGGCTAGGTGGGGTTTTAGCCCAGCAAGGCTTCTGATTGGCTATGCAGATTAAAAGGCATCCTGTTCAAACAGCAGTGATATATAAACTCATGCCCTGATATTTTGTGGTTGGCTTCACCTCCTATGGCAGCCATTTTGTGGTCGTGCCCACCACCCTGTGTCAATCCATCCAAAGGTGTCCACAGGTTCAAAAAGGTTGGGGATCCCCGGTCTCACCCCACCTAGCAATCTTTGTTATGTTCTTTTATAGGCTTCACTGACACCAGCTGGAATAATACCTTTAACTGCCTTGAAATGTTCGTGCTTTTTGCAGAACTAACTGAAATGTCCCTTTAGGAACTGGAGGTGCAAGAGAAATACAAAGGTGGGGATGGATTCATTTATGTTATTCATAGTCCGCCTTTCTCACTGACACTCAAGGCAGATTACAGAGTGTAAGTCAAATATAGAATCATCATCATTGCTTTATTACAGTTCGTAAACAGCACAAAACAGTCCAGACATGAAGTCAAATACAATCGACAGGATGGGGCATCCAATAAACAGTGCTGATAGGGTTTGGACTGTAGAAATCCAGAGCCAAGATGGGTGGGCCAGATGTGGAAACAGGGTCAGAGGCAGGGACTCACGCTTGACTCAGACAGCCACAGAAGGGAGGTCAGTCGCTTACAGCAAAAGAAGAGGATTTATCGGGGTCTAGAACAGCTGGTTCCTGTGGAATCGTTATGACTGGCCTGAAGGCCAGGAAATTTATATAGGCCTCGGCCTGACAGGAAATCAGGCTAGGGGCCAATCAGGATTCAAGGAATGGCAGAAATCCACAAGAATATAAACCTTCCCAGACCTTCTAGGAAGTTCCACCGAGAGTCACCAGCAGGCAGGACAAGATATCCCACTTCAGGGAAGCAGATTTTAAACAGCAACAAGTGCTCAATTTGGGCTGAGTTTCTTTTTAATTTTTTAAAATATTTAACTTACAAAGCATAAGACATATTACAAACAAGGACAATGTGATTGACAGAGGAATCTAAAACAGGAAAACTGAGACAACGAGGACTAATTATTACACATTTGCTCACATCTGGCCAACAAAGGGAACCCATAATAAATCAAGTCGAGTTGTATGTTTTTCCTCTTTGTTAACTTGATCATCAAGTAGGTTTCCTTACTTTTCTGAAAACCATTCTTTAATATTTGAGCTATCCCCCCCCTAGCATTTTTCAATTAAATGTAATAAAATACCTTGAAATTTTTTTGGACCAACCCTGAAATTATTTAACAACAGTACATCTGGCGACATCTGGAAAGTCTCTGCCAAGCTGTAACTTTCTGACTATACATTGCTAATATTCTACTGCATGTGAGCAGGTCAGCCACATATGAAGGAAATCTACATCCACTTGTCCGTAAGTGGAGATCTCCTGCAATTACAGCTGATCTCCAGACTTACAAAGTTCAGGTCCCCCAGGGGAGAGGGGTCGTGGCTCAGTGGTAGAGCATCTGCTTGGCCTGCAGAAGGTCCCAGGCTCAATCCCCCGGCATCTCCAGTTGAAAGGTCCAAGCAGTAGGTGATGTGGAAGACCTCAGCCTGAGACCCTGGAGAGCTGCTGCCAGTCTGAGTAGACAATGCTGACACTGATGGACCCAGGGTTTGATTCAGTAGAAGGCAGCTTCCCGTATACCATGTGTATTGCAGGAGGAAGTGGCAGCTTTGGATGGTGGACTCAATAGCATCAATTCCCTGCCAACCTCCCTGCCCTCCTTAGACTCTGCCCTTTTTGGGCACTGCTGCCAAATCTGTGGGATTTTCCCAAGCTGGAGCTGACAACCCAAACCATCAGTTGGGAGGTAACCACTGGGGAGAATTTTTGCCTCTGGTACCAAAACATCTTGAAAAGTTATCTGCCTGGTTGGTCCCACAGATGCCAGCCTTCTGAAGCTCATCTGCTCATCTTACTTTAAGGTAGGCTTCCTATGAATGGTAAGAATTGCAAACTCAGTGGCCAGTTGTCCTCGGGAGCAGGGAGGAGGATGGAAACAAGGTTCCTTCCGCCAGCCTGCCTTCCACTGTTTCCTCCACCCTGCCCACCCTGGCTTCCTTATGGGCCACCAGTCCTGCAAAAGATGAGGGTGAGAGAATGGGTTGTCAGCTTCCAGGAGGTGGATGGATGACAACTGATTTCTAGGCGACAGAGATCAGTTCCCCTGGAGAAAAGGACTGCTTGGGAAGGTTGACTCTATGGCATTGTACCTCACTGTGGTCCCTCCTCACCCCAAAGCCCAGCCACCCTAGGCTCCACCCCCAAAATCTCCAAGAATTTCCTAACCTAGAGCTGGCAGGCTTCCTCCTCCCCTTGAGTAGCCTCAGCCTTGGTTAATAATTGATTTGGTGTTATCCATATTCTTTTATAAGCCACCTTGGAAGAAAATTGCTGAAAGTTGGGGTACTAGTCAGTCAGTCAGTGCTGGAGAAGGGTTGGATTGTTTGGACAAGGAGGAATATATACGTTTATTATAATTAAAGTGAATGTGTCAATGCCAAGCTTAATAGCTTGCATCGTGGGACTACATGTCTGTAAAGTAATTAATTCTGAATTTAAATGTAGGGAGGCCAACTTGCGAGCGGCCCCTGAGATTAGCTTTAAAAACTGGGAGGGAATAAGGTTTAAACCCTTCCACATATAATTGCGTTTGTGACCAGGCTTCCTGGAGAAGCACAATGTCAAAGCCTTTGAGATACTCCAGAAAACCACTGTCCTTGGCCTTACTCCTCCAACCTGCTGTATTCCATGACATAATTTTGATTATTGGGGAAGAACGAGGGTTTGAAGGGGAGTCTGTGAGTCAGTTGATTATGGTGAGATTTTCCAGGGAGTTGCTGACATTGTGATGTACACAGCCATTTTCAACACCCCCTAACTTAGCCTTTGACTATCATGGTTGATCCTTGTTGGTATCCATCCTGTCCTGAAGCAAGGTCATCAGTCATCAGAGGGTCTTTTTTTTTTTTTGAAAACAAATTTTATTATTTTTTCCAGTTACAAAACTTTACATAGTTACTTTTAAAATATTATCATCACTATCCATTTTTCTATATAGCTATGTATTCCGATTACAATTCAAGAACTTTCGGGACTTCCCGCCTCACCTATACCGTTATATATATAATAGCAATTATAAAGATTTTAAATTATTGGCTCTTACAGGTAACAAATTTGGTTACAACAATAAAAAAAAGAAAGGTAATTTTAAACATTTAAAAGTATTATCTAGATATCTGTAATATGTACTCTAGTTTCTATTCTTGTCATTTCAATCGTTCAGTATATTTCTCTTAAAAATAATTGTTTCTTCTTTTAAACATCAAAAATCAATAATTAGTCAATGTAAAAATATTATTTTTCATATCCCAATGTTGTTCTAGATATTCTTTCAGGTCTTTCCATTCTTCTAGAAATCTTTCTGAGTCTTGATTATTCAGTTTTCTTGTCCATTTGTCCATTTCTGCCATAAATAGCAATTTTCTCAACCATTCCCATATGTCTGGGTTTTTTTCGCATTTCCAGTTCTGAGCATAGACCATTCTCGCTGTAGTCACCATATACCATATTAATGTCCTTTTATTTACATTAACTTCCTCTAGCTTAAGACCAAGCAATAACATTTCAGGCAGCTTTTTAAAAGTACATTTCAAAAATTTTTCCATTTCAGCATGCATCATACACCAAAAGACTTTAGCTTTATCACAAGTCCACCACATATGGTAGAAAGAACCTTCTTTTTGTTTACATTTCCAACACTTATTAGACAGCCGTTGATCAATATTTGCTATTTTTTTTGGAGTCATATACCATCTATACAACATTTTAAAATAATTTTCTTTTAGATTATAACAAGTAGAAATACTCATAGTATTTTTCCACAAATATTCCCAAGATGACATAGCTATTTCTTTGTTTGAACTTTAAAATAATCAGTCTTTTCACCATTAATTATAATCGATGAAGTCATCAGAGGGTCTTGATGAATGTCAGCTTGAATCGACATCCCTGTTGGCATTCTAGGTTTTTGTGGGGTGTCGGTTATGATAGTTGGCTCCTCTGATGGTAAGGGGTTTTTTTTGGCTGAACGATGTCCAAAATATTTTTAAGAAGGCTTACTCTCGCAGCTTCCAGTCTATTTGTTATCATTAATTGCTTGGCAGTTGGTAAGTCCTTAAAGACATTCAGCGCCTCTCCTTCTAAAATTTCATTGTCTATGCAAAAATTGGAAGGAAGGCTCCTAATTGGAAGGAGGCCATTCTAGGACAGTGACTCGTACAGGGATGCAACTGGCAGCCTCCAATGGTGGGTAATTCTGCCAAGTAGGTTCTACTCATACCTGATGCACAGAAGTGGCTGAATTACAATACACACACACACAGGAGAAGCTGACTGGAAGGAGGTAAGGTCGCCGCATGTGATCATGCAGAGTTACGCAAAGCCTCCTCTCTGGGTGGCTGCTTTGGACACAGAGGAGCTATCAATAAATGTCCATTCCAGCAGCTTCCTTACACCACACAAGGGTGTGAATGCACCTTACCAGAAGAGATGCTAACATTTTTTGTGGGGGGGAATCTTTTTTAAATTAATTTTTCATATTTTAATAGAATTCCATTTATATGCAATCAGCTAATCTTCAACTACATTACAAATGTAATATTTCCACCTGATTTCCCCCGTGGCTTCAGTGATCATCAACAAACAGGATCATTGAAGCCGCAGGGGAAATTGTGCGAAGCCGTGTGTTAGGAGTGCCTCTGAGGACCTGCCTCCTGTGGACCTAAGTGCGGTGGAGGATCAGTCCCCAACTCCAGAGGAGCCTCCACCTGAACCAGAGGAGGCTCAAGCAAGCACCTCTCAGGGCATTTCCCCAGCACCAGCAGCAGCTGAGCCACAGCCAAGCTCAAGCCCACCTGATTCACCTCCTCGGGTGGAAAGGCTAAGGTCACGATCCAGGCAAGACTTGGCTGCTAGGAGAAAAGAGGCACGCATGCGTAGTCGCAGATCACACAGCCCTGAGTTTTAGAGGGAGCCGGGACCTCACTGCCAGCTGCTAACAAGCACAGGAAGTGGCTGGGTATTTAGGCACAGCACAAAGACCAACAACTTGTGCTAGCAACAAGTCATTCTGGCTAAGCTCTGCACCCGCTCGGCTCGCATCAGCTAAACCTGATTCTGGACCTTCTGGCTCGTGACTCCAGCTCTGTCTGACTTCGGCTTGATCCTGGATCCTCTGGCTCGTGACTTCGGCTCCGTTTGACTTCGGCTTTTGGTTGACTCCTTGGTCTGGTTTGCTTTCCTCTGACCTCGGCTTGGACTGACTCTGCTTTCGGCTTGTGTTTTGGACTTGGTGATTCGTTCCTGGTTTGGCTTGACCTTGGACTGTCTCGGACTTCGACTCGGCTCCTGACCTACTGGCACCCAGCCCGTGACACTGTGGGGCAAAATGTGCCCGGCAGCAAATCGTGGGGAATTCAAGCATGGAATCAGGGGAAATGGAAGAATGACGCCGGGGCAGCGCCTTGTGGGAAATCGGTCCTGGTTTCTCCAGGGGAGACTGACCTCTGTAACCCAGAGACCCGTTGTGATTCTGGGAGATCTCCAGCCACCGCTGGGAGGTTGTTGGAGGAGGAGCAATCATGGGACAGACTGTAGCTCATTAGGAAAACAACCGTGATGTAATAACAAAGTTGTGGTTTAAACAATTAGAAAAAAATATATTTTTAATGTGTCCAGTGTATAACAAGTCATTAAAGTTGTTCCCTTTGAAGCAAAATGGTCTCAAATCTGTCTTATGATGGTGCAGGGCTCATTGGACCGTTTCACTTATAGTTTCATTAGATGAGACCTTTCACCCTTCGTATTTTCACTGCAACTTAATGCTCCCTCTGTCGGACTAGCTCACATCCCCCCACATTGGCCACCACCACTAGTTAAGGACTGGGAGGAGGAAAAGAAGAAATGTGGTGGGGAGGGGGATCAAGGGGGAAATGAGGTGCCCTCACAAGTCCTTGCAGGTCGCACACAAGGCCACACGTAATACTCCACACCTGAGCTGGCAGCTTCCTCTGCCCATCTGGGCCTGGCTTGGCTTAGCACCTGGGACCACACAGAATTTCCCCGTGGGGAGACTTCCAGGGGGATGGTCGAAGGGAAAGTTGACGCAGGAACAGATAAAGGAAGGTTGGCTGCTGGGCAGGAAAGAGAGAAGGAAGCAGTGTTAGCCGAATTGCTTTAATTTAAAGTTAACAATTGGCAAAATACACGGGATCTTAGCCAACTATACCAGGGTCCCACCCCTCCCGGGAGTTCTCAAGGAAAGAGGCACGTGAGGCAGATGGCAAATTAAATGTTGTTTACTTAATAGTGTATCTCAAGCATACCAAAAACGTAATCGCACACACATTCACACAGGCCTAAGGAAACAGACAGAAAGTAGCACGTTTGCATGAGCAGGTAGTCGTTGGTGGGGAAGCAATGCCTTACCTTAGATGAGTTGTCCGATCGATGGCAGGATTGGATGGGGAGAAAATAGAAAGGCTATGGGGACACGAGGCTCGAACCTGCGAGACCACGTGGTTCTCCTGGATCGCGATTCCAGAGAGAGAGGATTAAAGATGGAGGCAGGGGTATTGGACAGCAAGCTGGACTGAAGAGGTATTGTAAAGCAGATAGGGGACGATGGCTCAAGAGACCGAATGCCTCTGTGCAAGGTCTTTTATTGAGGGGGTCTTGGGGCGGGCTGATCAGGCCACATCCCACTAACACACCTTCTAGGCGGTCCGTCCCTCTGGGACCCTTCCATAGGTTAAAGGTGGACAAAAGGAGGAGGGCCAGGGGATGGACCATGTTGCAAAACTATGATCTCACCAGGAAGTGGACACCTGGGCTGGGGTCCGATGACTCACCTGGCCACATCTATTGTTAGTCAATGACTTTGGCCGACTGGGTGATGGCCTGAACATTAGTTGCTAGGCAACTTCGTTAGCATAACTATGCAGGTACATTGGAGGGGGCAGGGGTTGACCAGCATGCTGAAACAGAGAGAGAGAAACCTCATGGCAAGAGGCGTCTGTCTCTGTCCCAGGTGAACTGTCTAGGGTGTCAGCCTCCTGGCATGGGCTGGAGCTGGCTCCTATCATGAAGAAAGCACATGGTCCTTCCATTACAGGCAACCCAAAGTTCAGGCTTATGAATATCACAATTCGTAAGAGCACTAAAAGTGCCTTGCTGGCCAACAGCAGGGAAGAGGAAGAGGTTACTGCGGCTTTCAGGGAAGGGAAAGAGAAAATAGAGGAGGATGGGAAATAAGATCCCTCCCACCGAGAAATCCTCACCGGTCAGGAAAAAAAATCGCCGTGACTTTTAAATCTTTATGAGACCAATAATCCTTGTATTTAAATTGGTAGGTTTTGTCTTGTTTTCCAAGGACCAACGGCTGTTGAAAACCTTTTCTGAACCCCAACATTAAAAGGTTTTTTAAAAAAAAAAAAAATTGAAGGGACATACTGGATTAACATTTTGTAAATGAAATCTGAGACTTTGTGGATACTATATTCTATATATTGATTTTTCCTACATTGGTTTTTTTGTAGACTGAATTTTCTACTGGTGACTGAGAAATAGACGTAGGCCTGTACACGTCCCACATGGATCGTAGAATCGCCTGTAGCCCTTTAGGCCGCAGGCTTGGGAGGCTAAAATGCACGGAATGAACACGTATCCTATCCTTTCTAGGGCCTTTTGCTAATGCACCCGCCCCCCCCCCCCCCCACACCTTGCTGCTCTGCCGTCAACAGCCGCTGTTGAGTCTTATCCCTTTAGCATCATCTGTGTGTGATTCAGATCTGCTCTGACAATCGTCTGACAGCTTGAACCCCATCTCAGGGCTGGGGCAGCAGTGACTTCATCTAAACGCCTCCTCCATTTAAAAAAATCTCCTTGCTTTGCGCTGACAGCCCTCAGCACATCGAATAGGCCCCGGGCCAGCTGGTAGCGTGGGTGGGAATGGCGTCCAACCTGCCTGCTGGAATAATAAAACGGTGCACTAGAAATGAGATGCAGATAGAAGAAAAGAAGAAGGCAGGGGCAGATAACTTTTTGTTTTGTTTCTTGAAGACCTTGAGTTTACCAGAGTGACCTCTGGAGATGAAGATTAGGACATAAGGACTTAAGAGAAGCCATGTTGGATCCAGTCCAACACTCTTTGTCACACAGGGGCCAAAAACACCAGGGGCCATCAGGAGGTCCACCAGCAGGGCCAGAACTCCAGAAGCCCTCCCAGTGTTGCCCCCCAAACACCAAGAATGCGGAGCACCACTGCCCCAGATATAAGAACATAAGAGAAGCCATGTGGGATCAGGCCAGTGGCCCATCCAGTCCAACACTCTTTGTCCCACAGTGGCCAAAACCCACGTGCCCTCAGGAGGTCCCCCAGCGGGGCCAGAAGCCCTCTCACTGTTGCCCCTCAAGCACCAAGAATACAGAGCATCACTTGCCCCAGACCGAGAGTTCCTATCTATACTTTGTGGCTAACAGCCAGTGGTGGACCTCTGCTCCATATGTTTATCCAGTCCCCTCTTGCGGCTGCCTATGCTTGTATAGCCCCCTTTAGCTGAACAGCTAAGAAAGGTACCATTCGAAGCTGGTTTCAGATTTGGGGGGGCCTGGGCAGAGAGTTCCCATTGTGAGACTGTTCCAATAGATAAAATCCACAACAGGTCTCCTTAAACAGATAGTCCTTTATTTGTAGAAAAGATCATGTTGGTCAGACACGTCTTCTGTTAGTAAAGCTTAAGCTTTGAATTACAATCATAATTATACTGGATATGAAATATGGCCCAACTACCCTCTACCAATCAATACAGAGAATTCTTGGCGCCCAATTATACTGGCCCAGTGTTCCCAAGGAAAGCGCGGGAAAAGGAGTTCTCAGGGAGAAATACTGTTGAACATTTTGGGAAAACGGTTCCCAGAGAAATTAAGAAAACAGAATACATAACACCTGTGGTTCTTGTAACACCGAACAGGAGGCACTTCCTTTCAAGGCCCTTAGCTGAGGTGGCTAGAGATAAAAGCGAATGAGTAATAAGCGTGCACAAAGCAAAGCAAAGCAAGAGAGGCGAAGCGAGGTGTGCATTCCAGTGGTGGGGGTCAGGTCCCCGATACGATCTCCCGGCCGGGACCGATAAGTATTCAGTAAAACATTCAGACCCAAAACAATGCAAGTTAAACAGAAAGGCTTAGCCGAATGTAACATTGTAATATTGGTGCAGTCACCCCAGTCTATGGCAGTTCACTGACAAACAGCTAAGAAAGGTACCATTCAAGGCTGGTTTCAGATTTGGGGGGGCCTGGGCAGAGAGTTCCCATCCCCCATCTCACCCCTGTGTCTAACTACCTGCATCCCTCCTTGCCCTGCTCAGAAGCCTTCCCAGCGCTGCCCACGCTCACAGCCGTCTACCCAGCCTGCAGTCCTTTCCCTGACGGCCTGCCTGTAGACAGCGTTTGTAGCTAGACGCTTGGGTGGCGAAGCACTCACAAATGAGCAAGGAACGAAATAGCACATTGGGGGTGGGGAGTCAGCAGCAGCAGAGGCCCCCATCAGAAGCCCTGGGCCTTGGCAGCTGCCCCTCCTGAGGGTATGATGATGCCAGCCCTGGCACCATTCAAACCTTTCCCAGGCAAATAAGGTGTGCTGTTCGGCCTTTCATTTAGCACAGGAGGTTTCAAATCCTGTTCCTGGGAACTGCGTTAGGGCTGCCACATCCTCCCTGGCCACCGGTGGGGATGGGGGGGCGCGCGCGCAGTGTTCCCTCTAAGCTGAGTTAGTGAGAGCTAGCTCACAGTTTTTTAGCCTCCGGCTCACTCACTTTTGTCTTAGCTCAGGAAGGATGGCTCCAGAGCAGACTAATTGATGCAGTAGGCAAATCGCTCGCCCACAACTTTAATGCCAGTAGCTCACAAAGTAGAATTTTCACTCACAAGATTCCACAGCTTAGAGGGAACATTGGGTGGGGGTAGCGTTGCCAGCTCCAGGTTGGGAAACTCCTGGAGATTTGGGGGTGGACCCTGGAGAGGACAGGGACCTCAGTGGGGGACAATGCCACAGAGTCTGCCATCCAAAGCATCCATTTTCTCCAGGGGAACTGATCTCTGTAGCCTGGAGAGGAGCTATAATTCCGGGGGATCCCCAGGTCCCACCTGGAGGCTGGCATCCCTCCTTACTGAGTGCTTCCTTAAAATCTTGTCAGGAGTTGAACTTAATATTGCGTCAAGCCATTGTTTCCATTGAGACCAGTAGAGGCCGCAGCTTTTCAGGACCTCAGGCAGAAACAGTTCCCAACCCTGCTTCCTGGGGGTGTTAAAACTGGATCCTTTGAATCCTGAGGATCAAAGGTGGGCTCTTCCGCATGGATAGCTCTGCAGAGCTATGATCCCTCCCTCAACGAAAAGATTGGTAGTGGAGGACAAGTTTCCCTAACTCAGTCCAGACCCAGGGTGGATCTGTTCTAAGGTGAGCTCTGAAGGTGAATTCACTCAGTCCCAGGGGTCATTTCATAGAAAAAGAGGTGCAGGAGCTCATTAGCATAACTCATTAGCATAACTTATGCTACACCACCTGACAACACCGGAAGTATGTCAGAAGGTAAGAAAGAAAGAAGGGGGAAAGAGAGAAAGAGAGAGAGGTTGAGGGAGGAAGGAAGGAAGGAAGGAAGGAAGGAAGGAAGGAAGGAAGGAAGGAAGGAAGGAAGGAAGGAAGGAAGGAAGGAAGGAAGGAAGGAAGGAAGGAAGGAAGGAAGGAAGGAAGGAAGGAAGAAAGAAAGAAAGAAAGAAAGAAAGAAAGAAAGAAAGAAAGAAAGAAAGAAAGAAAGAAAGAAAGAGCAAGCTGGCAGATTGGGGACAGCTACTAATCCAAGCCTCAGAAATACCACTGTTCTGGGAGGATAGCTTCAGTGGTGGCTGAAGCCTTCAGAAGGCTGGTTGGAGGAACAAGGACCTTTCCAGGGGACGGGGTCATTTTGCTGCAGCCATGACACAAACAGGCATTCCCCGTGGGGGGGGGGGCTGGCACCAACTCCCGGAGCTGCGCTCCCCCGGGCTCCTGCTTGAAAGGACCCCTGCTCAGTCCAATGACGAAGCCCCAACGGATTGTTGTGAGGCAAATATATCCCCGGGGGGGGGGGGGGGGGGGGCTTTGCAGCAAGCAGGAAGCAGATGCTCTGGAATTCTTCAGCAGATGCCATGGAAGGGGTTCCCTGGAGACAGAAAGTCTGAAAACTGCTGACAGCATGTTGGGCGATGAGGCTGTATAATGATTTGCCTAATCAGGAATGAATTAAGAGAGCAAGACAGGGTCGGGGAGGGGGGACGACCACACAAACTAGGGTTGCCAGATCTCCTGTTGTAGAGGACATGTCCAGTGTTCCCTCTAAGCTGAGTTAGTGTGAGCTAGCTCACAGTTTTTTAGCCTCCAGCTTACACATATTTGCCTTAGCTCAGGAAGGATGGCTCCAGAGCAAACTAATTTATGCAGCAGCCAAATTACCTGCTCACAAATTTAATGCTAGTAGCTCACAAAGCAGAATTTTTGCTCACAGGACTCCACAGCTTACAAGGGAGCATTGATGTCCTCTTTTCTTTTCTTTTTTGGTGTCTGTCCTCTTTTGGGGTCTTTTTTAAAGAACTGGTGAAAATGTCCACTTTTGGGGTTGGAAGGTTAGGAACATTCCTAGTTCCAGGTGGTCGTGTTGGTTGGAAGCAGTAGAACCAATTCAGAGTCCGGTCGCACCTTTAAGACCAACAAAGGTTCATTCGAGGTATGAGCTTTCGTGTGCAAGACACACTTTCTCAAATGTATTTCAATGCAATTGAAAAAGTCCGCATGCATGCAAAAGCTCATACTTTGAATAAGGAATATTCCTAGTTAGTAGTAATGATCACTGCTTAAACCGGAGGGGGTATTTGAAAAGAGCTTTGTCATAGGGACCACCTGTTTGAAGGAGTCAGTTGGGAAACGTGTCCTCTTTTTTGCTTTCCCAAAGATGGCCACCCTGCACAGACTGTTCTGAAAAAGCACATCCCTGTGGTGGCCCCCGCCTTGTGGAATGGGACCTGCCTCCTGAGGCGGTCAGGAAAGCTCCCCCTCTCTGGGCTTTCCACAGACTATGCAAAACTGAATGATCCAAGGGGGCTTTTCTGCACGGGGAATAGGACTGCATGGCACAAAATGGTTTCACAAACTTGCTTGGATCAGTGAATAGGGACTTGTGGTCTATGCTGCTGTGTTTAGCTTATAGTAAGTAGAATCCTGTTATGTAATTTCTGGACTGCTCAATGTGAATTCTTATGCTGCACTTCACTTCTTTCTGGTGGTTCCAGACTTCAAAAATCCTAGTGCCTTGGCTATCAAATGTCCCATTTTGTCAATTGCCCTGGCTCACTCTCTGTAATCCGCCTTGAGTCCCAGGAGAAAGGCGGACTAAAAATAACGTAAATAGATGGTTGCAGATGTTTGGGCAGGGCCGGAAGTATACATTCGGTAAAGGCAGAAATGAAAGTGAAGTTGGTGAATACCATGTTATTAGCTCAGAAGTATGGAGCTATTGTCTGGTTCAAATAAAACCTCTTTGTCTGGGGAAGTTTGCCTCGTAGTTTGAACAGAATGGGAAAAGCGGTTTCTGGTGATCCTGGCAAGAATAGGCAGGAAGCACTTCTGAAAAGCCCGTTTCTCTTCCTCTCCCACACTGTTCATGGCTTCCTCTTCTTCTTTTTTGCATTCCATGATAGATTCTCTGTGAAGACCTTGCTGGAAAAATATACCACAGAACCCATCGATGACTCATCAGAGGAATTTGTGAATTTCGCCGCCATCTTGGAACACATTCTCAGCCATCGTTTCAAAGGGGACCACGGTAAAGTTTGCGTCGAGGGGAGATGAAGGTATCCTCTCAATGCCTTATGATTCAGGAAGGGTGCTTTGCTTGTGTGAAACCTGCCCATCGTGAACATGTTTGTGTATGTATGCAGGGAGCATCTCAGCTTTGACCAATACATGCATTTCCTGAACGTTGTGGAACAAGTGCTGGGAATCCCCTTTTTGACATGTGATTAATTAATTCCATAGTGATTCTCTTAAGAGCTTGGGTCAGCTGCCAAGTATACTTTCTTTTGAGCCTGTCTCTACATTACAATGACCCTGTAAGAGAGGCCAGGGTTATTATCCCCCTTTCACACTTTTTAGAAGTCATGACTTGTCAGGGTCAAGTGGTGAATTTGATAGCTGAGCTCAGAGTTTCATGAGGCTTCCACCTCACCCAGGCGTGGTCTCAACCACTATACAACAGGAGCTTTGCTGTTGACATAGTAGTTCAGGATACATTGGAGATTGGCTAAGCAAGCTAACTTCTCACTCCATCATTTCCGGAAGCCTATTTTTCCCATGTGCAGCAATTCTAAGGAAAGGAAGAGAAAGAACAAGCGAGATTTTAATGTCCAGCTTGTTTCATAGAACAAAGTTTGAGTCCAGTGGGACTTTTAAGACCAAAAAACTTTAATTCTGGGTATCAGCTTTTGTGTGCGTGCATCTGTATCTGAAGCAGTGAATTGTAATTTTGTGTATGCGTTAGTGATCCCTCCCAAAAATTCTGGTACCTCTCACATTTATAGTTCCCAGGGATCTTCTGAAGAAGTGTGCATGCACACGAAAGCTTATACCCAGAATTAAACTTTGCTGATCTTTGCCAGTGGACTCAAACCTTGTTCCATTGCCTCAGACCAACATGGCTACCCACCTGAATCCAGCTTGTGTCATAGTTGCTTCCTAACACCAGCCAGGATGGACAGTTGGTAGGAAGAGTCTACTCACAGCCTGCTTTCACCTTCTCCTTCCAGGTCCTGTCAGCTGGTTCAGCTCCGATGGGCAACGTGGCTTCTGGGATTATATCCGTTTGGCCTGTAGCAAGGTCCCAAATAACTGCGTCAGTAGCATTGAAAATATGGAGAACATCAGCACTTCCAGAGCCAAGGTGAGAAGCCCACCAGTTGTTTGCAGTCAAGCTGCTGAATGCCCACAGGGGCCAAGAGATCATGTGAAGGAGGTTGTTAGTAATAATAATAACAATAACAACAACAATAAGTATTATTATTATTATTATTAATTTGTCACAGACATTTGACTGGTAGATGGTGTTGTTCAATTCAAGATCTAGTTCTTGGGAGTTGCAGACATATTTTTGCAGAATTTTTGCTGTCCCAAGCAACACCGTCTTCTGGAGTTGAGCTGGTGTTATTTGCTCAATGCCCAAAATGTCTAGGAGTTTTCTGAGACTACTAGGCACTGCTCCAGGGGCTCCAGTGACAACTGGCATGCTGGTCACCGCCCAGAGGAACTCTAACTCTATTAGTAGGTCTTGGTATTTTGTGTTGCATCTTTTGCACAAAAGTCATGCCTGAGTCATGCCACTATAAAAATATGTATTGATGGCTTTGAGGCGCAGCACGAGCTGTCCCCTGTCCCCCCTGTTGCATTACAACAACATGACATGACATTGATCCATTGTTGTGTGGGTTAACATTTTTTTGCAGGGCCAATGTATTGCAGGTGGCGTGGTGGTGTGGACACAATTTTTGCAGGGGTTACATGTGCTAGTGTTGCATGTTCCCCCTCCATTTCCCATCCCTTTCCCACCCTCCATTTCCCCTCCAACTCTGGTGCAAGCTCTTTTTTTCTTACACGGATGATTTTCGTGGGCTTGGAAGCTCAGATGGCCAGTCACGGCTTTGTTGTGTCACGACGTCATAACACAACTCCACCTACATTAAAAAAAAGGGGGGAGGAGACAGGCGGGGGCTCAGAATTTGGGGCAAGGACAGATGCGGAAATGAAGAACCGGCATCAACCCGGGTCAGATTCATGTAATGCGGAAACGCGCACACTGATTCGGACCAATTAAACCCGGGAGGAAAGGGAAGCAAAGCACTTGTGCGGAATTGGCCCTGTTCTTTCTTTTCTTTTCTATTCTGCTGTCTCCTGGGATTGCAGTGTCAATGATCCAAACCCTATTTTTATTTTTATTTTCTACAGTTGTGTTATCAGGGGTGTTATGCTCCAGGTGTTTATCTGTTTGTAATCAGAAGTCCCAAAGAAGCTTTGTTTCAGCATTCTCTACGATCTTGTCTGAAAATCAAGTTAATGAATGCCTTTGTATTTCCCATTACTGTGTATGGGTAAGAAAGTTGGACCATGAGGAAAGCTGACAGGAAGAAAGTTGATTCATTTGAAATGTGGTGTTGGAGGAGAGTTTCATGGGTACTGTGGACCGCCAAAAAGACAAATAGGTCGGTTCTGCATCAAATCAAGCCTGAACTCTCCCTAGAAGCTAAATTGACTAAACTGAGGCTATTGCCCTTTGACCAGGTTATGACAAGCCAAAGGTCACTGGAAAAGACAGTGATGCTGGGCAAAGTGGAAGACAGCAGGGAAAGAGGAAGGCCCAACATTAGATGGAGTGACTCAGTTTGGTGTAGTGGTTAAGAGCGCGGACTTTAATTTGGGAGAAACGGGTTTGATTCCCCACTCCTCCACATGCAGCTCCTGGTGTGACCTTGGACAAGCCACTAAGTTCTTTCAGAGCTGTTCTCTCAAGAGCAGTCCTTGAAAGAGCTCTCTCGGCCCCACCTACCTCACAGGGTGCCTGTTGTGGGGAGGGAAAGGGAAAGGAGATTGTGAGCTGCTTTGAGACTCCTTCAGGTAGTGAAGGGTAGGGTATAAATCCAACCTCCTCCTCCTTCTCCTCTCAAGGAAGCCACGGCCCTCAGTCTGCAAGACCTGAGCAAGGCGACTGATGATAGGACGTTTCGGAGGTCCTTAATTCATAGGGTCAATTGCCCTAAGTCAGAAATGACTTGACGGCACTTAACGTAGACACACAGAGTAGGAATAGCCCACTGTCAACAAAGGTCGTTGTAAGTCACGGATCTGGGTGTGAATCTTGATTGGAAGGAGGGAAGCCTAGAGTTCTGGCTCAACAGGAAACCTCCTCTGGGGGCAGGAAAATCTGTTATCTGGGCTTTGCAAGCGGGGACAGCCTTAGATCAAATGGTGCCCCCAGCAAGGAGCTTCTTTGGATTCCCCACCCCCCACATTTGTGGAAATACCTTGCAAAATTGCAGTCTGTCGCCTGTTTCAGAACTTCAGTGCATTATTTGTACGCGTTGTTTATCCCCCTTCATTTGACACATTTGCACATAAATCCATATTTAGAAGAAGGAGAAGAAGAGTTGGTTCCTATACCCTGCTTTTCTCTCCCTGAAGGAGTCTCAAAGCAGCTCACAATCGCCTGGCTTTGTCTATCTTTACGGCATGTACTTCACATAAAGATGATTGTTAAGAAACCTGCGCTATAAATATTATAAAGAGTACAACCAAGGGTGTTGAAGTCATAGAATAGTGGTTTTCTTCGGTGAGCTTATTTTGTTTTTCCCATTGTGTTCATACCGAAGCCTGCCTTGTTTTTGATACTAAGGCCACTGAGGGCATTCCTGGCGGAAGCGAGATTCAAAACCAGAGAATTTCTGACTCATTGTTCCAATCATAAACTTTCTATTGTAGGGGCGTGCATGGATCCGTGTGGCTCTAATGGAGAAGCGCATGTCCGAGTACATTGCCACAGCGCTGCGGGACACCAGAACTACCAGGTAGGAAACTCCAGGGAGAAAAATGCCCTGTCCCATTAACAAAGGCTCAAAGTGTGGAAATGGAGTTGAAGCTTTTCATGGCAGGGAGATAGATAACATCGCCTGGCAAGCAGGATCCACCGAGCCTCGGCTAAAGAGGCAGCCTCCAGGTGGGACCTGGGGATCCCCCCGAATTATACCTCATCTTCAGACTACAGAGATCGGTTCCTCTGGAGAAAATGGATTCTATGGCGTTGTGCCCCACTGAGGTCCCTGTCCTCCCCAGGGTCCATCTGGAAATCCCCAGGAGTTTCCCCACCTGGAGCTAGCAGCTCTATTCCCCCACACCCCTGCTGGTGGCCAGGGAGGACCTAGCAACCCTAGGCACAGCTTAGTTACTTCAGGCCTGTTGGCAACCCTACCAGAGATCATACCAAACAGAATTTGAGATAGTGCCCTCCTTCCCTGGGATGTTCATGGTCTTTCCCCTTCGCTCCACTGTTGTCCCTGGTCTGATTTGGGGGCTTTTTGAAGCACCGCACTTAGACACGCACACTCTGCAAACATAGACAGATATTTCTGGCTGCTTCTGGAATTGCAGCAGCACCCAGTTATAGACTAAAAAGAAAATTAAACTCTCATGATATAAGGCTTTGGCTTGCTCTGTGTTAGGCCTAGATTAGGAGGTAAATGTAGTGCCCACTGTAGGCACAAAAGCTTGGCTGGTATCCCTACCTGTTCTGCCAGGCTTTCAGTTGAGGTGGTGGACCAGTGTTCCCTCTAAGCTGAGTTAGTGTGAGCTAGCTCACAGTTTTCTAGCCTCCGGCTCACACATTTTTGTCTCAGCTCAGGAAAGATGGCTCCAGAGCAAACTAATTTATGCAGCAGCCAAATCGCTCGCTCACAACTTTAATGCCAGTAGCTCACAAAGTAGAATCTTTGCTCACGAGAATCCACAGCTTAGAGGGAGCATTAGTTGGCCTCCCTGCATAGAAGTTGCCCTGGCTATTTGCCCTTTGTGGAGTTTGGTACTATATGAACCTGGTACGGCTCCAGTTACCACCAGTCCAGCTTGTAGGGGGTCTGAGCTGTTATATTTAATGCACCGCCTTTTAATTGTTTGACGGTTTCAGCTGTTTTAATAATTAATTATATAACTGGTTTTAATTGCTTATGCACTTTGTCGTTACCCCCCTTGAGCTCATTTTGTGAAGGGTGGGATATAAATTTAATAAATAAATACATAAAAACATAAATAGACGGCCACAGAGGCCCCATTTGGGCATATCTAGGACATTTTTTCTCCTGTGATCAAGGAGCATGATGAGAGTGGCAGCCCTTGAAATACAGAATCCAAGAAGGAGACACAGAGCTTTCAAGGTAATAACCAGCGCTTTGGATTAAGCCCCAGTAAGCCAGAAAAGAAGTAATGTGGTTTCTGCAACTCACTCCAGATTAGAGGACAAACTGCTGGATTTTGCACCAGCCGTGGCTTCCAGTTTTCCTTCCAGGGTAGCTTCTCTCATTCCAGGAACCCAGATTACCAATGCATGGATTGGGGTGCAAACCCACTTGGCCTGAGTTCCTGCCTCATGGTAGCGGCAGCCCCGGAGGGTGGCTGGGAAGTCTAATCCAGAGATGCCCGTAGTGGTCCAGGACTGCTCTGTTTCCCGGCAGAAAGACATTCCATTTACAGGAGAGTGATTTCCACAAAGCTGTGAAAGTTCTGTGCTGATGGTCAAGTTTCTCTACAAAATGTTGGCGGTTTTGTGGGAAAAACTGGTGATTGAAGCCCCAGGAAACTCCCTCCATTCAGTTAACAGTCTGTCTCGTGTGTATACTGTTCCTTTCCAGAAGATTCTATGACGACGGGGCAATTATGCTAAGAGAAGAGTCCACAGTCCTCACAGGGATGCTGATTGGCCTCAGTGCCATCGACTTCAGGTAGGTGCCCACCCCCCTTCTCTCCCTAAGTCCCCTGTCAAAGAATATCCATTCTTTAAGGGCTATTTGGCACACTTGCAGTGCCATCCTAAGCAGCGTTACATCCTTCTAAGACCAATCAACGTAGGGTTTCCAGCTCTGTGTTGGGAAATAACTGGAGATTTTTGGGGGTGGAGTCTGAGGAGGGCGGGGTTTGCGGAGAGGAGGGACTTCAATGGGGTCTAATGCCATACAGTCCACCTTCCAAAGCAGCCATTTTCTCCAGGTGAACTGATCTCTGTTGCCTAGAGATCAGATGCAATAGCAGGAGATCTCCAGGCACCATCTGGAGATTGGCAACCCAACACATGACAGTTTCAGAAGCAAAAATTAAAAAAAAGTCTCTGTCCCCAAGAGCATATTATTTATTTATTTATTTATTTATTTATTCGTATTTATATCCCGCCCTCCCCGCAAGCGGGCTCATTTAAAATAGACAATGAAAAAGTTTGTGGGGGGGGGGGGGGGGAAGAGAGGTGGCTGTGATGAATGTGAAATACAGCTGCTAGGTCCCGGGGGGGGCGGTGTTGCCCGCTCAGAGGGCCCCCGACCCGTCAGCCTGGATCCTGCCAGCAGGGGAACCCCACCCCCAAAGTGCCCAGATCCAGCCAACGTGCTCAGAGCAGGTGACATTGCGCCGGGCACATCACCGGGGCGGGGGGGGGGGTGCTCTAGTATTCAGCCTGAAAACTCTATGGCATCATAGAGTTTTCAAGCTGAATGCTAGAGCGTTCGCCAACAGCGTGCCTAACATGATGTCATCACTTCTGGGACCAATTGCGCCCCACGACTAAAGGTAAGGGACCTGGCAACCCTAGTGTGAAAATATGAAGCTTCTTTGTGTCCTTGTAATGATGCCTAAATAACAATGTCTTTTTCCCCGAGTTGTTTAACTGAAGGAAGCAGACTTTAAAAGCCATTATTATGATCTACTTCTTCTTCTTTTTTAATTTCTTTATTGCTTTTCTCTAAAACTACAACAGAAAATAGGAAGGGGGAACTACAAACTATGGGAGAAAGAAAAGAAGGCCACTAAAAGCCCAAGTGGCAGGGGTCGTTTTCAATGTTACATAGCTTGGTTGAGATTTCACTTACAATACGTCTGAGTAAGATGAAGCATAAGAGTTATGTTTATGAAGAATACTGGACTCAGGAGACCAGGAACGGTGAAACCATGAAGCCTTTATTGAGTGATTCAGCATGCCCAGTAGATGGTCAGAACAAGCATGCTTCCAGGGCTCCAGGGCCCTCATTATATACTGGCCGGAGCCACACCTCCGGCCGCACCCAAAAGACCTGATAGGGGCTTAACATATGCACATGTTTGTCATAGGTTCCCTGGAGGAGCCTTTGACCGCATTGGCTCTCCAGGGAGAACCTAGGTCCTACATTGGTGGAGGCTTTGAATCCGGACGTCTATTGTTCCTCCAGATTCAAGCTCCCCTCTCTGCCTGACCATGTGCTCTGGCCATGCGGCGGGCGCCATTACCTGGGAGCACATGGCAGTGTGAGTCTTCTGTACTATCAGCAAGAGATCAGACCTTTGTAGTTAAACAGAGTTCTTTATTTCAAATACTGGAACAGGGTCTTGATGTTTGTTAGAGATGTCAAACAAAGAAGCTTTGGGGTTAATATACCTACAAGCATAGCTGCATAAACAAATTCCTCCAATCAGCATACACACAAAATGTGGGAAAATAAATGGGACCGTTTGTTCCCACCAAAGGTGAGAAAGTTGTAAAAATTCCCATCTTGCCCTGGGTGACCCAGATGTGCTAATTCCTAGGCAAAACATTTGGGCAGCGACAATAAAATAACTTTCAAGGCTATACCCACTCTGATAGCATCCTGAGAGACTTCAGCCGGAGGGGGAGGAAACCATGGCCAGATAGCGGTTGTTTATGTGACGCATTGGAATGTAAGAGGCCATCCTCCCGGAGGGAAAATGTAACACTAAGCAGGACAGCAATTTCTACTTCAAGGCAAGCAATAAAACCTGTAAGCGATAATGGGGTACAAAGAAACAGAAAGTAACTTTTCAGAACAGCATAGTATAACAGGATAGCATAAGCAACCTATTGTCAGAATCCTGACAGGCAGGCTGGTTGCTACACAGAGCATACTACATTACAGTTTATATACTATTCCAAACATATAACTGGATTCATGTTTCTTATTTGATCTACTTCTAGTCTGGGGACTGTTTTATGGACATTATTATTCTAAGCTTCTGAATGTTGTTGTTGTTTTTGTGGCCGGGCTGCTGAGGGTGGGTGGGATCAGTCACAAAATGGCTGCCACTGGGGCTGGGGCCATTCACATGGCACTGAAGGTTACACAAACCACTGGGCAGTGACAAGCTAAGGGTGCTCTTATAATGGAGGCAGCTGTTTCCAAATGGGTGCTCCCTACAAACACAAAGGTGATGTCTCCTCAGGGCTTCTGAAACACTGCCTGTTCCGCTGAGGTGGAGAAGAATAAGAACTGACTCCTTGTTTTTGGGGGGGGAAGGAAGAGGGCACCAGGAAACACTGCCAGGAACCATGGGTACAGGGTTGTCATCCTCCAGGTGGGGCCTGGTGATCTCCCAGAATCACATCTGTTCCCCAGATGACACAGATGTTCCTAGGGATGCCGGGTCCCCTCATCGCACCGATGGGGGGATTTGGGGGGCATTCCGGGGGTGGGCAGGGATGTCAGCATGTCGGCGACATCGGGGGTGACACTCTGCTTTTTAGACAAAACTCTATGGTAAAAATGGCCTCAAGCCACAGAGTTTTGCCCCAAAAGCCGAGCATCGCCCCCCAAGGGCACTGACATGCCGACATCACTTCCAGGTGACATCAGAGCATCGCACACTGCACTGGAATTTCCTTCCTCCTGCCGGCCAACTAGCCGCCGGTGGGCAGGAGCCTGTGAAAGCAGGGGATCCTCTGCCCCCACCTGGGGAATGGTATCCCTAGATGTTCCCCTGGGGAAAAAATGGCCACTTTGGAGGGTAGACTCTATGATGTTATACCCTACTGAGGCCCCTCCCTTCCCCAAAGCCTGCCGTCCCCAAGTTCCACCCCCAGATCTTCATCAATTTCCCAGTCTGGAGCTGGCAAGCCGACATGGATACCACTCTGGGGATCACTGCTGTAGCATCTGTATACTCATAGCCAAGATGCCCCCTCTGTGCAAATATCTAAATCTGCACATTGGGAGCACTTTGGGGGGGGGGGGAGCAAAGAGATTTTTCTGCACATTTGGGGCACTCTCAAGGTGTCAGAAAATCTGAAATTTAAAAAAAAACTTTACGGGGAATATTTAAATTCCCCCCAAAAGTTTTTTTGAAAAGCATTCCCTGTGCATGCGCAGAGAACGCACTAGGAACGGTGCCTGGCAGTTGTTGCGGGGGGGGGGGGGAGAGAAGGCTTGGTGGGCTGGGAGCTGCTCGGTGTGAGACTTCTGCTCAAAGTAGTCAAGGATCAGATCTTTGTTGATGAAACACAGTTCTTTATTTCCAATCTCTACATTGGTACAGCTTCTCGGATTATTGTCAGAGATAACACATATGACAGAAGCAGGTCTATTATACCTTTCTAGGCAGTTTGAATTACCCATAGGTAGCCAATCACTACAAGGGAAAAAACGGCGGGCAAAAGGGGCTCTGGCCGTTTGCTTCCCACAGGAAAGAAAGTGAGGTGTCAAGTTGTAAATTTCCCTTCCCAAACCAGACCCCTCAGATGTTACCATTTCACATAACAATCAATGGCCTCGAGGCTTTCGCACGTTGATAAGAGATGGGACTCGTCCTCCCTTGGAGTCCCAGCCGGGACGAATGGAATGCGGAGGCAGGAGTGTGAGAGGCCCATTGTTCCCATACTTTGAAGTTGTCATCCTCCCGCTCTGACAGTTACACAGACCAGGCCTGGTCAGGGTCATAAACCTGGGGTCACATACTCTACATACATACTGGCCAAAGCAAAGGTTTACCTAAGGGAGGGGCAAATACATGGCAGGTGTCAAAGAAGCATCTATCAGACATACATGGCAATATGAATATAGTATGGCATACAGACATGACAGTAAGCAGCATAGCAATGAAACAGAAGACATAGCTGTAAGCAACAGAAATACCTTGTCTGAATCAGCAGATTCTGACACTCGGTCCTCGCCGCTGGTGCCGGGTGGGAAGGATTGACGGGCTCGGTGGCTGGGAGCCACTGGGGCCTTCCCACCAATACCAGGGGGGAGGATTGGCGAGCCTGGTAGCTGGGAGTGCGGGGGGGGGGGGGGAAGCTTACCTGTGGCCGCTTCCTCCTCAGCCATGAGGTCCTCCTGCTTCTGCAGGCTGGGAGTCCTGGGGACTACTCCCCCACCCGCGAGTACCGCGGGTCCCTCTTCTTGTTTGACCTATTTTCTTACTGGTAGTTCGTCACTAATCCATAGACATTGCAGTCTTCCCAAACAGTGGTGGAGTACTGTGTGAAGCAGGACGCTGGACAAGATGGACCACTGGTCTGATCCAGCAGGGCACCTGTGATGTTATGCTGCTATGATTCTTACGCCCTCTGAGTCTCCAAGAAGGGCACCTGGAGGCTCCCTCAGAGAACCTGATTTTCCCTGCTTGTGTCCCCCGTCCTGGTTGTATTTTTCAGTTTCTGCTTGAAAGGGGAAATCATGGATGGCAAGACGCCGGTGGTCATCGACTATACTCCATACCTGAAGTTTACACAGAGGTAACAGCACCTGATTGAGGGGACGGTTTGGGGGCATGCGAGGTCTGGTTCCCCAGATGGGACAAAACCTTTGCACAAATTGTTTTTCTTTCAGGAACTTCTCTTTTTTGTTACGTGGGAGAGCATTCAAAAATGGCATTCCCTCCTACTTTGGTGAGAAATCGTGTAAGATTAACCGATCACCAAAGCTCTGCTTTTGGAGCATGCCACACCTGTTCATCCCCATTTTTTTTGGTATTCCCTCCTTCAAAAACTCTTCCTTCCTATATCTATCTGTAGACTTTCCAAAGCCTTTTAAGCCTGTTTATTGTCATGGGCTGGGTGCCAGTAGGTCAGGAGCCGAGTCGAAGTCCGAGACAGTCCAAGGTCAAGCCAAATCAGGAACGATTTACCAAGTCCAAAACACAAGCTGAAAGCAGAGTCAGTCCAAGCCGAGGTCAGAGAGGGAAACTCACGAGCAAACCAGTCCAAGGAGTCAACCAAAAGCCGAAGTCAAACAGAGCCGAAGTCACGAGCCAGAGGGTCCAGAATCAAGCCGAAGTCAGATAGAGCCGGAGTCACGAGCCAGAAGGTCCAGAATCAGGTTTAGCTGATGCGAGCCAAGCGGGTGCAGAGCTTAGCCAGAATGACTTGTTGCTAGCACAAGTTGTTGGTCTTTGTGCTGTGCCTAAATACCCAGCCACTTCCTGTGCTTGTTAGCAGCTGGCAGTGAGGTCCCGGCTCCCTCTAAAACTCAGGGCTGAGTGCTCTGCGACTACACATGCGTGCCTCTTTTCTCCTAGCAGCCAAGTCTTGCTGGGATCGTGACCTTAGCCGTTCCACCCAAGGAGGTGAATCAGGTGGGCTTGAGCTTGGCTGTGGCTCAGCTGCTGCTGGTGCTGGGGTAATGCCCTGAGAGGTGCTTGCTTGAGCCTCCTCTGGTTCAGGTGGAGGCTCCTCTGGAGCTGGGGACTGATCCTCCACCGCACTTAGGTCCGCAGGAGGCAGGTCCTCAGAGGCACTCCTGACAGTTTATTCTGGCCAGACTAAATGCCCATGCCTCGGCAGTTATGAGGGAAAGGTTCACACGTTGAACTTATTCAGAATAAATCTACCCTTGTTCCTTAGGTAAGATGGACACAATTGCACATATTCTTTTGGAGAGGCCTTTGTATGCTAACCTCAGGAGGCATTGCAATATTTTCCAGGTCATTTGGCTAGAGCAGGGGTGGCCAAACTTGCTTAACATGAGAGCCACACAGAATAAACGTCCGATGTCTGAGAGCCATAAGACATGAACGCACATGTTTTTAATGGGAAAATATGCAAATTTGCATATTAAATTAAAGGGACAAATGCCTTCTTGGAGCTAAGCCAGTCTGTTGGGGAGGGAGGGGAGACAGACAGAAAGAAAGGTGGAAAGAAAGAAAGTAAAAAGAAAGCAAATAGATGGGGGAGGGAGAAAGGGAGAGGTGGAAAGAAAGCAACTTTAACTGTGTCCTCCAGGGCCCCCCTGTGAGACTTCTGCTCTAAGTAGTCAAGGATCAGATCTTTGTTGATGAAACACAGTTCTTTATTTTCAATCTCTACATTAGTACAGCTTCTCGGATTAATGTCAGAGATAACACAAATGACAGAAGCGGGTCTATTATACCTTTCTAAACAGTTTGAATTACCCATAGGTAGCCAATCACTACAAGGGAAAAACGGCAGGCAAAAGGGGCTCTGGCCGTTTGCTTCCCACAGGAAAGAAAGTGAGGTGTCAAGTTGTAAATTTCCCCTTCCAAACCAGACCCTTCAGATGTTACCATTTCACATAACAATCCATGGCCTCGAGGCTTTCGCACATTGATAAGAGATGGGACTTGTCCTCCCTTGGAGTCTCAGCCGAGATGAATGGAATGCGGAGGTAGGAGTGTGAGAGGCCCATTGTTCCCATACTTTGAAGTTGTCATCCTCCCGCTTTGACAGTTACACAAACCAGGCCGGTCAGGGTCATAAACCTGGGGTCACACAATCTACATACATACTGATACATACTGGCCAGAATGAGGGTTACATGACAGGTGTTCATGGGAGCAGCTATCATACATACAGTACCATAAGAAGCAAAGCAACAAACACAGAAAACATATCTGAAACATGGCTGTAAGCAAAAGAAATACTCTGTCTGAATCAGCAGATTCTGACACACTGGCACCCCAAAAATAAATCTATCCGGGCTTGTCTGGGAATCTTTTATGAAAAGCTTTAACTAGTTTAGGAGCATGCACATTTTCAGAACGAACCCACTCGTTTTGCTCTGGGCCAAAATCAAGCCATCTAACTAAATAATATAAGTGGCCCCTACGCAACTTAGAATCAAGAATCTCTGAAATTTCAAAATGGGGTGCCTCCCCCTTCATCAGCGGAGGAGGTGTCGGAGGAACTGGATGCCATGCATTCGGCCCAGGATTCTTCTTCAGTAAGCTGAAATGAAAAACAGGATGCACAGAACTCAGTGACTTGGGCAATTCTAGTTCAAAAGACACATCAGAAATCTTGCGCAACACCTTGTATGGGCCCACAAATTTCCATCCCAATTTCCTGCTGGGTTGCAGACCATGTATGTTTTTAGTAGATAGGTAAACAGAGTCTCCAGGCTGAAGGTCCCAACCCTCGGCTCGACCCCGGTCTGCATATTTCTTGTAGTCTTCTTTGGCTTGGTCTAGAGTCTTTGCTATCAGAGGCCACGACTCTTGCAGGGTCGCCCACCATTGTTTAAAATCTGTGGGGGGAACATCCGAGGTGTTTTCAATTGTGGGTAGGGGTTTCCCTTCAAAACCCCCCACAGCCATAAATGGGGAAACACCGGTAGAGGAGTGCACTGCATTGTTGTAGCTATATTCAGCGAATGGCAATAATTCCACCAAGTTGTCCTGGTGGTAATTAGTATAACATCTTAGAAATTGCTCCAATATTTGATTAGTTCGTTCAGACTGCCCATCGGTCTCGGGATGGTAACCAGAGCTTAGGGCGGGCTCTATGTCCATAAACTTCAGGAGCTCCTGCCAGAAGTTGGCAACGAACTGACTACCCCTATCGGATACTACACGTTTGGGAAAAGCGTGTAATTTGATCACGTGGTTGAAGAAAGCCTTGGCCATCCCCTTTGCCGTCGGTAGCTGCTTGAAAGGGGTGAAGTGGGCTTGCTTAGAAAACATGTCCACCACCACCCAAATCACCATCTTTCCCTTAGAGGGGGGCAGGTTTGTAATAAAATCCATAGCTATCACTTCCCAAGGCCGCGAGGGAGTGGGTAGGGGGTGTAAGAGCCCCGGGACTTTTCCCCCCCTCCTTTTGCACATCAAGTAGGTCTGGCAGGCAGAGACGAAGTCCGAAACATCCCTGCGCATGCGTGGCCACCAGAATTGTCTCTGAATTAAATTGAGCGTCTTTAGAAATCCAAAGTGACCTGCCAATTTAGAGGAGTGACAGGCTAGTAATATGTCCTTCCTCTTGCTTCGGGGCACCACCAATTTATCTCCATGATACCAGCATTTATTTTCCCTGGAGGAGCAGTCTGCCAATGCCCCCAACTCCTCAATTTCTTCGGGCGAATAGTCCCCCCCCCAGTCGCACGTCTCCGATTCCACTGTTGTTCGTCTACTTTGACTCCTGGTGATTACTGCCCCGCCCAGTTGCTGGGGGGAGAACATAGAGTCAAATACCTCCTCCTTTAAACTCTCGTGCTGGGGCAATCGGGAGAGCGCGTCTGCTAGCGAATTGGCTTTCCCAGGGAGGTGTTTGAGCACAAAATTAAATTTTGAGAAAAAATCCGCCCAACGGAGCTGCTTCGCATTCAGGGACCTCTGTGTGCGCAGCGCTTCTAGATTTTTGTGGTCTGTCCATATTTCAAAAGGGGTTTGCGCCCCCTCCAGCCAATGCCGCCACGTAGTGAGGGCTAGCCGGATAGCTGCGGCTTCTTTATCCCAGACTGACCAGTTCCTTTCCGTTTCATTAAATTTTTTCGAGATGTAAGCAAGGGGGTGCAGCTTCCCGTCTGAACCCTGCTGCAAAATGCCCCCCCCCCCATAGCTACATCGGACGCATCCACATGGATCACAAATTCCTTAGTTTCGTCCGGGTGGGCTAGAATGGGTTCGGAGGTAAAAAGAGTTTTAAGAGTCTCGAATGCCTTCTGGCATTCCCCATTCCAGGCAATCTTCTCCCCGGGCTTCCCCGCTTCTGGGCCCCTCCCTTTGGTTTTTAGCAACTCAGTCAATGGGAGGGTGACAGTGGCAAAGTCTTTTATGAAGGTGCGGTAGAAGTTACAAAATCCTAATAGGCTTTGGAGTTGCTTCCTCGTTCTGGGGGCTTCCCATTGGACCACAGCCTCTACCTTGGCTGGGTCCATCTCCAGTCCCTTCTGCGAAATGCGGTACCCCAGAAAGTCTACGGAATCTCGATGGAACTCGCATTTAGACAGCTTTGCATACAACTGATTTTTTAACAGGGTGGAGAGGACTTCCCGGACCAATTTCACGTGTTCTTTCTTATCAGCGGAGTAGATCAAGATATCATCTAAGTAACATAACACCCCCTTAAACAAATGCTTGTGCAACACTTCATTTATCAAGCTCATAAAGACCCCTGGCGCGCTACTCAAACCGAACGGCATCACCAGGTATTCGAACTGTCCCAACGGTCTACCCCCATGCCAGCTGGCTTGGCTTGGCTTGGCAAAGGGATTAAAGAGACAAATGCCTCCTCCAAGCCAGCCAGCTGGGGGCATTTACAGTTGCTTTTTTTCTCTGCTGACCCTACCTCAAGCTTACCCAGGAAGGGGAACACTGGCTGGGGAAGGGAAGACCAGCCAGGGAGGCATGCCTCCCTTTTGCGTCCCAAGCCACCCTGGTGGGAGCCCAGGATCAACCCCAGAGGGTTTTTTGTGCACTAGGCGAGGCTACCTTGTGGCGCCACCCCCTAGGTGAGGCTGCCTTGTAGCGCCCTACCACCACAGAGCCCCTCTCCACCACTGGAGATCCGCCTGCAAGGGACACCTTGCAGGCCCGCCCACCTGCCTGGGCTCACGAGCTCTCCAGCCCCGCCAGCAGCCACCTGCACCAGCTGGCCGCAGCGCCTGCAAGTCTATCTGCATTGGCCCAAGGCTAAGTTTGGTTCTTAGCCTGAATGGAAAGCTGCATTCAGACATAATGGCAGGGGTCCTTTCGAGCAGGAGCTCAGGGGAGCGCAGCTCCGGGAGTTGGTGCCAGCCCCTCCCCCCCGCGGGGGAATGCCTGCTTGTGTCATGGCTGCAGCAAAATGACCCCGTCCCCTGGAAAGGTCCTGGTTCCTCCGACCAGCCTTCTGAAGGCTTCAGCCACCACTGAAGCTATCCTCCCAGAATAGGGGTATTTCTGAGGCTTGGATTAGTAGCTGTCCCTCTCTGCCAGCTCCTTCCTTCCTTCCTTCCTTCCTTCCTTCCTTCCTTCCTTCCTTCCTTCCTTCCTTCCTTCCTTCCTTCCTTCCTTCCTCCCTCCCTTCCTTTCTCTCTCTCTCTCTCTCTCTCTATCTCTCTCTCTCTCTTCTTTCTTGCCTTCTGACATACTTCTGGTGATGTCAGGGGATGTGGCATATGCAAATGCCCTGAGCTCCCAGAGGAGATCAGGGCCCTGCGGGATCTGATGCAGTTCCGCAGGGCCTGCAAGACGGAGCTCTTCCGCCAGGCTTTCGAATAGGAGCCGCCACCGATGATACCATCCATCATTTTAACACCTATGATTACCCTGGTCCTGCACAGTCCTGCACGGTGGGGGCGGGAGCTATGCCTGCTATTTAGCCACCATCAGAAATGATATTACGGAAGCTTTTATATGTTTTAATTGTATTTAACTGAACGGTATTGTATTTATATGAATGTTTTAATGATTTTATAGGTTTTAATGTTTGACTGACCGTGGGCCCATGTGAGCTGCCCTGAGCCCGCTTGCGGGGAGGGCGGGATATAAATCCCAAAAATAAATGAATAAATAAATAAATGAATGAATGAATGAATAAATAAATAAGTTATGCTAATGAGTTATGCTAATGAGCTCCTGCACCTTTTTTTCTACGAAATGACGCCTGCATAATGGTAAATTATGATTTGCATAACGCACACTATCTCCTGGTTTGAGTCTCTCTCAGTCTCTCTGCTGCCCCGTTTGCCAGCTGCGCCCCTAGGTGGCCGCTTAGTTGGCCTAGTGATAGAGCCGGCCCTGCGGGAGCCGCATAATATGCATGGAAGAGCCGCATGTGGCTCCCGAGCCACAGTTTGGCCACCCCTGTGATAGATATTCTTATGACCTAGTTGCATATCTACTTGCTGACAGGCATCCAAAAAGGACGCCAGCGGTTGCAACATTTTTTATTCCCTGTGTCTACTGGGTGATAAGTGATTAACAATAACTATTCACTGCTCAAGATCAAGGTATCATAGAGCTTTTGCTGGGTAAAAGGAAAAGGAATGTAATCAGAACTGTATCACATCACTGGTCGATGCTCCCTCCAAGCTGTGGAGTCTTGTGAGCAAAAATTCTACTTGGTGAGCTACAGGCATTAAAGCTGTGAGCCAGCGATTTGGCTGCTGCATAAATCAGTTTGCTCTGGAGCCGTCCTTCCTGAGCGAGGACAAAAACGTGTGCGCCGGAGGCTAAAAAGCTGTGAGCTAGCTCACACTAACTCAGCTTAGAGGGAACACCGCTTGTCATCAGGGAACACTGCTTGTAATTCGAGGGAACACTGCTCTTGTAATGCCACCTCATGCTGCTGCCTGTGCTCCCCTGATCTGAAAGGCGTTCTTTAGCAGCCGTTGTCCAAAACTCCCCGAGCACTTCCGCACTCTGAAAGCCTCAAGTTCTTCACCCTGAATGTCTCCCTCTCTCCGTGGGCAGCTACGATTACTTCAGCGATGACGAGGAACGGCGCAGCTTGGAGAGCAGCACCAGCGAGGACAGCTCCCCCGAACACCCCTACGTGCCCTTGATGGCCGTGGAAGACAGCTGGTTCAACAAGTGGCGGAAGATGGAGCAGAAGTTCCGCATTGTGTATGCCCAAAAGGTACCTGGCTCTCAAATGGCAGGGGCTGCTAAGCTTTCTCTCTGCTCGCTTGCCCCCACCCCCTTCAGCACGTGTTATGTGTCCCCAAACGATCCAGGAGATCTCCCAAAATAATTCAGAACAGCAGGAACAAGGGTCCTTTCTGCATTTGCCTGCCACTTTTTCTCCCCAAAAAAGTGGGGGGGAAAGTGTGTGCGTCTTAAACTCCCCTCACCTTCCCGAGCCACGGCACCGAGCAGAGCTAGGTGCGTCTTATGGTCAGGTGCGTCTTATGGAGCGAAAAATACGGTAAGTCCACAAGCAAAACAGTATCCAAATCACCCGGGGCAACAACAGGCTGAAACTGGGCTGACCACTGAAGGGAGGTAATATTAATGCAGAGGGGGGGAGGGGAACCCAGAATAAAAAAGAAGGCTGAACTCGATTTTAGTGCAGAATTGTTTGGAAGACACCGCAGTGAACATGGATTAAAAGGAGAGTGCAGGAAGGGCCAAAATCAGAAGAACATGAGAAATACCAAGAACCCAGTCCCCAAATTTCAACAACTTGACTCCTATCTAGGATCCAGGGGTGGGATATTCTTTTCTCACACACTGCTTTGCTCTGTAAGAGATATCAGAATAGCTTTCCCAGGAAACAGATATGTGGGGGTGATTTGCAAAATCTATCGTGAGCTGAAATATATATTCAAGGAAACAGTTGGGGAGTTTTAGGTCTCAGACATTTCAGAAGCTTCCTAAAGAAGCCAGTCCCCGGCTTCTGCAAAACCTCGATATGATAATTATCTCTTTCCCTTGCTCCCTAACATCTGAATTGCTTCATTCCTGAAATCTGACCAGGAGCCCAAAAATGTCCCCACCTCAAAATAAGTTTGCACTTGGGCAATTTTTTTTTTTGGCCTTAAGCAAAATCTCTAATTGCAAATAGACTGGGGCTCTTGATGTATGGCCAAAAGCCCCAGGTGCCCTCAGGAGGTCAGCCAGTGGGGCCAGAACCCCAGAAGCCCTCCCACTCTTGCCCCCCAAGCACCAAGAATGCAGAGATTCACCGACCCTGACTGTGAGAGTCCTACAGAGTCAGTCACAACGAGCGGCTTCCAAGAAGTTGGTCTTTATTGAGAAAGGCCTGCTATGGTCATCTACACGTTCTGTGTCAGTAATGGTTAGAACAATCCCTGGGCAGGGGAATTATACAGAATTCAAAGAGGGTCTCGCAAAGGAATGCAACCAATCATATAAATCATATAAAAGGTGCCCAAAATACTGGCTTCAGGTTCTCAGGGAAAAAGCGGGAAGATACATAGCCAGGCACCAACAGTCCTCCAAGGTCAGAGCCAGGCAGTGAGCGATAAGCAAGCTATGAGAAACAAAACATAACATTCCACGCACCCAACATCACAGGGTGACTCATGCCACTTCCTGGACAGGAGATGGCAGCATTACCTGACATTCTGCCCACCTAAAACCTCACCCACCTAAAACCACCAGGTTTCAGTGGGTACAATTTATGGAAGGCACGAAGCAATGCAGGAGCATTAACATGTTCAACAGCAACCCATTCATTTTCCCTAGACCCAAATTCCTTTCACAGCACCAAATAATAAAAATGGCCCCACTTCAGTTTAGAGTCCAGAATATGCACAATTACGTAACGGGGTTCACCATTCATCATCATCAGAGGAGGAGGGCTGGTTGCTGGGGTCTCCACACGTTCGGCCCAGGGTCCCATTTCAGTAGGCTGAAATGGAAGATGGGATGCAAAGACTTTAGCGATTTAGGCAACTCAAGTTCCTCCGTGACTTCATTAATCTTACATAGTACTTTGAACGGTCTAACATATTTCCAGCCTAATTTACGACTGGGCTGGAGTCCTCGAATACTCTAGGTCAACAAATACACCAAGTCCCCAGAGTGTTCCATGTATAGTAAAGTAAAGGTAAAGGTTTCCCTTGCACGAAAGCCGGCTGAATCCAACTCTAGGGTTGCGGTGCTCATCTCAGTTTCCAAACCAAAGAACTAGTGCTGTCTGAAGACTTTTTCCGTGGCCATGTGGCCGGCATGACTAGACTCCGAGGCGCACGGAATGCTGTTACCTTCCCACCAAAGCGGTACCTATTTACCTACTTGCAGTTTCTTGCATTTGAACTGCTGGGTTGGCAGGAGCTCGGGTCTCGAACTGCCGAACTACTAACCTTCCGGTCCACAGTTCAGTGTCTTATCCATTGAGCCACCCTGTGTCCAATAGCCATTCATGGACTTCTGCTCCAGATGTTTATCCAGTCCCCTCTGCAAGCTGTTGATGCTTGTGGCCACCACCCTGCGGCAGTGAATTCCATGTGTTCCTGACTCTTTGGATGAAGAAATATTCCGTGTTATTTGTTCTAAGCCTACTGCTCATTAACTTCATTGAGTGCTGATGAATCTTCTGCACTGATTTCATCTTCCACCTACACAGTAATGCATTTCTCCCCCACCTTGACTCCCCCACCGTGATACACTTGTGCCCCATCTCCCAGGGCTACCTAGAGGAGCTTGTTCGGCTCAGAGAGTCCCAGCTAAAGGACCTGGAGACGGAGAACAAGCGACTGCAGTTGAGGCTGGAGGAGGTGAAGGTGCAGAACCAGCTTGAGAAGCGGGAGCTGGAGGGCGTCATCCTGGAACTGCAAGAGCAGCTGTAAGTAGGCCAGAAGCGTTGAGTCTCTTCTCACATGAAAACACATGAAGTTGACCTACTGAATCAGATCATCAGTCCATCAAGTTTGGTCTTATCCACTCAGACTGGTGGTGGCTGTTTGGTGTAGTGGTTAAGTGCGGACTCTAATCTGGGAGAAACCAGGTTTGATTCCCCACTCCTCAACAGGCAGCTGCTGATGTGACGTTGGGTCAGTTACAAGATATTTCAGAGCTGTTCTCCCAGGAGCAGTCCTCGAAAGAGCTCTCTCCGTCCCACCTGGGAAAGGGATTGTAAGCCGCTCTGAGACTCCTTCGGGTAGTGAAGAGTGGGGTATAAATCCAGTCTCTTCTTCTTCCTTTAAGGGGAATGCAAGCCAATCTGGAATATGCTGAATTACTTATTTAGTGGAACAAAGTTTGCATCCAGGGGCACCTTTAAGTCCCACAAAGTTTCATTCTGGGCAAAAGTTTTCATGTGCATGCACCTGAATCTATACTCATTTAGTGATTAGTTTTAGTATCGTTCACCACTTATACCCAAACGGTTAAGAGATTACAAATTTCAAAACATGCAGCTAGACCACAGTTATCGTAGTAAAAAAACGCAAGAAAAGAAAGTAGACTGTGGAAGACGGAAGTCTTCTGTCCGTAAACTAAGACGTACTCATTTTGGCCAGCTAGAAACTGAATTACGGGGGGAAATGGACACTGTAAATGTTTTTTGTTTCCCTTGCCTTGAGCTGACGGGCTGCATTCCCTCCTCCTTGACCAGACTTCCCCCCTCCCACTCTGCCCCCAGGACGGGCCTGATCCCCTCCGACAACAGCCAGTTTACCCAACTCTCCAAGGAAATGGCTGCACCCTTGGTGAACCAGTGGCCCTCCCTGGGCACTCTGAATGGCAACGAAGGTCGCTCGGAAGCCAAAATGTACAGAAGGTAAGTGTGGGCGTAAAAGACACTGCTCCTCCTTCAGCAAGCCTTCTTGGGGTGGGAAATGGGACAAAAAGTCATCTAGGCCAGTGGTCATTCCGGACCTACCTATAACCTTAAGATGGTAGCATGGTTAGCCTCTGACCTGCAAGCACATGACATTATGATCAGGGCTATTTTTGGGCAGGAACGCACAGGAATGGAGTCCGGCTGGCTTCTGAGTTGGCCACACCTACAGCTTCCCCACCTTGGGTTCCCCAGACACCCCACAGCTGCAGGGCGCCCGGGGAAGCCGATCCAGAAACTGCCTTCCTTCCCTTGGGTTCCTTATGCACCCCACAAGTCACAGGGCACCTGGGGAAGCCAACCCTGGGAGGGAGCTGTGCTGTCAGGGGTGTGGCCTAATATGCGAATGAGTTTCTGCTGTTGGGTGTGGCCTATTAAGCTAATGAGTTCCTGCTGGGCATTTTCTAACAAAAAAAGCCCTGATTATAATCATGTGACGGGAAGAAGAGCCAAGGCTGAGCAGTGTTCCCTCTAAGCTGAGTTAGTGTGAGCTAGCTCGCCGTTTTTTTAGCCTCCGGCTCACGCATTTCCGTCTGAGCTCAGGAAGGGTGGCTCCAGAGCCAACTAATTTATGCAGCAGCCAAATTGCTCGCTCACAGCTTTAATGCCAGTAGCTCACCAAGTAGGATTTTTGCTCACAAGACTCCACGGCTTAGAGGGAGCATTGGTTATGAGTTTGATTGCCGTCCTCCAGGGGGGGAGCCAGAGATCTCCAGGAACGACAACTGATCTCCAGATGACAGATCAGTTCCCCAGGAGAAAATGGCTGCTTTGGAAGGTGGACTCCATGGCATTGTATCTCATCTCACAGTGGTCCCTCCCCTTCCCAGGCTCCACCCTCAAATCGCCAGGAATTTCCCAACTCTGAGCCGGGAACCCTCGTTATCACCACACTAGTGGGGAGGGGGCTCGATGCACGGAGCACTAGAGGTAGCTGAGGCAGGCAATGGGACGCTCCCAGGAGAGCTTATTTGTTTGTGTGTTTGGGGTGTGTGTGTTTGTCTCTGAAGCTGCCTGTGGTAAGAAGGAATTCTCCCCACTGAGAGCCAGTGTGGTGTCCTGGTTAAGAGTGGTGGACTCTAATCCAGGGAACCAGGTTGGATACCCCACTCCTCCTCCCCATGGGGCCTGCTGGATGACCTTGGGCCAGTCCCAGTTCTCTTGGGACTCTCCCATCCCCACCTACCTACCAAGGTGCCTGTTGTGGGGAGAGGTAGGGAAGGTGACTAGAAGCTGCTCTGAGACTCCTTAAAGGAGAGAAGAGTGGGGTATAGAAACCTACTCTTCTTCATGACTGTGCCTTACCGTGTAGGTGCTGCTTTCAGTGGGATGAAAGCACATGAAACCCGGAAGCACATGCGAGAGGTGGGGCCATTTCCACCTCCCTCACAGCTCTCCCTGTTGGAATATTTGGTTAATATAACACAGTTTGCCCAGTCAAAGCAGCATGATACTAGAATGATAAAAGGGTTGGAACACTTTCCCTATGAAGAAAGGTTGGAGCGCTTGGGGCTCTTTAACTTGGAGAAACGACGGCTGAGGGGTGACACGATCGAGGTTTATAAGATTATGCATGGGATAGAGCAGGTAGAGAAAGGAGGACTTTTCTCCCTTTCTCACAATACAAGAACTCCTGGGCACTCCATGAAATTGCTGAGCAGTCGGGTTAGAATGGATAAAAGGAAGTACTTCTTCACCCAGATAGTGATTAACATGTGGAATTCACTGCCACAGGAGGTGGTGGCGGCTACAAGCATGGACGGCTTCAAGAGGGAATTAGATAAACATGTGGAGCAGAGGTCCACCAGTGGCTATTAGCCACAAGGTATAGATAGGAACTCTCAGTCTGGGGCAAGCGATGCTCTGTCTTCTTGGTGCTTGAAGGGGGTGGGTGGGCAACAGTGGGAGGGCTTCCAGTGTCCTGCCCCCACTGCTGGACCTCCTGAGGGCACCTGGTGTTTTTGGCCACTGTGTGACACAGAGTGTTGGACTGGATGGGCCACTGGCCTGATCCAACATTGGCTTCTCTTATGTTCTTATGATACTGAGTGCAGTAAATAAATATAGTATATTGCCAAAAAGGTAAACTTAACGTTTATTCAAGTAGATCCAGTTCACATTCAGGCTGCAGTCAAAGGGAGGGAGAGAAGTCTAATCCAAAGAGCAGTTTCCCGGGTCGTTTCTGCATCTGTCTTTTGCCCTGGATTCAGAGCGCAACCAGCTCTTGCCTTCTGCATCGCATTCCGTGCTGGGGAAAGATGGAGCAAAGACTGAATGCAGAAAGGGCCTCCATCACAGACGGCCAGCTGGTCCGGCATCATGTGGATGGACATATGAGGTCACTGTCTCTACAGGAGAGGCCTGCAGAGATGTGTGTCTCCACGGAAGGCCATGTGAAGTGTGTGAGAGGACAAAGTGAGAGAGAGGGGAGAGAGGTCAGAGGGCAGCTGCCAGGTTAAAGCCAGAGAGGTATCCCATTCAAGGAGATACTACCTAGACACACTTAGAGTGATGTAGTGCCCCCCCAATGTCCAGGCATGCTGAGTTACTCATTCCAACACGCCCTCATGGTGTTCCTTGAGGTTCCTCATCCCCCAGGAGCAGCACTTCAAAAGCATTTGGGGCAGCTTTGGGAGGTGGGGGAGCCATGCTTCTGTGCATGGGATTTAGATAGGATCCAATGCAGTGTGCAAGCAAAGGAAGGTGAAGAGCGTGGTGCTCTGGTACGGTACACATGCGCAGTAGTCTGCAAGTCGTCCCCCAAAGCAGGAACAGCAAATAAAACAAAAGGCAGTCCAATACGGGCTCACACAAAGCAGCCAGAGGCTGGAATTGCGACCACAGACCTTTGCTTCTTCCTAGAAGACCACAGGAGGGCCACTCAGACATCAGGTTCTTGCGTTTGCAGCCAAAGTGGACAATCAGTTTGCCACGAGAACTCGAAACCTGCCCTTTTGGGGGGTGAAGAAAAATACAGATTTTTGCAGTGCTCAGGGAAGAGCTATATTGTGCACGTTAGAGATCCCCATCTCAGTCCAACGAAGGTAACCCAGACGAGAAACTCAATTTCTCTTGGAAGATCTTCTGGACCTCATGTGCAAAAACCTGGGACACAGTGGGGCGAAAGGCTGAGTGTTATCTTAATATGTGCATAAAAACCAAACAGGGATCCTTGTGCCCCTCCAGTTTTTGCGCTCGGCATTGCTTCCGCAGGGGCCGGGCGTCGAGAACACCCTCTTGGCCTTTGAAACTGGCTGAATAATAGGCCGTTTGCTTTTTTGATTCTGCTGCATAAGTTTATTAGCCACTTGGGGGGGACTCTTAATAGCTGGGCAGGGGAAAGGTATAAATTTCAGAGATAAATTATACGCCTCCACAGGGAAGAGTTTTAATTTTACAGGACCGTTTAAACAGCCCCAGTAACCAATAAAGGGGTTTCCTCTTGAGAAGGCTGCGTAAAAACAGGCCCTCTCGGTCAGAGAACGTCAGCAGTGGTTTTCTGCCCAGCCTCGAATACTTGGCTGCTGCTGCTGCGCGTCTTGGGAAGTCCCCTGCGCCACATCTGGGAAAGTTATAACTTTACTTGCAGAAGTGGCGCCAGAGTCTTTGCACAAGGTCACACTTTTTGCACTAGCGGCAAAGAAAATTTGGATCGAGTCGACTGAATCTTTGCCTGCTAAATAGCCAGGGCTTTGTTAAGGTGTATAAGGCCCTTACTCCAAAGTACCCTATATTCAGTCTGCAATTTTAGTTTTTTTAGCTCATGTTATTTTAAGAACGTAGCCAGCTTTATGCTTGACACATACCTTATATTTTTAATCCCTGTGTTTTAATGCAGGTTTTATCATGTGTTTTATAGCTTCTGTTGTATTGTACTGTATTTGTAACGGCCATTAGCCATATGCAATGAATTGGAATTGGAATCTTAGGAGGTGTCTCCGGGTGACCCACTCGGTTTCCTGTCCCCCTCAGGCACAGCTTCATGAGCACCGACCAGCTCTCCGCAGAGATCAGCCTGAGCTCCGATTCGCAACGACTGGGCGAGGGGAAGCGTGAAGGAGAGCCCTGGGGACCCCTGGGTAAGAGATTTTATAGCGGTTCGGGGATAGTCCTGTGCCTCATTTGTAAAAATGGGAAGTCCCCGGGATCACGGCGGCCCGCAAGTCACACCCTGTAAGTCTTCCTCCCTCTCCTGCTACTAGGGTTGCCATCCCCACCCCCCATGGGGCAGGGTCTTCCCCGATTTCCAGCCCTCCAATCTGCCTGCCAGCCAGCTGCCAGGTGAGAGGAGCCCTGTCAAAGGCAAATTCTAAAGTCCCAATATTACAGGATCTTCATTGAACAAATGAGCTCTGTTTAGGAGAGTGGGAAGGGCACATGTCTCTACTGCCCAAAACTTCTTCAGACTCCCAGCTCCTAAAACATACAGTTTATTAAGGAGATAAAACAAATAGGGGGAGTTTGAGATAAAACAGACAATAGACAAAACCCTAACTAATCTAGCTAACTACAAACATACAGCGAGAGGTTCTTGCTTCCTGGAAATGTAATTCCCTCTTGCCTGGTGTTTAGCTTTGGGCTTGGTTTACAACTTGGACCATGTCTCCCAGAACTTATTACCACCAGCCTGGTTCCAACTGTCCAAGGGATTTCCTTCGGTCCTTCTGCGCAGCCAAGACTTACTTGCTTGCAGATACTTGCTATAACGCAAGCAGTCCCTGCACCCGGACAATACCTCACGGTGAGCAGTTCAGGAAGATTCTTGCCGCAACCTCTGGCTCCCTCACGGCCTCGTGCAGCCTTCCTGGCATTCGTCAAGCTGTCAGAAGCTCCGGTTTCCTTGCTCCTTCCAACGCGTGGACGTCTGCATCTTCAGATGAGTTCATGAATGAACAGGAAGAGATCTTTTCTGACTCTAGGAATGGGTTCTTATTCTTAGCTTCCCCAATCCCCGTCCTAGGCTAATTAAGGATTGCTGCCTTGACCCAGCTGTTTCCCATATACTGAGATTACAGAACGTACTGATTCTGACTACACTTGCAGGCTCCTGTCAGGAATGATTCTGTAAGTCGGTATCTCTGGCGTGACAAGCCCCACCCCCAAAGAGCTCTCCGTCACCCAGGATGCCTGGTATGATGATGTCACCTGGAGGTACTGTCAGCGCAGTGGGCACGTCGCCAGGGGACGCTCTAGCATTCAGTCAAAAAAAAAACCAACCCTCTATGGTACCATAGAGTTTTTGACCAGATGCTAGAGCAGGGGTGGCCAACCTTGCTTAACGCAAGAGCCACATAGAATAAACGTCAGATGTCTGAGAGCCGCAAGACAGGAACAAATATCACACACACGTTTTTATTTTTAAAAATATGCCAATTTGCTTTTTATTAACGTTAAATGGGACTGCCAAAAATAAAAACAAACGAGGAAAACCGGTTATTGATCACGATATTACTCGTTTGCTAATGATATTGAGAGAGAGAGAGAGAAAGAGAGAGATGGAAAGAAAGAATTAAAGAAGTGGAAAGAAAGAGAGAGAGAGAAACTAGGAAAGCAAATAGATGGGAGGGGGGAGGGAAGGAAGGAAGGGAGAAAGAGAGAAAAAGCATGCCTCTCCTTTGCTTCCCCAGCCGCCCTGCCAGGAGCCGCACAATATGTGTGAAAGAGCCGCGTGTGGCTCCCGAGCCACAGGTTGGCCACCCCTGTGCTAGAGCATCCCCTGGTGATGTGCCTAGCATGATGATGTCACTTCCGGGTGACGTCATAGCGGCGCATGTGCCACAACGCCCCCGGAAAGAAGCCTCCATCCCCCCCGCCCGCAGAAGGTATGGACCTGGCAATGCTGCCTGCTACAAGGTGTGCTGGTGGTGGCTGAAGTGAGGGCAGAGGCCTTCTGCACATGCTCAATAAGGCTGCTTGGCATCCGGTATTGACCCAGACAGTCCAGCATTTCAAATGACAGTCCAAGGGGGGAAAACCTGAAAAAGATACCAGATATTTGGTATTTTTTGCAATGAGGGCTAGGCGGCCACGAGGTTGTCCTGGCAGCCTGGCCAGAAGGGAAGACAGCCAGGTCAGGATAGGGTTGCCAGGCCCCCAGACCGAGCGGGGGTTCCCCAGATTACGGGGGTTCCTTCCCCCCGCCAGCCAGCTGGCCGCAGCCCCATAGCTGGCAACTTTTTGCTGGGGGGGGGGATTCTTTTACTCAGGGGGCCAGCCATTATATGGCTCCCCCCCCACCACCACAGAGCAGTTTAAGAAAGAGTGTCTCTGAACGTGTGGAGGATGCATTTCCTTTCTCGGTCAACGGACTTAATAAGATGGTGGGAGAGATGCTTTCTGCTCAGTGAGGCCCTCTCCTTTTATTTATTTAAACTATTTTTATGCCACCTCATCACCTTTTATGCTCAAGCGGGCTTGTTGTTTTCACTGCACGTTAACGATAATAACGAAGCTCAAGCTGCTCAAACACACCATCTTATTAAGTCCGTTGACTGAGGAAGGAAATGTATCCTCCACACGCTCAGAGACACTCTTTCTTAAACTGCTCTGGAGGGCCTGAGAACTGATTGAGCCCTGTCTCAAGGGCAGCTTCTGTTAGAAGATATGTCGGTCCACCTCCTCCAGTTTGGTGCAGTGGTTAGGAGTGTGGACTCTTAATCTGGGAGAACCGGGTTTGATTCCCCACTCCTCTTCCACATGCAGCTGCTGGTGTGACCTTGGATCAGCCGCAAGTTCTCTCAAAGCCACAAGTTCGCGAAAGAGCTCTCTCAGCCCCACCTACCTCACAGGGTGTCTGTTGTGGAGAGGGGGAGGGAATTGTAAGCCGCTCTGAGACTCCTTTAGGTCAGGGGTCCGTTGGAGCGGGAGCGCACAGGAGCGCAGCTCCGGGAGTGAGGAGCCCAGGGGGTGGGCCCATGACCAAGCCCCGCCCCCTCCTCAGCTTCCCCAAGCAGTGCAGAGGCGCAGCGCCCCGGGAAAAGCCCTGCTAGGGTCTTTATTGTTGTTAATGTTTTCTTTTAACATTGATAATTTTATCATTGTTCCTTTTATGACTATGTGCTGCTTTTCCAGAGACTTGCTCAAGGTGGCATATAAATTTTCTAAGTATACCGTTTTTTATCTGGGCACATGGCACATAAGTACTGGAGACATTTCACCAACCCTTCAGCAGCTTCCACCGTATCAGTTTGGTGTAGTGGTCAGGAGTTGGACTCTAATCTGGGAGAACCGGGTTTGATTCCCCACTCCTCCACATGCAGCTGCTGGTGTGACCTTGGGCCAGTCACAAGTTCTCTCAGAGCTGTTCTCTCAGGAGCAGTTGTCAAAAGACCTCTCTCAGCCCCACCTACCTCACAGGGTGTCTTGTTGTGGGGAGGGGAAGGGAAAGGGATGGGTGGTGCACATGTCCTGGGTATCTCAAGTCTACTGGAAACCTGGTGGTTTCAAGGGAGGAGGAAGAGAATGAGGGTGTGTTCTTTACACTTATTTTTATTGCACAAAGTATTGGATGGGGAAGGGAATGGCGGAAGAGCAGGTCAGTTTCACTCACCTGTGGAGTGGAGCATGAGGGGTGGGTGTCGCCTTCTGACACACTTCTGGTATGTTAGGGGGTGTGGCATATGCAAATGAGTCATGGTAATGAGCTCCTGCACCTCTTTCTCTACGAAATGACCCCTGCTTTAGGTAGTGAAGGGCGGGGTACAAATCCAATCTCTTCATCTTCCACCACTACCCCACTCTGGAGCACATGCAAAAAAGAAGGACCTTCGTTTTCCGGATGAAACCTAGATTCTGTGCCTTTGCAAAATGATGGTGATCACCACCTTCTTTTAGCTCCCATTTTAAGGAGCATCCCCCTGAAGGCTTGCCCATCTGTTTTTTCTCCCCAGGAAAGGATCCGACTCCGTCGATGCTGGGCCTCTGTGGCTCCCTGGCCTCCCTGCCCAGCTGCAAGTCCTTAGCCAGCCTAAAATCCAACGAATGCCTGGTGAGCGACAGCATCGAGCCCAGCCCTGCACACAGCCCCAGCTGAGGTGCCCGAGATGCACCGGTCCGACAAACCACGCAAGACACCCCAGGGGGAGCAGAGGTCGCTGGCAGGCAGAGTGGACAACCGACCATCCCTTTCACCCGAGGGCTGAAGTTGGGGGGGCAACTGACCTTTTTATCCAGCCCGATAGTGCACTTGGGTAACAAACCTGCATTTTCCACCCAGCATCCTTATAAAACACAGACTCCCTTCCTGGATCTGGGAATTGGGGGGAAACTCTGTAGAATTTTTTGGTTTTTTTCCTATCCAGGATTCGGGAAAAAGCCACGCCCCTCATCAGAAGCTAGGAGGGTCGCCTGCCAAAAATGCTTTTTTTTTTTTTTTTGTAAAATGAAGCAGTGTATATTATATGTAATATATAGATCTATTATTTATGGTTGAGATTGCTCAAAGGCGGCTGCCTCTGGGGTGGAACACTTCCGGCATCTTAACAACGGCACCTTTTCAGCCCTTTTCGTGGACAGGGGAGGCAAAAACGCAGCTGTAGAGCAGAGCGGCATTAAGTTTTGAAGCCAGAAAAGGATCTTGCAAAGTTACAAGAGGGCGGTCCGAAGGCAAAATTACATTGGGGGAAGAGGGGAGAAAACTAAGCCGGCAAGTTGAAATCCCTTGCAGCTTTCGTGGCGAGTTCTTTGCCCAAAGAAATGAGGTTGCCAAGGGCAGTGTGCCTTCCTCTCCTTCCTGGTAATGCAAGGCAGCATGGAAATGCTCTTGGGGAGGGGATGTGAGGCAAGAAGCAGGTGTGGGGAGGGAGGCATTACTTCCTTTCCTCTCTCTCTCTCTCTCACACACACACACACACACACACCCTTCTGTACCTTCACACCACCTCACCCAAGCAATTGTGGTGTCTCCTGTCAAACTTGGGACCTGACATCTCCATGCTGTAGAAAGAGCTCTGGTCACCGGCATTTTTTGGCGTTCTTTTGCCGGATTCCAGGGTTCCACGAAGCCTCCATTCTGCCTCTGCCCCAATGGACTACCGTGGATAGGAACCAACCCCCCCCCCCATTTCTCCTGCATGTCACTGGCCCAGTGGAACCTCCTATGGCAGGAGCAAAGAGAGCATCTGTGGAAGGGGCCAATCCAGAGGCCCGGATTGCTGGGGACTGTTGCTTGGCAGCAAAGCGCAACTGGACTCCTTCCCCGTGTCCCTCCCAGCGCTGACGTGGCGCGGTGGCAGAGTGGTCTCAAGAAGGCACCTGTAGGGGATGGAACGGCAAGCTGCCCCTCCCCTGAGAAACTGTCATGGCTCAGCAGCTGGGGGTCATTCCGTTAGAGTGGACGGGGGAAACATTAAAACAGACTGAGATGACTGTAAAATGGGTGAGATTTGTCGGAGCTTCTTGTCTAACGCTCACATCCCGCGCAAATCGGCTGCGGGCCGCCTCAGGCTCTGCGGTCACCAAGGATTGTGCTGCTGCAAGACTACCAGGGTCCGTGCAGCGTTCCCCTCTCTTCCCAGCTAAGAGTCAGTTTGGTGTCGCGGTTAAGTGCGCGGACTCTAATCTGGGAGAACCGGGTTTGATTCCCCACTCCTCCACACGCAGCTGCTGGATGACCTTGGGCAAGCCATAGTTGTTCTCTCAAGGGCAGTTCCGGAAAGAGCTCTCTCAGCCCCACCTACCTCACAGGGTGTCTGTTGTGGGGAGGGGAAGGGAAAGGAGTTTGTCAGCCACTCTGAGACTCTGAGTAAGGACGGGGTATGAATCCAATTTCTTCTTCTAAACGGTAAGCTGGTCCAGCCTCTCAAAGCCTTAGAATAAAAATATAAAGGGTCAGGAATGCAGTTTTGCACGGTTGAGTAGAAGAAACCAGGGGAGCTGGAGAGAGCCTGTGTTTATACAGCTCGGTTGTACTTCCACCTGTTCAAAGCTCTTCCTGTGTTTCCTGTTTGTTGTTGCTGTCAAGTTGCAGCCGACTTAACAGTGACCTTGCAGTTTGGTGTAGTGGTTAAGTGTGTGGACTCTTAATCTGGGAGAACTGGGTTTTTGAGTCCCCATTCCTCCACTTGCAGCTGCTGGAAGACACTTGGGTCAGTCATAAGTTCTCTCAGAGCTGTTCTCTCAAGGGCAGTTCTTGAAAGAGCTCCCTCAGCCCCACCTTCCTCACAGGGTGTCTGTTGTGGGGAGGGGAAGGGATAGGCGTTTGTAAGCCGCTCTGAGACTCCCAAGTGAAGGGCGGGGTATAAATCCAATCTCTTCTTCAAGGCAAGAGTCTTTCAGAGGAGGTTGGCCATTGCCTGCCTCTGCAAAGCAGCCCTGGTATTCCTTGGAGGTCTCCCATCCAAATACTAACCAGGGCCAGCCCTGCTTAGGATTCTGAGATTTGATAAGATCGGGCTAGCCTGGACTATCCAGGTCAGTTCTCTCTGTAGTCTAACCCATTTGGTGCAATCTCTCTACAATAGGCCAGTATCAGTCCCATATTATGGAAGGGGGGGGCGGTTAAGAGGAGATGTCAGTGGTTTGTCTAAAGGTGGCTAACCTCATGGATAAGATCCCATCCAGGGGCTTCCTGGCTTTACCACTTGTAACAACTCAGGCCAGTGCTTTGAACATTTCCCCCAAACCAAGCCAGAATTTGATGCCCTCCCCTCCAAAAAAACAGCACACAAGATTGAAGTTTTAGCCAATACGTGACTCCGGCTTAAATCCCAGGCCAAGGAGCCAAAGAACCAGCTTGCTTTGCATAAGCCAATATGATTTTCAGTTCATCTTGTGCAAAGAGAACTTTGTTTTTGGTGAGGGAGGACTGAGCTTCATCGAGCTGCAGCTGACTCGTGGCCACCCCGTGAAGTTCCATCACGTGGGGTTTCCTAGGCAAGCAATGAAGAGTGGTGCTTTGCTGTTGCCTTCTTCTACAGAGCACCCCATCTCCCTTGCCGGTCTCCCATCCAAGGACTGGCCCTGCTCGGCTTCTGAGCTGTGGCATGAGCCGGCTCATCTAGCCTATTAGGGCTGTGGAGTATTCCCCTTTTCAGCCACTTTGGAACTGAAAGGATCACACTCTGGGCTTAGACTGGACCCAGCCCTGGACGGCTTCAGTAAGGCTTCTGCGCTATGCACCCTCTGGCCATAGCTAACCACTGCCATAGCTAAAAGGAATTTCCAAAGCAGATTTGTCTGTGCCAGGAGGCCAACTTGGACTGGTAAAAACTCTTGGAATGCCAAATGGTTCTCTCTGAATCTTCGACCAGGCCTTGAGCTCCTGGTATAAAAACAGATGGATTCCCGTTCTAGCTGTATCTGAAGAACTGAGCAGTGACTCCAGAAAGCTCCTCCTACCCTGCCACAAATTTCTTTAGTCTTTAAGGTGCTACCGGACTCTTGGCTCTTTTCTAAGCTCCTGATGGTACCTAAAAATCTGACACGGGCGAGCAAAGCACTGCAAAGGTTTATAATTCACTGTTTCCATATTCACTGCCTCATTCAGGTTTGCACTGCAGTTCCACGTTCTCCATGTTTCGCTCAGATGCTATTTACACTTTCAGCAACCATCACAACAAACGGTGCTTTCCCCTTTCTCTGCACCCCTTCCTGCAATTGCCTTCCGTTCCGGTCATCCTTAATTTGCAAGGAGCTGGAATGCTAAAGTTAAAGAGAAGGCAGTCTCGTTTTAAGTTCCTGTGGCAGAGGTTTCAAAGAGGTGTGTGGTTTTAGTGAGTGTGCCTGCATCTTGCAATTAATAACTGGCTGATTTCTGCTCTAGAAGTCCCAACATGAGCTGGATTGACCCAGTAAAGGAAGCCACAGCCCATTGCTTGCAAGACCCAAACAAGGCGGTTCACAGTAAGATGTTTTAGAGGACACTGATTCATAGGGTCGCCATTCAAGTCGGAAGCAACTTGATGGCACATCACGCCCAGAGAATTATTGCGGGACAACTACCCCGCACCAAGGGAGGTGGGTGGGTTTGTATTCATGAGGAAACCCAACAGGAATAATGCTAAGATTGTGAAGTGAGAAAATGTGCACGAACTGATGCTTTGCTGATGAAACCCTGGCACCCACACCTGGATAAGACAATCATCTCTAGGAACCCTTTGCAGGAAAGCAGGATTGCCCTAACTGAGGGGGACCACCACATTCAGAAGCCCTAAGCCTCTGAATCCCAGAGCCAGGAGGCAACATCAAGGGAAGGCCTTGGCTTCTATGCCCTTCTGTTGGCCTCTGTGTGAGACAGGATGCTGGACTGGATGGACCCCTGGTCTGACCAAGCAGGGCTCTCCATATGTTCTTATCAGGGGAAGACCTCATCCTCTCTGCCCTGTTTGTTGGCCCTCCAGAGGAACTGGTTGGCCGCTGTGTGAGACAGGATGCTGGACTGGATGGACCCCTGGTCTGATCCAGCAGGGCTCTCCTTATGTTCTTATCAAGGGAAGACCTCATCCTCTGTGCCCTGTTTGTTGGCCCTCCAGAGGAACTGGTTGGCCGCTGTGTGAGACAAGATGCTAGACTGGATGGACCCCTGGTCTGATCCAGCAGGGCTCTCCATATGTTCTTAACAGGGGAAGGCCTCGGCCTCTGTGCCCTGTTTGTTGGCCCTCCAGAGGAACTGGTTGGCCACTGTGTGAGACAGGATGCTGGACTGGATGGACCCCTGGTCTGATCCTGCTGGGCTCTCCTTATGTTCTTATCAGGGGAAGACCTCATCCTCTATGCCCTGTTTGTTGGCCCTCCAGAGGAACTGGTTGGCTGCTGCGTGAGACAGGATGCTGGACTAGATGGACCCCTGGTCTGACCCAGCAGGGATCTTCTTGTGCTCTTAACACAGGTTGCAAGGAGACAAGACAATCAAGAAAGAGATTAGAGACTTTCCAAAACATCTAGAAATCACACCCCAAACAGACAGAACATTAGAGCCCCCCCTCTGCTCCAGTTTCTTTCAAATGCTATATGTTTTTTTAAAAAATTAGCTTTATTTAAGAAATAAGACGTCTGGGACCTCCTCTTCCACGAGAACTAAGCAGCAGGCACATAAATTAACAGAGAAAACGGGGTACACGTTGGCTGTTAAAAGATGCTACTTGAAGTCTCCGGGGTCATCCCAAACCTTGGGCTGGTTGAGACCTCACTCCTGCTTGAATGGAGAAGACGGGGGGTGGGGTGCATATGTATGTGGGGGGAATAGAGCACAGACTTTTCATGGCTTTGGGCCCATGCTACTGACAAGCTAAGGCATGAGGAATCTTGAGCTGTCCATAGGGGTACGGGGCAGCGGTAGAGAGAACAGGACAGAGAGAGTGAGGGGTGGGTAGTCAGTCCTGAGTATTCAAGCCAGTGTTTCTATCTACAGCCCCTAAAAGTCCATTTTGGGGCTGCACTGTGAGTCAGTTGTACATAGAGAGTGTCACGGGAGAACACAGCAGGCATGCGAGTTGAGAGAACAAAAAATTAAGGCCAGGCTAGGAATGTCCCTTTGTCTACAGCTTGACATTTCTCAGGGCCCCCGCCGAAGAAGGGCTGCTTGAGCTGGGGAAGGATCGCCCCCCTCCGGTTCCTCCTCTTCCTTTCACCTTCCACCCGAAGCTGACCGAGGAACGCCACCTCCCATCGGGGGCTCTGCAGCGTCAGACTGAGTTGGGTTTCTTGTGAGGAAACGCTCCTCTTCTTCGGTGGGATCCAAGAAAGCCGGAAAAGGTACAGTGTCTGAATGACTCAACTTACGTGATTCTAGGGTGAGGGGATCAGCTGAAGGACGTTAGACAATCCCTTGGACAGTCTACCCTTCCGCGGGAAAAGAGGAGTGAAACTAATAAAAAGGCACCTACTAAGGAAAGTGAATGTTTCCTGGGTCCGGCCGGCTCAACCTTGGCTGAGAATCACCATCAGCCTCGTCCACAAACTCTGCCTGCCACTCTCTGAAAACCCCTCTCCCCAAATTCATACAGGTTTTGGTCCTTTTCAAGGATGCCGTCGGCAGCTTTTCACCCTAGAGCTCACAGGCTGCTGAGCTGCCGCTCCTGGTTCACTTTCTGGAAGAAGGTCTTGCCAAATTCGTAGGTGCTGATCATGATGGCGCAGGCCGGGGCCACCTTGATGACACGAGGCAGGAAACCTGCAGAGTCGGTGGAAGGGTGGGGAGGAAAACGCATGTTTTAGGCTCAAGGTAGCACCCACCCAGGTTTAGCATAAACCTGGAGCTTAAAACTCTAGCTGGTTGGAGTAAGGAGTGGGAGAAGAGGATGAATAGAAATTTCAATGTCAACTTCTCCTCCAGGAGCCGGGGGGGTGGGCAGAGAGCTCTTTGCCCAATCCGGCAAGGAAGGCTAAGAGAGCTCAGAAGATTGACAAAAGGCGTGAGACTCAAAACGCACCACTGGAAAATATGCCTGGAGCTCCGCAGATCTCACCCTGCTCATTCTGCAAGACCTTTTGAGGATGCAGGGAGATTGTGGGCTCTGAGCCAACAGAGTCCAAGAGAAGAGTTTTCAGCGGAAGAGCACTCAGGCAAGCTCTGCATCTACTGGTGGAATATTTAACCTTCCACCACCGGCTTCATCGCACAGCAGAGAGCCAGCCCAGGCCAGAATGGGTGGGGTAAAAATCCATAAAATCAAGCAATCAATGAATCAATAGTTAGGGACAGCGGCCAAAGGAACCCCCAGTCACCTGCAAAGAGTCCGCGGGTGCCGGATTCTGCCCGAATCCTTCTCATGAGCAGCCAGGTGGAGGATTTGGAAGCTGTAACTGGGTGAGAAGATGAAGGGCGAGCCGTTACTTCTACAGAGAATTTATTTCCTGCTTCTCCTTCAGCACAAAAGAGCTTGTAACCGACACATTGCAAAAGAACATTCAGTAACGGAACCCCTAAAGATACATTTTAACGGTGATCCTTTTAAAACCCTGCTCAGGAAAAATTCGACAGGCCTGTCATTAGGGGGGGAAACCCCGAGCGAGGGCAATTTGAACTTTAGACAGAGATCAACAAATTACCATCAGCTAAACGTTAGCCTGTTAGTCCACTTTGAAGCAGCCTTTGCGTTCACAAGATACCATCTCCCCCTTCACCAGACCGCATCTGTCCAGGCTTAAGTCTGCTTTCTCACTAGCAAGCTTCTGTTAGGTTCTTCTGTTAGTTATTTTTCTCAAAAAAAAGCTGCTTACAGACACTTAGCTACTGAAAAGGAAAACAAAGAAAGCGAGGGCCCGTACCTGTGACACGGGATTTTTATCCCTCTGTACCATGCAAGGGGTCCCCAACCTTTTCAAGCCTGTGGGCACATTTGTAATTCTGACATGGCTTGCTGGGTGCAGCAACAAAATGGCTGCAACAAAACGGCTTAACTTCAGTCACCCAGTGCAGATCCTTGTGGTACGGGCAGCGGGCATAGCATAGCTACGGGCATAGCAACGTTTTAAAAAAACCTGCACAGCCAATCAAAGCTCCAGTAGCCGTGCCGGGCAAAAACCCTGCCTGGCCACACCCACTTCCTCAAAACACCCGGTGGCCGCCAGTGTTCCCTCTAAGCTGAGTCAGTGTGAGCTAGCTCAGAGTTTTTTAGCCTCCGGCTCACACATTTTTGTCTTCGCTCAGGAAGGGGGGGCTCCAGAGAAAACTAATCTATGCAGCAGACAAATCGCTTGCTCACAACTTTTATTGCCAGTAGTTTACAAAGTAGAATTTTTGCTCACAGGACCCCACAACTTAGAGGGAGAATTGCTCGGGACCTCTGTATTAAACGCTGCTTTGCCTCACATCCATTTCGTAACCCTTTCCCGCTACAGAGTGAGGCAATAAGCTCTGTCTCCACCTCCAGCGCTGAATTCCTACCCCCAGCTGGAAGACCGACTCCTTTTCTGTATGTGCACAAGATGGAACGTGTCGTGTCTGTCTGTCACTACACTGGATATGAAACAGTCCTTGCTCTTTATGGGGTAGACTAACTTGTTGTTTGCCCATCATGGGCTGAACAGGAATATGTGGGTGGACTTGCCCCACAGAGCCGAGACGGCTATGCCATGTGCCTTCCCCCCATGCACCTTCATTAGCCAGGAATGGGCCGGTACCAGATAGGCATCCCTGTAGGGACGGAAGCTGTTTCTGTTCTAGAAGGCACAAAGCACTTGGTCAGCAGAAGAAAACTGGGACGCGGTGCCCCGGAAAAAGGACTTTCCGACTGGCTGGGAGGGCCAGAAGAGCCACCTCGTACTTCCCCGAGACCAGGGCTGTCCTCTCCTGACCACGACTGCAGCTTCATTGCTGCCTTCAGCCAAGGTACCCCGGCTTCTCCTGCATCTGACTTCTGGGCTTCATTGCTTTTCTGCATTGCCTGCTATGGATGGCCAACCCCGATACTGAGCAAAACCAAGCCAGCCAAAGGGTTAGACCCTGTTCGTCGGCCTGCCTGATCCTGCCCTCCCCATGGCAGTCCTCATTCCACCTAGCTTTTGTCCATGTGGTCCTGCAAGCCACTGGGGGGGGGAAGGCTCCCTCCTCCCTCTGTTGCCAGGGGAAAAGCAGGTGGGATGTACCCCAATGACTTCTGCCCAGACTTTGGACCCCTGCCTTCTCCCCCCAGTCATCGTCCTGCTTTCTTACCTTGGAGCGTCTCCATGTTGCCCAGCTCGATCTGCCTCTGGGTTTTGACCACGTCGAAGGGCAGCGTCAGGACAGCGGCCACCTGGGGGAGGGGAGGAACTGTCAGGCACCGCCCCCAGCGGCAGCCACCGCCAGAGATGAGCTACACGGATATATTTGGGTGGAGAGGGAAGAAAGAATCGCCGTCTGCCAGGCACGGCAGCTTAGAACTAGAACACGGCCAAAACTCGCAGGCGCTCACTGAAGTTGATAGGCAACAGATGGACAAAGGAAGCACAGTGAGAAATTAAATTGCGGGATTTATTGCCGGTGGATGGAGTGAAGGCCACAGGCACAGGTGACTTCCGGTACTCCTTGGAGGTCTCCCATCCAAGTGTTTGCCAGGGCTGACCCTGGTTAGCTTCCAAGATCTGATGGGACTGACCTGGCCTATCCAGGTCAGGGCAAACAGAACTCCATAAATGAGGCAATAAAACCTCTGAATCCCACTGCTAGAAGACAATATCAGGGGAAGGCCTCAGCCTCTGGGCCCTGTTTTTTTCTGCTTCCAGAGGAACCGGCTGGCCACTGGGCGAAGCAGAATGCGGGACCAGATGGACCAGTGGTCTGATCCAGCAGGGGGACTCATGGACAGCATGCTGGGGGTGGGGAGCAGAGGAGAGATTTGTGCTGACAAATTAAAAGCAGTAATAACTGACTCAGCTAAAAAGGCATGCCGCAACGCTTTACAATTAAAGTCGCTAAAAGATTTACCAGTGTTAGCACAAGCTCTGGCCGTACAGCTTGGAGTTCTAGAGTGGAATAAATAGGAAAACAGGGAAAGGGACAGTTTTCTCGGCTTCCTGGGTGCAGAAACCGGGCTGACCCTCTTGTCAAAGAGACTGACAGCCCTGGCTACGTCCCTCATTCCAAAGGTTCTCTCAAGGCCCTACGGAAGGTCTGTAAAGCTCTCACCATGCCAGAAATGCCGCCGGCTGCAAAGCTGACCATGAAGGTGGCCTCCTTGAGATGGAACCAGCTGCACAGCCATTCTTTCACCAGCTCATAGTTGTACCAGTACAGAGCTGTAGAGAAAGAAAGAGGCAAAGATACATCAGAAGAACATGGGGACGCCAAACTGCAGAAGCTTGCTATGTTCCTCTGGGTGGTGAGGTAAATGTGGTCACTTGCTAGGTTTGCTGCTCTTCTGTCCAGGGACTTCTATAGGCAACACTCTTCACTCAGGCAAGGAGCTCCAAAGATGTTCTACCGAACCAAACCAAGGCAGAAACAAATTGTGCTGCCGCGGTGAAGAGTGGATCTCACAATACGCAATAATCTGAAGAGTGTTGCAGTCGTCAAGAGAGAGGAGACCGGATTTATGCCCTGCCCCTCACTCCCTGAAGGAGTCTCAGAGCGGCCTATAATCTCCTTTCCCTTCCCCTCCCCACAACACACACCCTGTGAGGTAGGTGGGGCTGAGAGAGCTCTTTTGAGGACTGCCCTGGAGAGAACAGCTCTGAAAGAACTTGTGACTGACCCAAGGTCACACCAGCAGCTACAAGTGGAGGAGTGGGGAATCAGACCCGGTTCTCCCAGATCGGAGTCCACGCTCCTGACCACGACACCAAACTGGCTCTCAAGAGGGAAGAATGGCATAAATAACCAAAGTGGCCTCTGAGGGCCCAATGCCTCAACGCCCCAGCAAGATCTGCCAGTCAGAAGTACGCCCAGTTCCTTCTTAGAGATCTCAAGGCAGTAATTCCAGGTAGCCATGTAGGGATTGAGCCAAACTGTTTCTGGGCTCACTCCTACGCATGTGCCTAATAGGTATGAAGTGTGCATCTTTGTATTCAGCAATGTTCATAGAGAAGAAGAAGAGAAGAGATTGGATTTATATTCCGCCCTTCACTCACTTGGAGTCTCAGAGCGGCTTACAAACTCCTTTCCCTTCCCCTCCCCACAACAGACACCCTGGTAGGTAGGCGGGGCTGAGAGAGCTCTGAGAAAACTGTCCTTGAGAGAACAGCTCTGAGAGAACTTGTGATTGACCCAAAGTCACCCAGCTGGCTTCATGTGGAGGAGTGGGGAATCAAACCCGGTTCTCCCAGATTAGAGTCCACGTACTTAACCACTACACCAAACTGGCTCTCCATAAGATAAGCCAGTGGAAGGACATTCTTGCTTCTTTAAGGGTTGGATCCAGATTACATTTTCCACTAATGGAAGCGGTAGAATAATTCCAACCCATCCCCCTCTTCCTGCTGCAGACCCGATTTGCTTCTCATGATGTTCCTGAGGGTCCCCCCTTCCCCCCCAGGAGTAGCACTTCAGGGAGATCAGTGGGCTATAGCGGGGGGAGACAAAGCAGGAAGGCTCTGCTCCACCGACGGAAGTGACCTGTGTGAGCAGAAAACATATAGTCTGGATCCCACCCTCATATATCTTTTAAGCTGTCTCAAATCTCCATTGCTCTAGAACAGAGCACGCCCAGTTCCTTCCACTTCTCTGCACGCAAGTGTGTTCAAACGCCTTAAAAGCCTTTTTCACAGCACTAACCGAGCCCTCCCTCCCCCTCATCGTGTCCATACCAGAGAAGGGGACATCCCGCAACACTGTGGGCCCCCAGCCCCTCCAGAGAGAGAGCCAGCCGTCCTGGGCCACGGCGGACTGGATGCAGACACGCAGCTCACGGTAGCTCAGCTGGCGGGATTGCATCTTCGTCCGGATGAGTTCCAAGGGGCTGATCACAGTCACTGCCCCCACTAGGGGAGAGAGAGAGGGGAAAGAGCGGTTGGGATGACGTGCAAAAGTCAGCTACTGAGCTTCCATCTTCCTCTTGCAAAGACAAGGCAGACGACAAACAAAACCACATAGATTTGTAAGAGTCGATGCGTGGATTTGGATACTAGGCTTTCGCACCCAACAGAGGAAGCCTCCAGATGGCTGTGGATCTTAATACTATGCCACTGCACATAGCAGAGGAGGCCTCCAGGCGCCTGTAGATTTTAATACTGTGATTCTATAACAAAAGGGACCAGGTGAACAAGGAGTCCAAAAGAACAACAAACATCATACGAAACAATCCGGTAAATAATATAATAATAACAACAATAACGCTCTTTATATTCAATATATATAGAATAAATTCAGTAAATCAACAGCCATGGCATAATGAGCATATATATATATACACCAACCAGTGTTCCCTCTAAGCTGAGTTGGTGTGAGCTAGCTCACAGTTTTTTAGCCTCCGGCTCACACATCTTTGTTTCAGCTCAGGAAGCAGGGCTCCGGAGCAAACTAATTTTTACAGCAGCCAAATCGCTCGCTCGCTCACAGCTTTAAGGCCGGTCGCTCACCCAAGCAGAATTTTTGCTCACAAGACTCTACAAGCTTAGAGGGAACATTAATTCTCACAAGCAAAGTCTCTTTAATTTTCCTTCTGTTGACAGGATGAAACAGTCGATGTGCTCCTCCGGACTGCAAGTAAGCAGTTTTGGCCAAACTTCCTCAGGACTGTAAACAGACTGGAACCAAGGCCTTCAAATATTATACAAAGCAGAATGGAAGCCTCTAATCGGGTTAAGCAGATGCCTCGTTTCTCACCAAACCATTTGGTCAAGCTAGAAAGAAACAAGGCAACTGTTTAACCCGATTAGAGGCTTCCATTCCGCTTTGTATAATATTTGAAGGCCTTGGTTCCAGTCTGTTTACAGTCCTGAGGAAGTTCGGCCGAAACTGCTTACTTGCAGTCCGGAGGAGCACATCGACTGCTTCATCCTGTCAACAGAAGGAAAATTAAAGAGACTTTGCTTGTGAGAATTAACACCAATATATATATATATATATATATATATATATATGCTCATTGTGCTATGGCTGTTGACTTACTGAATTTATTCTATATATAGTGAATATAAAGAACGTTGTTATTATATTATTTACTGGATTTTAATACTGTGGCATTGCACATAACAGAGGAAGACTCCAGATGCCTGCATTATCATAAGGGCACAAGAATCGCCGTAAAGCACTTGACCGAAGAACCCTCTCTCAGCGTTCTGTCTTCTATTTGGTCAGTGAGAATGGTCTACAAGCAATTATGCTGCTAGCCACCCAAATTTAAGAGACAAACCACTACCATGTCTCTGCCCTGGAAGGCCACAGTCTTGACTACCAGAAGCACAGCAAAGGAGAGATGGCTAAGATCAGCAAGGATTTTTGATGTAAGAGGCAGAGGACGCCTCGAGTGAGGGTCAAAAGACAGGCACAGTTCCGGCATTTGTGTTATTTAGCCCCCTAATGCAGATGACTCGGGTATTCTACCGACTCAGTTTTTCTACCATCCCACATACTTGAGAAAAGGGCGGGAGAAGCGGCCACCTGAGGTTAGGGTGATGCTTTTCAAGCATCCTGTAGAAATAGCAACATGCTCCTTTACTTCCTAGCAGATGCACATTCAGCAAACTCTGAACAGTAATGGCTACCCTTCTGACAAACAGGAGCAAAGGTACGGGCATCGGTCCTGAAACTGTGTCAGAACTGATCTCCTCTGGCTCACAGCATAAGGTGTTCGCCAGCCCTCCCAACACAATACCTACACAACCGCCACACATTTTAAAATGTTGTAAGCCATTTCAAATGTTCAAACTGCTTCATGTGCACGAAAAGCCTCACAACGACCCTGTGAGGTAGGCCAGTATCCACATAATTCTGAGGACAGAGTTCAGTCTGAGAGACGGTCATTTGCCTGAGGTGAGAGCTGAATCGGGGGTTTCTTAACTCACGGATCAAACTTGGCTGCCACTCTATGCCATCTTTTTACGTATTAATTAAAATGATTCTATCCCACCTTTTCCTTGTAGCTCAAGGCAGCTACACGAAACACACACAGAGAGCTAAAATATTAGAATTTAAAACCAATCAGGGCAGTGGGGTCTCCTGCCAGTCTGTGGCCTCTTCCCCTGTAGAAAGAGCAAGAAAACCTCACGGGACATCGAGGGAAGAGGCTAGAAAGCCAATCTTTAGAACATTCTCTCAGTGTCTGCTGCATACAGTTGGCCCGGGAACGTGAGACAAATGCTCTCCCTCTAAGCTGCGGAGTCTTCTGAGCAAAAATCCTACTTGGTGAGCTACTGGCATTAAAGTTGTGAGCGAGCGATTTGGCTGCTGCATAAATTAGTTGGCTCTGGAGTCATCCTGCCTGAGCTAAGGAGGCTAAAAAACTGTGAGCTATCTCACACTCACTCAGCTTAGAGGGAACACTGCTCCCAACGCAAATGCTGGGGGAAACACGGGGCCTATATGCTGCCCAGCAGAAAAGAGCAAGAGTCCAGTGTGCACCTTAAAGACTAACAAAAACTGTAATTAGAAAGTGGCCCTTGGATTGGATTCTGGAGGTGTTTGGTATGTTACCATGATAGTATGTTGCCCCTATAACAAAATATTAATGTTTACCAGTTCATTGTATGTTAATTATCCGTTTGTACTGTACAAAGTTTTAAGTTTGATTTTAAAAAATTGTGGCAGGGTATGAGCTTTCGAAAGCTTATTCCCTGCCACAATTTTTGTTAGTCTTTACAGTGCTCCTGGACTCTGGCGCTTTTCTACTGCTACGGACAGATGAACATGGACGCCCATCCATCAAGACTCAGCGAAGTTTTCAGAAGATTGGAAAGACTTGAAGGAATATATGGAGCGAGAGTGGAATATGAAAGACAATATTTTTACACTTTCTAACTACTGAAATGAGGGATAGAACTATAACATAAAAAATGAATTTTTAGTTAGCCGCAAAATTAACCCTTTTTTTTTTAACTAATATAATCTTTAAATGTATAAAAGTCATAATAGCTTAAAATGTTACCTTAGGAGGCAAATACTTTTAAATACATGTTTACCAGTTGATATATATGAAGGTGCAGGTGGGGTGGGAAGTCATTTAATGATTATATCTTTCTAGCTAACTATGCAATTTTATAGAGAATGGAATATGTATAAAAGTCAATTGCATTTGAGAATAATGGAAGAAAAAAATAAAACTTTTATTGCAAAAAACAAAACAAAACACGGATGCCCATCTTTATCTTTGCTGTCCAGCCGATCTCTTCTGTCAGCTAGGAGCGCACGAGACACCCCATCTCAGTCTTGCGATGAACCCCAAGTTGTTTTTTATGATGGAAACCACTGTGAAAAGAGCATCTAAAAGCAATAAATGAATGAATAGGAGGAACCATTTTGACACAGCGTACAAATCAAAGAGGGAAGCAATACTCACGCCGAGCGACGGCTCCGGCCACCAGGGGGATGTAGCGCCCCTGGCTGTCCATCCTGGCATGCAAGAAGTCACGCAGTTGATCATAACCAGTGAAGTAGATCACTGTGGCGGGGACAGCCATCACTCTGTTGAGAGATTGCGACCGTCAGACACCCAGAAAGCACTCGCAGACATGAGCAGACCGGACACAATTATTTTGCATACCGGTGTGCTATAAACCAGATTTTTTAAATTTTATTTTATAATAGCTTTTATTAATGTTAAGAAAACGGTACAGAGTGAAGAGAATCTTAAGTTAAGAATTACAGTACTTTACAACAAGATCAATTTAGAAATTTTGAAAACAAACGGTACTATACTGCATAACAGGATAAATTTCAAAACAGAGAAACCCTTCAGGATGTTGCATCAAAAAAACAGATAAAGTGAGGAGTTGTTTGCCCATGTTTTTGGAGTGCTGTAAACCAAGTCCACTGAGTATCTGGCTCAAAGAAATCTGAATTTTGCAACAGGGCAAAAAGAAATGCCAGAAAAGCTGGTGAGAGAGACTTGAGGCCTTTCTTCAAAGCCACCTTCTTTTTTCCCTACACTTTATCAGAACGGCCCTACAGACTTCAGTGATTAATTCCAAGATCACGAGAATCAGAAACATAGATAAAACTAAGGGTGCCTCCTGATGGCCCTTGAGCCTCGCCATGCTGAACTCCGGTGTTTTGCCGTGCTCAACCGCACCTCGGTCTTCTCTTGTGCTGCGTTCAAGCATTCTTTCATCCCCTGTTCTTAGACCAAGGTCTTGAACAATAAAACAAACACACAAAAACTTAAATAAAACCCATCTCTAAAAACACCTCCCTTCGACACTTCTCTGAAGCCTCCAGAAATCAAGCAACAAAATAAGTACGTTGGAAATCAGAGTACTCTAAGAGGAACTGAACCTTTTGCTCTGATGTTGCCAGAGGACATGTAGCCCATTTTTTACAATCAGAGTTGTGCAACAGGGGAATCAGCTGCCTAGGGTGGTGCGAGCTCCCCCTCCCGGGCAGTCTTTAAGCAGCGGCCGGACACAGCCTTGTCAGGGATGCTCTAGGCCAGGGGTGGCCAACCTGTGGCTCGGGAGCCACATGCGGCTCTTTCACACATATTGTGCGGCTCCTGGCAGGGCGGCTGGGGAAGCAAAGGGGAGGCATGCTTTTTCTCTCTTTCTCCCTTCCTTCCTTCCTTCCTTCCCTCCTCCCTCCCATCTATTTGCTTTCCTAGTTTCTCTCTCTCTCTTTCTTTCCACTTCTTTAATTCTTTCTTTCCATCTCTCTTTCTCTCTCTCTCTCTCAATATCATTAGCAAACAAGTAATATCATTATCAATAACCGGTTTTCCTCGTTTGTTTTTATTTTTGGCAGTCCCATTTAATGTTAATAAAAAGCAAATTTGCATATTTTAAAAAATAAAAACGTGTGTGTGATATTTGTTCCTGTCTTGCGGCTCTCAGACATCTCTATGTGGCTCTTACGTTTATTCTATGTGGCTCTTACGTTAAGCAAGGTTGGCCACCCCTGCTCTAGGCTGATCCTCCACTGAGCAGGGGGTTGGACTGGATGGCCCATAGGGCCTTTTCTGACTCCGATTCTAGGATTCTGTTATACGCTTTCATAAGTTATGGATAGATGGAGCTGTTACAATCATATGTCACGACTAGCCGGAGCCCCTTTCTAACCTGGATTTGCACATAAGCTTGGCAACAAGCTTGGTTCATCCTGACTAAAAGTGATATCTGAAAAAAAGAAGTTGAGGATCTATGCTGGGGTTGTGCTGAATCAACCATATTTCACAACTGGAAATTCAATAGAGTATATTGGGGGGGGCGGGGGGGGGAGGTTCACCAAACTGAATTTTTCTTTGCCCTCAAGAGTCCCGGGGCAAAAAAAGTGCCAAGCCAGGAGTCTGACCTCAGCACCTTTTCCGTAGTTGAAGCCGATCCCTGATATTTGGAGAGAGACAGCGGATCCCGCGGGAGCAGTGCAGGATCTGCCTGGTTAAGCCACTGCATGGGGAACAAGCTTTAAAACGGAAGCAATCGCCTTGGCCTGGACGGCCCGAGCAAGCACAGTCTCACCAGATAACGGAAGCTAGGCGGGGGCGGCTCTCATTGGTACTTGGATGGGAGACCACCAGGGAAGCCCGGGGTCGCTACGCAGAGGCAGGCAAGGGCAAACCACCTCTGCTCATCGCTTGCCTTAAAAACCCTGTGAGGTCGCCATGAATCAGCTGCGACTTGGTGGCAGAAATTAAACAAGAGCAACTAGTGACCTGATGGGGGAACTTGGCAACAGACTGGGGCTTGTGATCGATCGACTGCATTCAGACTCACAGAGTGGGTGGCAGGCCGCTCCACAAGGATCGGATGCCCTCGTAGCGCACGATCTTCACAAAAGCATCCTGGAGGAAGACAAATACGGCAGAACAGTTAAGGACAGAGAGACTCGGGGCAGGACGGACATTCTGAAGTATCCCCCGCAATGCTACGCCCTTCTGTTCAGGAGCCAGTTTGGTGTAGTGGTTAAGGGCTGACTAAAGCTAAATCTATAGCATTCCAACGTTTAGTGGATATAGAGGCCCAGACAGAAGAAGCGCTTCTGCCTCCGAGATATGGAGCTCTGAAATCTTGGGCAGGTTTTGTGAAGTTATTTCTTTGTTTTCCACCAACTGGGATGAATTTTTCAGGGTCATTACAACTCACCTAGTTCAGACAGGAGTCAAATTATATCCCAAATCAAATTACTAATTTCTAATTGCTATGTTCAGTTCTGCACTGTGGCCGAGCTCTGCCCTAAACCTCAACACTGGCTGGCATTGGAGGCATCCAAGTCAGTCTAAACTCAGCTTGATCTCTTTAAACCCGAATAACTGGCATCCGGGGGCCAGAATAACTAATCTTAACTAAATTCCCATTCATTTTTAGAAAAAAAAATTGATGATAAATAGTAATTATTTGGATTTCTTTTGTTTGATTTTGTCATTGGTTATTAAATGCACAGCCATAGCTGTGAATTCAGAGAATTCACAAAGCTATTATTCCTCAGCTAGTAAGACTATATCCTCATGTGATTTATTCTGAGCATTTTTGGAGCCTTTTTTCCTACCACCTTTCTCCAAGACTACTCAATTATTACTGGCAATTATTATGGGCAGGTTTTGTACATCATATATGACGGCTATAGATGGGCTTTTCAAGAGCACGTTTTGACGCCCTACCCTCTAATCTATTACAAGGAAGGTTTTTGCGCTGGCCGATCTCTCAAAGATGTTGTCCTTGTACAAATCTTGAGACAGAGTCGGTCTCACATATCCTATTACATTGTAATTTTTATGTTATGGAGAGACAGTTGTTAATCTTCCCATTGTTGTCCAAATTTAAACCTTTGGCTGTTCATTTGAAATTTGCGGAATTAAGGATTTTAACTTTTTTGTTGGAAGATCGGAAAGAGAGGATATCTTTAGCGGCGGCAAAATTTTGTTTCCTGGCATTAAACGAAGAGGAAACTTGTATCCTAGATAGTAAGTTAATGATAAATTAGCATCGTTCTGTTCCCGCTCTAATGATACACTGAGCTGCTCCCGTTTTGTTTGAATGCCCTTTAAAATATCTACTTGAATGTTATGCATTTATTTTATATCAATATTCCCTTTGGAAATGTTTTGTTTTGACTGGTTGTTTGACCGTACTAATAAACTTGAGCTTGAACTAGTGGTTAAGTGCACAGACTCTAATCTGGGAGAACCGGGTTTGATTCCCCACTCCTCCACTTGCACCTGCTGGATGACCCTGGGCAAGCCATAGCTCTGTCCCAGCTGTTCTCTCAAGGACAGTTGTCTCAGAGCTCTCTCAGCCCCACCTACCTCACAGGGTGTCTGTTGCGGGGAGGGGAAGGGAAAGGAGTTTGTAAGCCGCTCTGGGACTCCTTTGGGTAGTGAAGGGCGGGGTATAAATTCAATCTCCTCCTCTCCTCCTCTTCTATTCCACCCCTTCCAGAGGCTCAACTGCCTCACCCCGGCGCCATCTTCAGGGAACACATGGAATCTTCTCTGGGAACGAACCAACCAAAGACTCCCCCACAAATATTTAACTCTGCCCTAACATGATGCACTGCCACACCAAACCATTCCGAGACACTTCTCCCGCCAAACAGGTTTTAAATACATAACGGCAACAGAAAACTCACAGTTGGTGCCCTGAAGGGAGACAAACAGCGGAATGGAGTGGAATAGGCAAGGAAGGTTTAATCACCCATCACCTATAACAGATGGTCATCTTCTGAAGCTAGCTTTTTTGGGGGGGGGGGGGAATCAGGAATTTGTTATTTTCATGTAGTGTACAAAGAAAAGCCCTATGGCCTGCCTTCCATAGCAATGCTGTATCAGACCAGTGGTCCATCCAGTCCAGCATCCTGTCTCTCCCAGGGGGCCAACCAGTTCCTCCGGATGACCAACGACAGGGCACAGAGACCGAGGCCTTCCCCTGATGTTGCCTCCTGGCTCTGGGATTCAGAGGATTAGTGCCTCTGAAGGTGGAGGTTGCAAAGCCTTGGCAAAGCTTGGTGGCTTCTTATGTTGTTTATGGAGCTGCAGTCAGGCGGGTAAGGCTGCCACCTGCTCCATCAGCTGCTGGCATGGGCAGATGTGGTAGAAAAGGCATTTTGGGGGGGACAGTTCGATAGGACTGTAGTGCAGAAGTATCCAGAAGCCTCCCGCTGGTCACCACTGGCTAATCGAAAGGTTACCAGCCGAACAGTGCCAGCTTCAACATGCTTCTGGGAACAACACCAGGCACCCTCCTCTCTTCATTCGCCACTCCCTTCTCCCTAGTCCATCTCCACCTCCCTGGCTGCATTATCTGCCCATCAGATAGGAGCTCCTGCCTCCTGAGCCTGCCTGTGGGTGAGGCAGTCACCTTATGGAAAGGGGACATGGGTATCACAGTCAAAAACCAAGACAAGAGAGTTATGTGGGCCTGGGCCGGCAGGACTCTTCCACACTGGCAAATCAAGGCGTGCCAGGGATCCATTGTCTGAGATAAGAAACCGCCTTAAGGCCTAGAGGCAACTATGGCCACACCCTTCTGGACATCATAAATTCACACCCTTCTGGACATCATGGAATTCACTGCCACAGGAGGTGGTGGCGGCTACAAACATGGACGGCTTCAAGAGGGAATTGAATAAACGTATGGAGCAGATGTCCATCAGTGGCCACGAGGTACAGATAGGATCTCTCAGTCTAGGGCAAGTGATGCTCTGTATTCTTGGTGCTTGAGTGGAGGCAACAGTGGGAGGGCCTCTAGTGTCCCAGCCCCACTGGTGGACCTCCTGATGACACCTGGTGTTTTTGGCCACTGTGTGACAGAGTGTTGGACCGGATGGGCCATTAGCCTGACCCAACATTGGCTTCTCTTCTGTTCTTATGTAAACACCCAAGGGGAGCACAATAAGGAGTTTTCTAATCCCCCAACTTTCCTAAATAGGAGACACCTGAAGCTCTGATTACCTTACCCACGGTCCCACCACAAGACCAATGAAAACTAAAAGCAAGGGAAGGTGGGCCGATTTACAGCTCGATCCCCCACTGTGAAGCTCCGGGGCCACCCTGCCGCCAGAGGGGCCGACCATGCAAAAACCTCATCGGAATCCAGGCTTTACCAAGGTTCCCGTGAAACGGGTGGGCGTCTTGTACCACGCTGTGCAGCTGTTCCCATTCTGGCACACGTACAGGTGATCCATGAGGCCGTTGCAGTAAAGGAAGCATTTCCCTGTTGAAGACAGGGGGAGACAAAGCAGAATGATCCTTAGCAGGGAGAGGGGAGCCACACCATCGGGCATTAGACATCCTGGCTTTGGCTATCATTCTCCATTTCAGGTCGCCCTGCTCTTGAGCTGCCTATATATTGTGCCCACCCCTAGGTACCACCTTCAGGAGCACAGACAGGCAATCCTGTATACCTCCTACAGTAGCCACGCAACACATAATTGAATATCCAGAAGAGAATTCGGTGCTAAATGACCATGTGATCAAAGTTTCTAGGCCTTGACTGCAGGTATAAGCTTGTGAACACCAAGCACTGCCTGTGTGTTGTCTCAGAAGCTCAGGGGTGTGTGCCGAGAAGTTACCTACTTATTTTAAACATTTATTTAGCTCAGGGGTGTGCAAATTGCGGCCTGCGGGCCACATGCGGCCCACCAGAGTTTTTTGCGGCCCGCCAAAACAGTTGGCCAGATCAACAAGAGTAAATATAGATGCTCTTTGACAGACATTAACTTGCAGGCTGTGATGAGAATCCCAACAAGCAATCTCACTCCTGATTTTCAAAAAAATTGTAAAAAAGTGTGATAGGGTACATTTGTCTCATTAAACGGATTCTAAAATTAAATGTGCTTGCAGCTATGGATGATCTGAAATTAGCACAATAAATAAATTGAATAAAACTACCACTATTTTATTTAATTGATTTTTATGATACAATTGATACCTTTTCTGAAACGCAAAGTTAACTAATGAATGCAATCATTTTAAAAGGTGTGGCCCTCCACTAACCTCCGCTCCCACAAAGTGGCCCCCAAGTCAAAACAATTGCCCACCCCTGATTTAGCTGCCTTTCTTCTGACGGAGCTCAAGGCAGCTGGCAAACAGATAAAACACACAACATAAAATACAGAAATAACAGAAAAAACTAAAAATTTAAAATCACTATTCAGGACTGCCACTAAACATAACCAAATTGCTGTTCTAAATAAAACCATCTTCACCTGCCTCCTAAAGAACGGACGCAGCTGCCGCAGAAACCGAAGCCGGGCCAAAGCACTCCAAGCCCCCAGGTTTTCAACAGAGATGGGTGTGTCAAGTGATGGGATTTGTGGGTCCCTAAAGTTAGCCGAGCGCTCAAGGCTTACAACGTAACGGAGCTTCTCTAGTCTCTGTGTGAGCTGCTAAGAAGAAACTTGCACTGAGCCTCTTTGGTCATTTCAAACTGAGTAGCATTCTTTATTATAGGGAACTCCACTTCTAGATAGTGTAGAGATAGATTTCTAATCTAGCCTAACTAGCTAGGATGGATAGGGATGCAGGAAAGCGTGTCCTGCCCTCATGGTGCCAAGATGGAGAGTTCAGGCAATGTCTGTGTGTGAGAGGGAAGCCAGAAGGAAGGAAGCTTACCCTGAGAGAAGCAATCTGTACATCAAAGGGATAGCATCAGAGAAGCAGAGAGGGAAGGGTGGTCAGACCTGGCCTCTCTAGTGTCCCGTCCCCGTCCCCCCCCCGGCCGAAGACTGAGGCGAAAGACGTCACAGAAGTCCTTCCCTTCCAACATCAAGTAGCACTCTCAACCTGCAAACCTGGCTTTTCAGGGGGAGTATAACCCAATCCAAGACAAGAGAGAGCTCAAGTCCCGGGTCTGCCTTTCTACTAACCCAGAAAACCTAGCCCAGCTATGTGAGCCACTCTGAGCCTGCTTGTGACCGCTCCCGGGGGCTGCACACAGATACTAAATAGCATGGGAGAGAAGATCGAACCGAAGCTCCATGGGTCAATGGCCATGGGGCACAGCAGAAATTCCCCAGCACCACCCTCGGAGACCCTGCCTCCCTGGTTCTGAACCACCGTAACACGCTGACCCCCAGTCCCAGTGCCAAGAGGTGGTTCAATTAGGATACCACTACTGTTAGAATCAAAGGCTGCTAAGAGATCCAGCAGAACTGGTAGAGTCACATTCCCTGTCGAGTTCTCGGTAGAGGTCATCAGCTGGGGTGAGCAGAGCCGTCTCTGTTCCAAATTGTGGCCTGGAGCCAGACTGAAATGGGTCCAGAAAATCAGTCTCTTCCAAGAGCCCCTGGGGCTCAGAAGCAACCGCCCGCTCAAGAACCTTGCCCAGGAACGGAAGACTGGAGACCGGCCAGAAGTTCTCCAATAGGAGGCCCCCCCACCAAAGGTCTAATCACTGCCTGAGCATGGGTGGTATAACCCCCACCCCCTGAGGAAGCACTGACCACTCCCCTCACCGTCTTGGCCAGTCCCTCTCTGGCAGCTTTTATCAGCCAAGAAGTGTGGCTTGGTTTTGGACAAGGGAAGAGGTGTGGCTCAATGGGAAAGCATCTGCTTCTCGTGCGGAAGGCCCCAGGTTCAATCCCCGGCGCCTCCAGTTGAAAGGTAACAGGTAGGAAGTGTTGTGAAAGACTTCTCTGACTGAGACCCTGGAGAGCCACTGCCAGTCTGAGTAGACAACGCTGGCTGCAATGAACCAATGGTCTGATTCAGTTCAAGGCGGCTTCCTAGGGATGGAGGGGTCTCCCCTGTGGCACTTGGGAGGGCTCCAGATATCTGTGCAGCTTGCCCTGGTGCTGGGACACAGACAGTCCCAGGATGAAGGAGGCCAACAACCCATTATTGCAAAGCGCAGCAGGAGGAGTGCAGCAGAGCCGAGCACTCCCTGGGAGACAGCAATGCCGGCCGCCCTACTCGTCAGAGATGTGAAGCTGTCCACATGCGTTAGTGCCAGTCCATCAGCCACAGGGAGTCATCTAAGGCCATACGAGGAGTGCCGGGCTCACTAAAAGCTGGGGGGGGGGGGGGGGGGAGATAATCAGTATTCTTGGTTCCTGCTGAAATTCCCCATTGGCTTTGGAAAATGCCACGCTGCTAGTGAAGAAGCATCTAACTCAGCGTTCTGCTGCCCAATGAAGTATCTTTCTGGTTTCACTCTTCGCTAATGGCTAACAGCCCTCCATAAATACATATCTTTCAGTCCTTCAAGTATTATTAATTAATTAATTAATTAATTTATTATGTTTATATCCCGCCTTGCCAGCGAACCAGCTCAAGGCGGCTAACACACATAAAATACCCTCGCGGGTTTACAATATAAAACACACAGTTAAACTATTACCATGTCCTACACATAAACTCTAAAAGATGGCGACTTCAATTATACAGAGTTCTCCTGGTGAGCAAGGCAATAAGACAATAAGGGGGTGCGGCCAAGGCGATGTTACCAAACCATCCCCCCCCCCACGGTGGCGGCCCCTAGTTAAAAGCCTGGCGGAAGAGCTCCGTCTTGCAGGCCCTGCGGAACTGCAACAAGTCCCGCAGGGTCCTGATGTCCTCCGGGAGCTCATTCCACCAGTAAGGAACCGCCACCGAGAAAGCCCTGGCCCTGGTACAGGCCAACCGAGCGTCTCTCGGACCGGGGAGAGTCAGGCGATGTTGGGTGCCTGACCTCAGTGCCCTCTGGGGCCTATATGGGGAAAGGCGGCCCCTCAAGTAGGCAGGCCCCTGTTTGTGTTTGTGCTAACAGAATCTGCAGTAATGAATCTACTGTCCACCTCAAAGTGCTGAGGTTAGATGCTCTTTGGTCTTACTCACAGAACGCAACAGTCTCAGGAACGGATCACAAGAGAAGATCATGAGGCTTTCTTAAGAAAGGGGAAAGTGAGAGGCGCACGTGCAAAGCGGACGCACTCTGAACCAAATGTGCTGGACAGGCATCCCTGAAAGAGAGCCTGGCTTTTTAGAAGGCAAGAAAAACCCATCCTATAAAACAAGGGTATCAAGCATGCAGTCCGGGGGCCACATCAGGCCCCCGGAGGGCTTCTATCAGGCCTGCACTGGAACCGGCCATCTCCTGCTTCCAGTTGTGTTGTTGCTGCATCATAGCTTGCTTTGCCAGACTCTCTCAGTCGCTCAGCCATTCCGAGTTTTCCCTTGGGTCCAAACTCAGAACTCTCGAGCGTGAGATTTCTGTGGTGAAAGTCAATAAATCAAAAGTAGGTTTGCAGCTTCCAGATACACACCTAAACAGCACACTCGAGGTTGCAACAGCACAGACATTTTGATGCAATAATTCAGAGCAAGAGGCGTCAGTTATCAGATACTGTTAAATAAACAAAATATTGCAAGAGTGCTAACGTTTTAAGCATGCTTTTATTTTCAGTAAAAAAAAAATCTTTGTATTTGCGTCCTTTATAAAGTGTATATCTCCACTACCTGGCATTACATTTTATGACACACATGGCCCGGCCCAACGAGGTCTCATTTATGGCAAATCCGGCCCTCATAACAAATAAGTTCGACACCCCTATAAAAGCTCCATGATCCATCGATCTTGAGCAGTGAATAGTTGTTGTTAGTCACTTATCACCCAACAGACAAAAGGAGTAAAAAAAATTTTTTTGCAGCTGCCAGAGTTCTTTCTGGATTCCTGTCAGTGTATCAGCATTAACTGGCAAACATGGCGAAGCCAAGAAAAACCATCTGCTACCGAAGATACCTACTTCCTTCTCTTGGGACACAGGTTAGATGGGATTCCAGAAAGGAGGACAGAAAAGAAAGAGAATGGCAGATGTACAAGAGACGCACAAAACGTTCACAGGGCTCAGACCAAGGGACAGAACTGGCTCCAAGCGGCTGCCTGGAAGCACATTAGGAACAGACTCAAGGAATTCTTTTCTACGCTACCTGACTCAGCAGATTTGTGCCATTTACACGAGGGATGAGACACAAGACAGGAGGTCACTGCTCTTGGACGTCATGAGACATTTGCACAGGAGGCCCAGAGAGGAACAGTCCGGATGCAAAAGGACCTGGCTCAAGGCAAGCAATGAGAGACTGTAGCACTCAAGGACTAATGTTATTTTTTCCCTACCATAGAGAACAACGGAGGGAATGGGGGCAACCTGTTCGGGGGCCCGTAGAATTGGACCCCCTGAACCAATCTTCTTGAAACTTGGTGGGTATTTGGGGGAGAGGCCCCAGCAGCTACCCTGCAAGGTTGGAGCCTCTCCATCAAACCCCCTCCCCTCCAGTCGCTTTTAAAGCTGCCACCGAATTTCGGCGGCAATTCGGCGGCGGGCCGAATCAGATCCGAGAATCTGATTCAGCCTGTGGCTGCTCTAGTGGCTGCTCCTGGGCTGGCGGAGTGTTGCTCCGCCTCGCTCCGGCCCCAAAGGACCCCTGTTTATATGGCACTTTGGGCACTTCTGAAGTGCTCCACATTCCTTCTTTCTGCAACCCTTTCAATCAACTCCATACAGGAGATGGGGGGAGGAGGGGGGGAGAGAAAGAGACCTGCCCAAGGTCACCAGGTGAGCTCACGGCAGGGGTGACATTTGAACCGGAGGCTCCCCAGGGTCACCGCTTGGTTTTTACCACTCGACCGATGCCCGTGAAAGAGCTCTGGAGCCCCCAGGGAAGGAGAAGTAGGAACACTTCCCCACTAAGTTGCCGGGACAGAGGGAAGGAGAGCACCAGCTCATGGCACTCTCCGTTGGGTCAGTGCCGCGGTCAAGAAGGTCGAGCTGCGATACACAGGGAGCTGACAGGAAAAGTGCCTAAAATACTCACATTTGGGCTGGTGAATACTCCAGGGCATAGACTGTACTGACAACACTGAAAGACACAACATGGATATACTTAAGAGACAGGTTGGAGGGAGGGAAGGGGGACAGCTGAGGAAACACGAGGGGCCTTCAGCTGGGGGAGGGGGAGAACAGTTGATCGGGGGGGGGGAGTCTAGCTACAGAAGGATACAAGACAGATAGTAGTCCCCTCCCCCTCCCCGCATGCCCCTAGTTCATTTAGCTGCTTTTGAAATTTTCTTTTAATGACAGTGATGAGCCCCCCCCCAATGCATGGCCATTTGGTTCTGTGCTTGGAAGCTAAGTGGGACTTCCAGTGGACAAAGGACTCTACTCCAGGCCCATAGCTATAGTGGGGCATTTCGGGGGCCCGCCCGCACAAACAGCCATGCCAGAAACCTTATTTTTGAGGAGAGACCCCCTCCTGCCTGCTGCGGTGAGAGCGCTGTGGCTTGCCCTCGGGCTTCCCTCTCCCTCCCACTGCGGAATGCCTCCTGAAGGCAATTAAACGTCCTCGGAGCTGTTTTTTCTTAGGGACTGAAGCACTCACTGGCTGAACTGCCCCTTGAAAGGAAGGGCTAGAAACAGGCTCGGAGACTCCCCCTTTAAAGACAGGCATTCAGATGAATTTAGTTAACTGTAATTTAACCACTCCCCTTAAAAATTTAAATGCCCCCCCCAAACAAAAAAAACCCCTGGCTACGGGGCCACTCTGCCCCTAGATAAGGCCCTGAAGGTCGGCTTCATGTTGCAGGAGGAGTGTTTAACAACCTTGCCTAACCCAGCTCACATCGGGGCACCACCCAGTTACGGGTTAGGTGGACAGGCCGAAGCAGCTGCCACTTTGCAAGACAGAGGGGAAAGAAAGCTGCAATCCAGTCCACGGGTGCTTGCGATGGAAGTCCCTCCACTGTAGTTCTTTCAAGGGCAATTCAACATATTTAGGAAAGGCAGGTGGTACAGCCCTCCTGGGACTGTACTGTTTCGGAAAGGGCTCGGTTGCTCTTCCACATTTTAAAAAAACAAACATCGTCTGTTCAAAATTAGCACACAAGAAAGCTATTTCTGTGTGCAAGGAAGGATTAAAACGTGCCCCCCCCCACATTCTGAAAGTGGTACATTCCCCAGAGGGCTATACCAACTGCTCATCTTTTACGTTAGGACCAGTTTCTAATTGAAGGCAACTATATCCTGAGCCGTCGGCTTCAAAGAGCCAAACAACACCTCGCCACTAACTCCCTTTCCCCAGGATACAGACGAGTTCTTGCTCACCTTTTGAGAATGGTGTCCTCTGCGCCTGCAGTCGGATCTTTACCACGTCCAGAGGGGTTACTGAAACACACAACATGGAAGCATTGGGATACGCAGCCATTAAGGAGCACAGCCGATATGAAGACGTGTACCCTAGCCATTTACGGGGTTTCACTCGGAAAAGAGGGCTGACAGCAGATGTCACGCAGATTACCATGAAAGCCTCTGTACCCCGCCTCTGCTGTCTGACGCTAGCATGGTAATGGTACGACAGGGGCTGACATTCCCTTTCCCGCCTCCACCTGCAGCAAAATACCATACTTCTTCTGTACCTTCTCCCAGGCAAATTTAGTTAAAGGGAAGAACAGCAATGGGAGACTTGAATTTCAAGAAGACTCAGTTCCACTGTGTGTCAGTCTGGCAAATGGGCACAAGTATGAGGACACGGCACAGAAGGAGTTTCCTCCCAAGCAGATTCAGTGGAGGACAAGGAGAAACACTGGAAATTATTCCAAGGAAGTACTTCTTGTCCCGGGAGAGGGGATATTGTTCTGAAATTATGTTTAGAAGACCCTTCTCTCTGGCTGGGTGCTCTGCCCTCCCTTCTGCTGCACTTGGAAGGAAAATACAAGAATATTCCTTTTACAGAGAGGCCCTGTACCTGTCCATTAAGGGAGGCTGCGACCAATGCTCCCTCTCAGCTGTGGAGTCTTGTGAGCAAAAATTCTACTTTGTGAGCTACTGGGCATTAAAGTTGGGAGCGAGCAATCTGGCTGCAACCAATGCTCCCTCTGAGCTGCGGAGTCTTGTGAGCAAAAATTCTACTTTGTGAGCTACTGGGCATTAAAGTTGGGAGCGAGCGATTTGGCTGCAACCAAGGCTCCCTCTAAGCTGCGGAGTCTTGTGAGCAAAAATTCTACTTTGTGAGCTACTGGGCATTAAAGTTGGGAGCGAGCAATTTGGCTGCAACCAAGGCTCCCTCTGAGCTGCGGAGTCTTGTGAGCAAAAATTCTACTTTGTGAGCTACTGGGCATTAAAGTTGGGAGCGAGCAATTTGGCTGCAACCAAGGCTCCCTCTAAGCTGCGGAGTCTTGTGAGCAAAAATTCTACTTTGTGAGCTACTGGGCATTAAAGTTGGGAGCGAGCGATCTGGCTGCAACCAACGCTCCCTTTGAGCTGCAGAGTCTTGTGAGCAAAAATTCTACTTTGTGAGCTACTGGGCATTAAAGTTGGGAGCGAGCAATTTGGCTGCAACCAAGGCTCCCTCTAAGCTGCGGAGTCTTGTGAGCAAAAATTCTACTTTGTGAGCTACTGGGCATTAAAGTTGGGAGCGAGCGATCTGGCTGCAACCAATGCTCCCTCTAAGCCAGTGGTGGCAAACCTATGGCACGCGTGCCAGAGGTGGCACTCAGAGCCCTGTCTGTGGGCACACATGGCATCACCCCAGCACAGAGTTTGCAAGATTGGACAGCAAAAATCACATTAATTGTTCAAAAGCATGCCAAATGCAAACTTTTACCTTTCAATAAAAAGTTATTTGTAACATTGAAAGCTCTGTTATTGTGTTTTTCTTTTAAGACAAAAGATGTTAATGTATGAGTTGTTTTTTCTAAAACGAAAACCTCAGTATTCAGGTTAAATTGCCGTGTTGGCACTTTGCAATAAATAAGTGGGTTTTGGGTTGCGGTTTGGGCACTCGGTCTCTAAAAGGTTCACCATCACTGCTCTAAGCTGTGGAGTCTTGTGAGCAAAAATTCTGCTTTGTGAGCTACTGGCATTAAAGTTGGGAGCTAGCAATTTGGCTGCTGCATAAATTAGTTGGCTCTGGTGCTGTCCTTCCTGAGCGAAGACAAAAATGTGTGAGCTGGAGGCTAAGAAACTGTAAGCTAACTCACACCAACTCAGCTTAGAGGGAACACTGGTTGAGAGTACAGAGTACATTTTTTATATGCCCGTATTATTGAAAAAATTCTGGGCCTTCCGGGTGTCTTCAATCTGACAGAAATCCCAAGATCATCTACCAAGCAGCCAGTGTGCACAAAAGCTTATACCCAGAATAAAACTTTGTTGGTCTTAAAGGTGCCACTGGACTCAAAACCTTGTTCTGTTGCTTCAGACCAACACGGCTGCCCACCTGACTCTAACTAGGATACTGTGAAAGGGCACAGGAGACCAGGGCTCATTTCATAGCAGGAGCTCCTTTGCACATTAGGCCACACACCCCTGATGTAGCCAATCCTCCAAGAGCTTACAGTAGCCCCTGTAAGAAGAGCTCTGTAAGCTCCTAGAGGATTGGCTACATTAGGGGTGTGTGGCCTAATATGCAAAGGAGCTCCTGCTACGAAATGAGCCCTGCAGGAGACAAAGCGACTAGAAATACCAAGCAGATTTCTATGACTCTGCCCACGTGGTTAATACGAGGGCCAACATGCACAAGCCAAACTTTACACGCCTAGTAGACTAGTTATGCCATCCTTACCCTACATACCCGCTCTTGGTTTTTAGATGTGCAACCACTTTTTTTAAATCACGCTATGACGTAGACTAGGTGGCCAACACAGCTGACACGGCAGGATGTGAGCATCCTCGCTGAAGAGAAATCAGGATCTTCTGAGGCTGCGGAAGGGCTGTGGCTCAGTGGCAGAGCCTCTGCTTGGCATGCAGGAGGTCCCAGGTTCAATCCCTGGCAGCCTTTCCCATTAAAAGGACCAGGTAGCAAGTGATGGGAAAGGCCTCTGCCTGAGACCTCGGAGAGCCGCTGCCAGCCTGATTGGCAATACTGACCTTGATGGGACACAGGTCGGATATGGTACAAGGCTGCATGCATTCACGGTGCAAGCTAGGTGGCCTGCAGTGTTCACACAGCTGAATGTTGAGCATGCTCACTGAAGAGAAATCAGAATTCTCCGAGGCTGTGGCTCAGTGGCAGAGCCTCTGCTTGGCATGCAGAAGGTCCCAGGTTCAATCCCCAGCACCTCCAGTTAAAAGGACCAGGCAGCAGGTGATGGGAAAGACCTACGCTTGAGAACCTAGAAAGCCGCTGCCAGTCTGACTAGGCAGTACAGGCCACAATGGTCAGATCTGATATAAGGCAGCTGCGTGTGTGTTCAACTTTTGGTTCATACAACTCACCCACCTTGCCTGAGGCAACACCCTGTAACGGGGTGAGTCCCTTCACAGAATAAGGCAGCTTTGTGAGGCACGTGCTCACACACTTTGGCACATACCCTGGTTGAGCAATGCAGGATACCTACCAAAGAGAGATGTGAAGACGGCCCCAGTCCCAGATGCCAGCATCTGCTGCATGGGGGTGATGCCCCCCGAGGGACGCTCCGACGGATTCTCGGCCATCGTGCTGTTCACCTGCAAAGCATAAAGTTAAGACCCCTGCAGTCATCAGCAACTGCTCCAGGGTACCTTCTACCGTGCCCACAATTCCAGGAGCAAACCCTGTCGCAGAAAGACATTTCAATGCCGCCTGCCTAGCCAACCCTACTGTACCTTGGCCCCAAACAGACAGACTCTAGAAACAAGAGGTAAGGAAAAGAGGAAGACTGAGATGGATTGACTCAGTAAAGGAAGCCACGGCCCTCCGTTTGCAAGACCTGAGCAAGGCTGTTAATAAGAACATAAGAGAAGCCAATGCTGGATCAGGCCAGTGGCCCATCCCGTCCAACACTCTGTCATACAATGGCCAAAAATACCAGGTGCCATCAGGAGGTCCAGCAGCAGAGCCAGGACACTAGAAGCCCTCCTACTGTTGCCCCCACCCCCCCGTCAAACACCAAGAAGACAGAGCATCACTTGGCCCCAGACTGAGAGTTCCTATCTATACTTTGTGGCTAATAGCCACTGATGGACCTCTGCTCCATATGTTTATCCAATTCCCTCTTGAAGCCGTCCATGCTTGTAGCTGCTGCCAACTCCTGTGGCAGTGAATTCCATGAGTTAATCACTCTTTGGGCGAAGGACTTCCTTTTATCCATTCTGACCTGACCACTCAGCAATTTCATGGAGTGCCCACAAGTTCTTATATTGTGAGAAAGGGAGAAAAGGAATTCTTTCTCTACCTGCTCTATCCCATGTATAATCTTGCAAACCTCAATCATGTCACCCCCTCAGTCGTCGCTTCTCCAGGCCAAAGAGGATGTTTCGGAGGGCATTAATTCATAGGGTCACCAGTGTTCCCTCTAAGCTGAGTTAGTGTGAGCTAGCTCACAGTTTTTTAACCTCCAGCTCACACATTCTTGTCTTAGCTCAGGAAGGATGGCTCCAGAGCAAACTAACTGATGCAGCAGCCAAAGCGCTTGCTCACAAAATTAATGCCAGTAGCTCACAAAGAAGATTTTTTGCTCACAAGATTCCACAGCTTAGAGGGAACATTGCAGCACTCACCACACACACACACACAGCTCATTTAGAGCACACGGAGCTTGGCCTCAGGCCTTCCGACTCAGCAAAATCCAGACTGCATCTGATTGTCCCAACAGCAACCAGTTACGAAATTACGAACAAAGAGGCAGAAAGCGATCTTTGTAAGGCACCTCCGTCAGCCGAAGGAAAATTAAAACATTCTGCTTTCAGAAGATGTGGAAGGAAACGAAACCCGCGAGGGGCGAAAGGCTTTGCCCTGCAAAATTGCCGTCTTGCTGGTTGCAGGTAGCTACCAGCCCGGGCCCTCCACTTGCCGAGGGGGCACTCGGCTCACTTAGCATCCATTATTTATGACGCTCTCTGCTCTGAAAGGACTCCTCCTTTCTGCTGTGCAGCGCAAGCACGAAACTGGATCCAAATTTCGGGTATCACAGGCGACTGCCTACATTAGCGCGGGGGATTTAATTGGGCTCTGGGGCGCGGGCACATTCCTTGCGCCAAGCCTCCTCGATTCCTGCGGCAACCCCGCCCAACAGCCAGCGCTAGTTCACCGGCTGCTATCAGCACCACCGCAGAAAGGGGAGAGGCCCCTCTTCCAATGGTCCTTAGAACGCAGCAGGATGAAGCTAGCGGAGCGCTGATAACGAGAGGGCCCTGAGCTCCGTGCAAAAACGGATAAAAAGGCCCCATACCCCACTACACACACTTCATTTGTGGAAGTCGATTCTCTTTAAGGACATCAGAAGAGCCCTCCTAGAGCAGACCATCGGTCCATCTAGCCCACCAACCTATTTCACACAGAGGCCAACTGGTTATTCTGAAGGGCCAAAAATAAGGCACAGGGGCTGAGGCCTTCCCTGATGTTGCCTGATATTCAGGCAACTGGTACTTAACAGAGAAAGAAGTACTTCTCTCCCTTTCCCACAGTACAAGAACTGATCCAACACTGGCTTCTCTTATGTTCTTGTGTACTGGTGTTCAGAGGTTTCCACCTTCTGGATTTGGTGATTCCAAAAAAAGGTGTGAGCTCCAACGGAAAAAGGCACACGTACAGGGAGCTGTTAATTTGACCCACTGGCAGCACAGCGTTTGCAGAAGACCCGGCTCAGATGAGTGTAGCTCGGGGGGAGAGACTGCTGATCTGCTCTGAAAAGCTTCTTCAAGTCGAGAAATCGGCCAGCGCGGCAGAGAGCACAGCTGCTGGTTTGGGGCAGGAAAGATCCACGGCCAGGTGCTCGGCCACAGCCACGAAGCCACACGTCGGCCCGGCGTTCACATTCCACGCCTCCCGAGTCACTTGAACCTTCCGCCTGGATCCTTTTCTGCTTCCTCATCCCAGTTCTTGCAGCAGCACCATTTCTATATCATTTTACAGTGTGAGGAAGGGAGGGAATGACAGACTCCTTATCTTTCTATTCTTGCAATTACCCTTGCAAAGGAAGGGGGGGGGCGAATGCAAGGTTCACAGCAGTGCCATGCCGGCTGCACTTTCTCTCCCCCCCCCCTAGCCTCGCTTCTCCCATGTCCTCGTTTCACGGCTTCTTGGCCAACATCACTGCCGCCTCCACCATGCCATGCTGCTCCAGCCAAAAGGACGGCCCTCCCAGTGTTGCCCCCCAAACACCAAGAATGCGGAGCACCACTGCCCCAGACATAAGAACATAAGAGAAGCCATGTGGGATCAGGCCAGTGGCCCATCCAGTCCAGCACTCTTTGTCCCACAGTGGCCAGAAACACCAGGTGCCCTCAGAAGGTCCACCAGTGGGGCCAGGACACTAGAAGCCCTCCCAGTGTTGCCTCCCCATCAAGCATCAAAAATACAAAGCATCACTTGCCCCAGACCGAGAGTTCCTATCTATACTTTGTGGCTAATAGCCATTGATGGACCTCTGCTCCATGTGTTTATGTAATTCCCTCTTGAAGCCATCCATGCTTGTAGCCACTAACCCCTCCTGTGGCAGTGAATTCCATGTGTTAATCATTCTTTGGGTGAAGAAATACTTCCTTTTATCTGTTCTAACCCGACTGCTCAGCAATCTCATGGAGGGCCCATGAGTTCTTGTATTGTGAGAAAGGGAGAAAAGGACTTCTTTCTCTACCTGCTCTATCCCATGCATAATCTTATAAACCTCGACCATGTCACCCCTCAGCCGTCGTTTCTCCAAGCTAAAGAGCCCCAAGCGCTCCAACCTTTCTTCATAGGGAAAGTGTTCCAACCCTTTTATCATTCTAGTTGCCCTTTTCTGCACTTTGAGAAAGTGCAGAAGGGGGGGGGGGGTCTACGGGTCCAACTCCCTTACTCAGAGATGGGATGCACCATCTTTTTAAAAAATACCAGTCTATGCCTACGTAACAGGCTATGCCACTGCTCAGCTGCTCTCATAGACGCGGATTTAACAGTACATCTAATCCTTGCCCTGACCTGGTCGGCCCAGGCTAGCCCATTCTTGTCAGATCTCAGAAGCTAAGCAGGGTCGGCCTTGGTTAGCATTTGGATGGGAGACCTCCAAGGGAGTCCAGGGTCGTGACGCAGAGGCAGGCAATGGCAGACCTCCTCTGAACGTCTCTTGCCCTGAAAACCCTACAGGGTCGCCGTAAGTCAGCTTTGACTTGACAGAAGAAAAAAAACCATTAACAATTAGATTAGGAACTAGTGCAGCATTATGGTTGAAAACATAAGCTGTGAGGTAAGACTCCCTCAGTTCAGGCATGAGAAATCACAGCTTTCGGTAAGCTGGTGTCTCTGAATCTCTGTCAGCTAATGCCGCCATCTCCTGCCCGGGAGGTGGGATGAGCGCACCCTTGACGTTGGGTCTGTGGAATGTTATGTTATATTTCTCATGGCATGCTTATCGCTCTCCGAGCTGCTCTGACCTTGAGAGGCTGCTGGTGCCTGCTCATGTACCTCTTCTCCTGTCTGACTCTAATTCTTCCTGCTTTTTCCCTGGGATCCGTAAACCAGTATTTTACGTGCCTTTTATTTGATTTGGTGACTGGTTGCAGTTCCTTTCCAGGCCCTTTTTTGAATTCTGTATAATTGTCCTGCTTGAGGCTGTGTCAGCCATTCCTAACACTAGAAGTGCAGATGACCACAACAGACCTTTCTCAATAAAGACTTCTTTCTCTGGGACACTTGTTGTTGACTGACTCTGTAGGACTCTCACAACCTCAGCACTGCGTCTATGACTGCAGTAATGGCCTACCTTACACGGATATTACGGATTCTGGAGTACAGAGAAACTCGAACATTTATGTCGAAGCTTCAGGCTGGGATCTGGGAGACCCCCGGTTCAAATCTCCAGTCTGCCAGGGAACTTGCTGGGTGACCATGGGCCAGTCACATGTACTCAGCCTAACCTACCTCACAGGGTTGTGGTGACAAGGATAAAACAAAGCAGAGAAGAATGATGTAAAGTGCTCTGGATCTCCTCTGGGGACAAAGGGCAAGATACAAACGAAGCAAAAATAATAATAATAATTACAAATTAAAACGTGCAAGAGCAATATGACCTGCACCACTTCCGACAACTCTGTTTTTCTCTAACTTAAACTGTTTCTCACTGTGGAAATAGTCAGGTGGGCAGCCGTGTTGGTCTGAAGCAGCAGAACAAAGTCTGAGTGCTGCGGCACCTTTATTTATGCGTTTATACCCATTTTGATCATCAGCACAGCGCTAAAGGGGAACGGATGTGTATTTTATGCATTTTTTAAAGTCTGGTAGCCAGGCTTGCATGTCAAAAATGAGAGTACAGAGGGGCAAAATATTTCAGGCATGAACTGCCCCGTAACAACGCTGTCTGCAAACTGCAGCCACCTTGCAGCTTTGTTCATGAAACACACTCCATCATAACAGAGCAATTACACACCTGTAGTACCTATGAGTGAACTCCCGGGGAAGCGGAGGATGTATACATTGCTGCTGCTTCCTGGCAATGCCCAGAGACCATTAGCTACTCTTAAAGTGCAACCCGAGGCGCCCATGTTTCCAGGTGTACAGAGATGCCCGAAAGGCAGGGAAAAGGGGCCACGCGGCGACACACGAGCAAGTCCTTCTATCTCACTTGTACAGTGGACTAGAAGCTTAACCTTTTAAAATCACCCTGACCAATACCGTCTGGGTTGTGACTATTATTTCTACGTAGAAGTAAGAAATCGATGCTTCTGCCTGGTCCATTTTTAAGACACCCTTCCCCCATGGAGTTCAGGGCCCTGCACACAGGTCCCTGTTTCACCCTCACAACCACCCTGCGAGGCAGGTTGAGAAAGACAGGGGGAGAGAGACAGACAGACAGATAGACTAGCCCCAAACCCCCCCAACAAGTGTCCCGGCAGAGTGGTGCTTTGAATCTGGGCTTCTTAGCTCCTGGCCAGACTAACCACTTAATTTAACACTCTTGCCTCCGAATTCCACAGAGCCTCTGCCCCTTTCCCCTTAAACAGGCACTAACTAAAACCCAGACTATGCGTACAATCCTAAATGGGTCACCCTTGAATCCTGCTCAGGTCTAGTCAATGAGGCTTACTCCCTGGGAAGTGTTCTTAGGGTTACATAAACTGTGTGTTTTGTTTTCCACGGGGAAGGGACAGATTAGCCCATTTCAAACACTTCATTCAAATTCCTATGTGTTATTGAAGAAAGATGTGCATTCCGTGTTTCTTCCTCCACAGTACAAGAACTAAAACACTGAAAGTTTTCCTTAAAACATCAACAACTAAGCACAGGGCGACCACGGATGCCTAACGCAGCACTCAAGATTTGCGATGAATGAAGAATTCCAAATGGACTCTTTCCCTCTCTTCCTCGTAAAACAACACCGCCTTTCCTCAAACAGCTTCCAAACAAACAAAAAAAGAGTATGGGGAGGCGTTTTACCAACAATCGCAGAAAAGTTGTGAGCGGTGAAGAAAATGAACTTCGACATCTATCGACTGCTGTGATAAAAAAAGCGCAAACATACATTACCAAAGCACATTAGTGGTTTAGTCCTCGGTCAGGGGCCAAGGAGCAATTATGCGCTTGCTCTGCTGGGTTCCTCCCCCTTTCACTTTGCCTCCTGGCAAAAACACGCTTCCCTCCATCTGACCTCCAAACGTCTCTGTGGCACCACAACACACACTTTGCAATCAGCCAGGAGTTGTTGTGAAGGCCAAATAGAGGAGTGAGGATCAAATGGAGGAGAACAAAGCCAGCCACTACGAGTCCCCACTGGAGACGCAGTACAAATGAAGTATTTAAAGTGAACTGTGATCCACCAGTGGACTGCTGATAGCTTCCGATGGACCATGTAGCACATGATGGTTTTAGGGGTTTTGTGCAGAACTCTGGACTAAGTACAATTTGATCTGATCCAACGACTTGGCCCGAGTGCACACAGAACCGCTGGATACAAAACTAGTTGTGATGTTAACATTTTAAGAGAACTTTAGTGTGCCCTCTTCGAAGCTTCACATATGCTTGCGGACTTCATCGCTTTTGACTGCAGACAACCCATCTCCGTCCTCCCAGAAGGTGATTAAAAGTTCTCGGCATCATGGATTTTTTTAAAAGCGCAAAGTCAACACATCCTGGCCGACGAGGGTCCGGCACACAGAAGCCTACCAAGCATTTTAAGAGCTGAACTACGTACGAAAGCGAACTATATATCTATTTGGAGAAAATTCTATGCTGCCTCTCCGGGGAACCTGCCCGACGTAGCTAACAAAACCAAACGTAATAAAAACAGAAAACATTACAAAAGGGATTAGAACCCACCACTAAAAGGAACACACAAAACATAAAGCAGCTTAAAATGGGTCTTAATGTTAACCAACACTGCAAACAAACAAACTTATTTTCAACTCTAGAAAGCACCACCCCTGAAATCCCAGTGGGTCTCTAAGGTGGTACTGGACTCAAATCTAAGTGTTCTTCTGCACGCCGAAGACGGCTGCCCTCTGAAATCATTTTTAACCAGTAGACCAAAGAGAGCCAAAAGCCCATTTTCTCCATACGCCATTATATAAGGGAGGGTGTGTGTGTGTGTGAGTAATTATTAGGCAGGAGGCCCCCTCCCACCCATCTTATCCTCGCTTCTCCAGGAAGGTTCTTCCCCTCACCCCCCCAGGCTTCCATGATGCAACCACCTCACCGAGGGGGTGGAAATAGAGGCAGGCTCTCTGCACCAAGTCCCCAGTCAAAGCTCCTCATGCTGTCAAGAGCTCTCAGTGCGAAGCAGCCGCTGACTGCTGCAGAGCTGGCCGGCCCCTTCCGTCGGCTCCTCCAGCTCGAACAACACAAGGCACGGGCAGCCAAGTGAAATTTGCTCCTCCCCAAGCCTGGGAGGGGGAGGAGGAGGAGGCAAGCTCTACCTGCAGTCAGGCAAGAAGCTCTGGTGCCCCACGCAGTGGACAGGGAACAGCTGGCAGGCTCAAAGAATGGACAAGACTTCTTTCCTTCCCACCTGGCAGCCCGGCTGGAGCCCCGATGAGGAACCTCTCTGCCAATGCTCCCTCTAAGCTGCGGAGTCTTGTGAGCAAAGAGTCTACTTTGGGAGCTACTGGCATTAAAGTTGAGAGCAGGTGATTTGGCTACTGCATAGATTAGTTTGCTCTGGAGCCCCATCCTTCCTGAGCGAAGATTAAAACGTGTGAGCCGGAGTCTAACAAACTGTGAGCCAACTCAGGCTAACTCAGCTTAGAGGGAACACTGCTCTCTGCCCCCCAGGTGAAAGAGACGGGAAGCAGCAACAGAGGGGGGGGGGAGGAAAGGAGCAATTAACAGCCAAGCCTCTCCGAATCTTTCAAAGCCTCAACCCTTTTCCTCTTTTCAGCATAGCTCTCCAGCTCGGTAGAGAAGCACGCCTTTTCAGGGAAGAGGGGAAAAGGAGGGAATTGGGGGGGCAACGTTGGTGCTTCTATTATATTCCTCATGCTGGTCATCCGCCTGGTATGCCGCCAATTCCTGCCTACAGCGGCCAACTCTGGCTGGTGGGGGTGGGGATGCCTAGAGAGTTGCAGAGGGAAACCGAATCTTCAGTAATTACACAACCCTTACGCATTTCATGTACAGCTTTGTCGGGGGAATCTTTCACATTTTTTTGAGTTTCATTCCCTCACATACACACACTAGAAGAAGAGGAGATCGGATTTATACCCCACCCTTCACCACCCGAAGGAGTCTCACAGCGGCTTACAAACTCCTTTCCCTCCCCCTCCCCACAACAGACACCCTGTGAGGTAAGTGGGGCTGAGAGAGCTCTCCCGAGGACTGCCCTTGAGAGAACAGCTCTTGCAGAACTTGTGACTGACCCAAGGTCACACCAGCTGGCTACATGTGGAAGGGTAGGGAATGAAACCCGGTTCACCCAGATTAGAGTCCGCGCCTCTAACCAACACACCGAACTAGAACAAAGCTGCATGCGAAACACATAGGGGTTGCATAATTATTCAAGACTCTGTTTCCCTCTGCACCGATTTGTTTCGTCAACTTCGTCTCTGCCAGAACTACCAAAAAGAAGATGGACTGGGACATGATTGTTTCCAGTTGTTGAAGGTTGGGGTTCCCGTCTCCAGAGTAAACAGAAATTGGGGCGGGGGGGGGGATTTTTGAAGTATATGCAGTTCTTACTTTTCTATCAAACATAAATGTATTTTACAGTTATAACAAAATATGCAGCTTTTATAACTCCTGGTATATAAAAAGTTGTACTCTTGGGCACATTTATGAAGTTTTCTGTAAGCAAAGCCGTGACACCCTGTGCTATAGCAAGAGAGCTGCAAAGTGCTGCACCCCATTTTACCCAAGGGTCTTAGCCTTCTGCCATGTAAGAAGTAGGAAAATACAAAAACTGAAAACAGAAATTGTGTAGTAAACTAATGGAAGTACAGTATTTACTCATGCAAGACCAAGCTTCTTTCCAGGCTATTCAAAAAAAGAGGGAGTCTTCTTACATTTGCACACAAGCTAGCTATGACCAGTAAGAAACTGTTTTTCGCGTAGGACATTTTCGGAGGGAGGGGGATTAATGATTGCAACAGTACATGTGAGCAAGTTAAACTTCATCCTGCTCATCCGCTAATGGATTTATGCCATCACGTGTCAGCAGTGCCCTTCCACCCCTCTACACCGGACAAACAGGCCAGTCCCTATAGCAAAGAATAACTGGACACAAGTCTGACAGTAGAAACCACAACTTTCAAAAACCAGTGGGGGAACATTTTTTAATGCTGTGGTTTCTAATGTTAGACTTTTTTTCCATTGTGTAGGCTACATGTGGTGCCTTCCATGAAGACAGATCAAGGTTCAAAGACCACGGGGGGAACATTTTAACCTTCCAGGACATTCAGTTGCTTACCTAAGAGTTGCATTTTTCTTACAAAGGAATTTCAAAGGGAGATTAGAAAGACAAATTGCTGAATTGCAACTGATAATGAAGCTCAAGACAATGCAAACTCCTTGAATCAAGACCTAGGTTTCCTGTCTCATCACCAGTGCTGGTTTCTCCATGCCTACTCCCCGCCTCTGCACCTCACACCTAATCCAATCACGCCAGCTATTGGCATTTGCCTGCTATTGTCAGTCAGCCTCTGAAATCACTCCTCTCTCCAAGATATAAGGACAGACGGAATCATATTCTAGCTGTACCTGAAGAAGTGAGCTCAGAAAAGCTTATATCCTGCCACAAATGTTGTTAGTCTTTAAGATAGTACTGGACTCTCGCTCTTTTCCACTGCTACAGAATAACACGGCTACCCGTCTTGCTCCTTCATTCTAAAAACGTATTCCAAAACAGAAAATATGACCCTTTTTTTCGTGCACCCCAAAATTTCCAAAAGCCGACAAAATCTTCGGAGAAGCGCACATCACCCCTCCCCACCCACCCACACGCTTCCTAGCCTGCCGGCCTTCACATCTCTAGACTCCCCTATCCCAACATATTCTATTTATATATTCATTTAGACTTATATTCCACCCTCCCTGCAAGTGGGCTCAGGGCGGATCACAAGAGCAGTTTTACAAAATCATTAAAACAATCATAGTAATTAAATAGTTAAAATGATTAAAACAAAAAAGCACAATAATTTTAAGACTGGTCGCCCTATAACTAGAAAGGGGAACACCCTCAATGAAAGAGATAGGCTAGAGGGGACTAATGCAAGGAGTTATGCAATCCCCTTCACAGGAATGAGAGAAATATTCCTTCCACAGATAAGTTATTGGAAGGGGGGGGGATTTCCTTGGGAGGCAGGGGAAGGTTTGAAAAAGGCTCAGCCAGACTGATGCAATAAGTAAACAACACATAAATCCTACGGATCGTGGGCTGCTTTCTTCTTTTAAACAACCCAGTGCGTTCTACTTACCTGTCTGTACTTTTATTACCAATGACAAACACTCTAAAAGAACGACTAAAACATAAGGTGTCCACGGTAAACCATAGAGTTTTTTCTCAAATGCTAGAGTGTCCCCCACAATGTGCCCTGCGTGATGTCACTGCGGTATGTGTGAGAAGACAGGAGCCTCCCCCCCCCCCCCCCCCCGGAACACAATAAGGACCTAGTGGCAACCCTAGTATTTTTGCTTATGTTCACCCTTCATACAACTCAGGTTGACCTCTTATCTTTGGAGTTCATGCATTTTCCCTCCTCCATTTTATGCTCACAACAAACCCATGAGGACAGAGACTGACTGGCAGAAGGTCACCGACTAGGGTTGCCAATCTCCAGGTGGGGCCTGGAGTTCTTCCAGCATTACAACTGATCTCCAGATGATAGACATCACTTCCCTTGGGGGAAAAAGGCTGGTTTGGAGGGTGGACTCTATGTAGGGTTGCCAGACCCACTGGTGGAGGTGGGGGTCCCCCCACTTCCAGGCCCTACTGCCTCGCCACCAATCAGCCTCATTGTGTCCACAGATAAGTTACTGGGGGGGGGGGGAGAGAGGTTTCCTTGGGAGGCAGGGGAAGGTTTGAAAAAGGCTGAGCCAGACTGATGCAATAAGTAAACAACACATAAATCCTACGGATCCTGGACTGCTTTCTTCTTCTAAACAACCCAGCGCGTTCTGCTTACTCGTCTGTACTTTTATTACCAATGACAAACACTCTAAAAGAACTACTAAAACATAAGGTGTCCGCGGTAAAAGGATAAGTGACAGGAACTCATACCATGCGAGGCAGGGCAGGCAATCTGGACACAATTCAGAAACACTGTTAAGACCCTTCTGCTTTTTATTCATCAGCATTAAGCCCCCAGGACTGAAAAGGATTTGAACTTTCCCCCATTTCTTTTGCGGGTTTTTTGTCGGATCCCAGAAATCTTACTGAACTTCTAAAAGACAATTTTGAAAAAAAAAAATGCCTTGTTCAACTACCCATCCTGTATTTTAGGGCTGGGATAGGCTACACATTTTTAAAGTGAGGACAAAATAAAAATAAAAAAGGGCAGATGACAAGGTATCTTGCAACTTGTATATATGGCAAAAATCACAGAGTCTAGGCTTATCAGCAACTATTAGCTGCTACAGCTAATTAGGACACTTCCATGATCAGAGGCAGCATAGCTCCCAAGGTCAGAGGAAGACCTTCGTACCTTGGTTAAAGTTTCCCAAAGACATCTCTGACTCATGACTGTGGGAAGGAGAATGCTGCCATAGAGGCAGTGTTAGGGCCAATCCAGTAAGGAAGACCTTAATGTTCATACAAAGGATTTTTTTAAAATCCTAGAGAAGTCTAGCAATGGCTTTCAAAATAGCTAAATAGAACCTCTCAGAGGCTGTATATCTTTGAATACTATAAGTTGGAGGGGAAAAAACAGTGGACAGATGTCACCTTCTTGCCCCATCTAGAAGGTTCTAAAGATGCCTGGCTGGTTGTTTTACAACATGAGTACTGAACTAACGGATCCTTGGTCTTACATTGAGTTCTATTCCTCCCCCTTCAAGCTTTCTCTCCTGGGAACCTCCTACTCTGGCACTCCAGGGGACAGCATCCAAACAGAACTGGGGGGGGGGGGGCACTTGGCTTCAAGACGCTACATCAAGAAATTCACTAGCTGACAATTTTTTTTATCCTACAGAAGAACTGACCTCAAGATAGTTTGACACCAAGCCTGTGAAATACAATATGCTGAGAAAGAATGACTGGCTCCAGGTCATCTAGCAAGTTTCATGGCAGAGTGGGGAATGTGAACCCATGTCTCCCAGACCTTAGTCTGACATTCCGACTACTGCATCACTCACACTGCAAACAGGCACAAACCAAAAACTGCTGTGTCCTTTTCCGCCAGTGAGCAGTATAGTAGAGCCCATTCAGAACACATCATTCAAATCTGCATTTGCGGCTGTATTTTTTTTGCCTCTGTTGTCAGAATGAAAGATTTAGCACACAGAGATTATGGATTTCTGATAAGAAAATCAGGAACCTGGGTGTTTCAAGACCTAACCCGATACTTTATTGTATTGTAAGTTGCTGTCCCAGGTAACACTGGTTTACATTAGCTGGTGTTTTAGCAAATGCAATGGCTTTAATGTATCTTTTTAAAAAAACCCACTAAGAGTATGTTGAGTGATCACAATTTTCAGAACTGCAGTAAAACTACTTATAAATAAACCACTACACCATGCTAGCTGACCTTGGGCCAGTCTCTCTCAGCTGTGGGGAACCAGCTTGCTGTAGCAGTTAAGAGGGTCAGGACAGCATGCAGGAAACCCAAGTTCAAATCTACAAATCCTATTAATGCACACTGGGTAGGGTTGCCAACCTCCAGGTAGTGGTCAGTGATCTCCGGGGGTTACAACTGGTTTCTGGGCAAAAGAAATCAGTTCTCCTGGAGAAAATGGCCACTTTGGAAGGTGGGCTCTATGGCATTATACCACACTGAAGTCCCTCCCCTCCTCCAACCTCACCCTCCTCAGGCTCCTCCCCCAATATCTCCAGGTACTTCCCAACCTGGAGCTGGCAACCCTATCAGCAGGTAGCCTTGAGCCAGCCACCTTCTCTCTCTCTGTGTCTGACCTACCTTACTAGGTTGTTTTTGCCAGAATTAAATAGAGTAAGAGAAAACAATGTCATGAGCCACTTTGGATCCCTACAGGGGACAAAAGCAGACCTTATAATAGCTAAAGGCATCGCCTAGCCCAGGGGTGGGCAAACTGTGGCTCGGGAGCCACATAAGGCTCTTTCACATATATTATGTGGCTCCCGGCAGGGGAAGCTAAATATCATTAGCAAACAAATACCATTGGACAAATTAATATCATTATCAATATCTGCTTTTACCCCTTTTGTTGTTATTTTTGGCAGTATCATTTAATGTTAATAAAGAGCAAATTTGCTTATTTTCCAATAAAAGCAGGTAATATTTATTCATGTCTTGTGGCTTTCAAACATCTGATGTTTATTCTATGCGGCTCTTACGTTAAGCAAGTTTGGCCACCCCTGTTCTAGGTGGCTCTTATGCTGAGCAAGTTTGCCCACCCCTGGCCTAGCCTACCTGGCAGAACTATTGTAAGTAATGCCCCCTCTAGGCTGTGGCGTCTTGTGAGCAAAACTTCTACTTCGTGAGCTCCTGGCATTAAAGCTGTGAGCAGGCAAATTTGGCTGCTGCCGAAATCAGTTTGCTCTGGAGCGCCATCCTTCCAGAGCGAAGACAAAAACGTGTGAGCCGGAGGCTACAAAACTGTGAGCTGGCTCACGCTAACTCAGCTTCGAGGGGACACTGCCTGTAAGGATAAAAGGCAGACCCGCGTGTGCTTCTTTGGAGAAAGGGTACCTTTTCATATAAAATGAAATCGAAGACGGACGTCCCAGCACGCGCCCCCGCCACTCACCTTCCCTTCCCCGCCACGTGCGTGACGCCAGCCTGCCCCCGTCCACCGGCCAGTACCTGCATCCCCGGCGCTTTTAATCCCAAGCCCATTTGCCGCCCTTCCCCGGCAGTGCTGACCGGAGAGGAGCCCTTGGGGTGGCAGAGCGGAGAGGCCAGCGGAGGCCTCCGCCGACTCACACGCGCCACAGCCCGCCCAGCCCCCGAAGCGGCGCCGGCGACGCTTCCTCTTTCGGACGCGCAAGGAACCCTGGGGTGGAGAGGTCGCACAGAGTCCCCCCGCCGCTGCTTCCGGTCCGGAGCGGAACCAGTTAATGCCGCCATCTTGCAAAGTGTCGCAAAGAGCAATAGAGACGTGAAGGGGTAGAGCGGCCTTTCCGAGGGGAAGGTCTTAGGGGAGCTGCGCTCCTGCGACAAAACAATACAGGACGGGCGATGCTCCCTCTAAGCTGTGGAGTCTTCTTTTGTATATTTTTATTAATTTTCAAATATGTACCTAAACAATAATGCCATCAGCTTTTCAATGAAGAGAAGCCCTCTATAAAGAATCTCTGAATAAGGCACATACAATAAATCAATTTACCAAATCGCCTTCACCCAAAACCAATCTAACAAAATATCATTACAATACTACAATTATATTGCTTACTTGGTCTTTTCGTTCAACCAACTATACAATTTTGCCCAAACTGTTCTAAAAGATTCATCATCTTTACCTTGTAGAGTTCTGGTTAATTTATCCATCTCAATCACTTCGAGAAATTTTTGTAGGCATTCCTGACTGTTCGGGATTTTGGTTATCTTCCAATACCTTGCATAAGTAATTCGAGCTGCTGTGACCCCATGTATCAAAATTATCTTATCTGCCCTTTGGTAAATTTCTGGTAACAAATTAAGAAGAAATACTTCTGGTTTAAGGGATATTTTTGCCTTAATTACCTCTTGAAGTAAATTTTGTACCATCAACCAGAATTCTTTTGCTTTTTCACAAAGCCACCACATATGAAAAAAGCCACCCGAATTTTTTTTACACTTCCAGCAAACATTTATTACAGTCTTTGAATATTTGGAAAGCCTTTCAGGTGTTAAGTACCATTTAAAAAACATTTTATATATATGAGCTGTGGAGTCTTGTGAGCAAAGGTTCTACTTCGGGAGCTCCTGGCATTGAAGTTGTGAGCGAGCGATTTGGCATTAACATTAACCAGTTTGCTCTGGTGCCCATCCTTCCTGAGTGGAGACAAAAATGTGCGAGCTGGAGGCCAGAAAATGGTGAGCTGGCTCACACTAACTCAGCTTAGAGGGGACACTGCCACAAGAGTCTAGCAGAACAAAACTTGAGTTCAGTGGCACCTTGAAGACCAACAAAGTTTTATTCTGGGGATAAGATTTCGTGCACATGTAATCTGAAGAGGTGTGCATGCGCACAAAAGCTTATACCCAGAATAAAACTTTGTTGGTCTTCAAGGTGCTACTGGACTGAAACTTTGCTCTGCTCCTTCAACACGGCTCTGGACTTCCTGCACTTCATGCCTCAGTTTCAGTTTATAAAGTGAGGCTTAATAGGCACTTCATGCTGTTTGTTTTCATATCTCTTTCTAAAAGGAATGCCTGATGAGGGCTCACTGTACTGCCTCAGATTAAATGGGCCATGACAGCTGAGGCAAGAATACAATTTTGCTACCCTTGAAAGTACCGCTGAACTCCTGTTTATTATTTAGAAGAAGAAGAAGAGATTGGATTTATACCCCGCCCTTCACTCACTTGGAGTCTCAGAGCGGCTTACAAACTCCTTTCCCTTCCCCTCCCCACAACAGACACCCTGTGAGGTAGGTGGGGCTGAGAGAGCTCTGAGACAATTGTCCTTGAGAGAACAGCTGGTACAGAGCTATGGCTTGCCCAAGGTCATCCAGCAGGTGCAAGTGGGGGAGTGGGGAATCAAACCCAGTTCTCACAGATTAGAGTCCGCGCACTTAAACACTACACCAAACTGTCTATCAAGCATCTACGTCCAGCAGCACCTTAAAGATCAACAACATTAATTTCCAGCGTGAGCTTTCGTGTTTCAGAGCTCACTGTGGAAAAAAGGCTGTCGTCATTAAGGTAAAACAGAAGACTAATGGCGTATCATCATCATCATTTAAAACCCATCTTTCTCAGTGAGAATCAAGGCAGATTACAAAAATATGAGAAGCAATTCAATCAGACAGCTTAAAGACTAAGAATGTTTGTTTCAGTATGAGCTTTCATGGGTGATCATGGTCCACTTCTTAAGATAGATCTGTAAAGGGAAAACCTTGAAGGAAAAATTTGAGCCTAGTGAACTCTTTTAAGCCTAACAAAGCTTAATTCTGGGTATAAGCTTTCGTGTGCATGCCCACTTCAGATACACACAAAAGCTTACACACAGAATTAAACTTTGTTATTAGAGAGGCCACTGGACTCAAACCTCATTCTGCTGCTTCAGACCAACACGGCTACCTATTTGGATCTATCAGTATTTTTGGTGTGTGTTTTTAAGGTGCGTGTGTGTGCGCGCGTGTGTCCACCTGGAAGTCATGTCAACCTCTGGTGACTGTGTGCACCTCGAGGTCATGGTGACCTCTGGTGACTGACCCCTACTGGAGGATATTCAGAGAGGTGGCTGAATAAAGCCTGCCCCTGCCTCCTGATTGCTGGTATTCCAAGGAAGTCTCCCATGCCAGAAGTAATCTCAAACAGGAATGCGCATAGGGTTGCCAAATCCAGGTTGGAAAATACCTGGGGACTTTGGGGGTGGAGCCAGGAGAAGGTGGGGTTTGGGGAGGGGAGGGGCCTCAGCATGGTGCAATGCCGTAGAGTCCACCCTCCAAAGCAGCCATTTTCTCCAGGGGAGCTGATCTCTGTCAGCTGGGGATCAGTTGTAAAAGCAGGAGATCCCCAGGCCCCACCTGGAGGCTGGCAACCCTAAACGTGCAGGAACACTGTTCCAGGCGTAACAAGCCCAGGAGCAGGCACATATGGTTATGTGTTGTGGAAAAAAGCAAAAGCATACTAACTTGATCTGTATTTTCATGCTTGTTGTAGGGTAGCTTCCCTGCAAGAGCAAAGGAAACCTGAAGTGTCTTTAGTCAAAGTGTAAAGCTGGCTTGCCAGCTCTGAGTTGGGAAATACCTGGAGATTTTTGGGGAGGAGCCTGAGCGGTGGATGTTGCCTTCTGTCACACTTCTGGTGATGTCAGGGAGTGTGGCTTATGCAAATAAGTTATGCTAATGAGCTCCTGCATCTCTTTTTCTACAAAATGATCCCTGCTCCCACCTACGTATTTGCTGGAGTTGACTCTGCTTAGCTTCCAAGATCTGATGAGATTGGGCTGGCCTGGACTATCTAGGTCAGGGCCCACCTGAATCTATCTTGAAGGGAAAAAATATCTTCAGATTAGAGTTGATACAAGCTGGGAAATTCCTGGAGTTTTGGGGTGGAGCCTGGAGAGACGAAGAGGAGGAGGAGGAAATGGATTTATACCTCATGCTTCACTCAGAGTAGTTTACAATCTCCTTCCCTTCCTCTCCCCACAACAGACATCCTGTGAGGCAGGTGGGGCTGAGAGAGCTCTCTCGAGAACTGCCCTTGAGAGAACTTGTGACTGACCCAAGGTCACACCAGCAGCTATATGTGGAGGAGTGGGGAATCAAACCCGCTTCTCCAGATTAGAGTCTGCTGCTCTTAACCACTACACCAAGTTGGCTCCTCATTGGGGTACAGTGCCATAGAGTCCACCCTCCAAAACATCCCTTTTCTCCAGGGGAACTGGTCTCTGTGGTCTGGAACCAAGCTGTAATTCCAGGGGATCCCCAGGTCCCACCTGGAGGCTGACTTTCATATTTCAGATAGATCTGTGAAGAGACAACGGTTGGTGTGAATTACTGCATGAGTCTTTAAGGCACGACTGGGCTCCTGTTTTAGATAATAAACAGGAGTCCAGCAGTGCTTTCAAGGGTAGCAAAATTGTATTCTTGCCTCAGCTGTCGTGGCCCATTTCATCTGAGGCAGTACAGTGGGCCCAAATCAGGCATTCCTTTTAGGAAGAGATATGAAAACAGACAGCATGAAGTGCAGGAAGTCCAGAGTTTAATGTAATTATTTAAAAATTATTTTGGAATAAATTTTGTTACACCTTTAAGGTACTGCTGCACTCCTGGCTAATGTTGCTGCCATAGAATCACAGTGCAACACTATGCAGCGGTAAGCCTGTCTAAACAAGAAGTGCAAAACTAAACAGGAATCCAGGAGCAGTAAAATGTACTGCAGCATAAGTCTGGGAAGACTAGACCTTACCTCTTCAGAATGCAGAGCGTGGATCCTCCGTAGGTCACATCGAAGGTATGAAACACACAAATATTTATTTACTTCATTTATACTTCAGCTTTCTTCCCAATGGGGACCCAAAGCGGCTTACAGTGGTCTCTTCGCCTCCATTTAATCTTCACAACAACCCTGTGAGGTGGGTTATGTTGAAAGAGAATGACTGACTGAAGGTCTCCAAGGCAGAGAGGGGATTTGAACGTGGGTCTCTAGGGTTGCCAGGTCTGGGTGGGAAAATATTTGGAGACGTTGGGAGTGGATCCAGGGGAGGGGCCTCAGCATGGTACAATGCCATAGAGTCCACCCTTCAAAGCAGCCATTTTCTCCAGGGGAGCTGATCTCTGTCAGCTGGAAATCAGTTGTAAAAGCCAGAGATCTCCAGGCCCCACCTGGAGACTGGCAACCATATGAGTCTCCCAGATTCTTGTCTGTGGCAATCATCCTTAAAAGTCCCGCCTCTCTTCCGGGGCTCTGAACCAATCCTTGTGATTTAGGTCTCGTGCAAATCCGAGTGATCGTCAGCTAATCAGAGCCCATGGAACTCCACTGGAGGGGAGGGGCTGAGCCAGACCCTGCTTTAAAAGGGTGAAGAAAACCCTTTTTCCTTCAGAGAGGGGAGTTGGTGGCTCTGGGAAGGAGCTTCAGCTTAGTCACGATTTTTTTTTTGGGGGGGGGCTTCTTAGTAAGGGTTTGGAGGGGTCAGTTTAAGGAAGAAAGATTATTTTAGACAAGAAGCATTCTGTTAAGGGCCCAGCATTCCTGTCTGGTGGGTGCAGGTTCTGTGATGAGGTGCCCTGAGAGGGAAAAGGGAATCAAGTCTCCCCTCAGTCCAGTGGCAATGTTGAGAAAGCACTCCATCTTTCTGTGTTATACCTCTGAGCAGGGCTATTTTTGGGCAGGAACGCACAGGAACGGAGTTCCGGCTGGCTCCTGAGTTGGCCGCACCCAGCAGGAACTCATTAGCATAATAGGCCACACCCAACAGCAGGAACTCATTAGGATTGGCTACATTAGGGGCCTAACATGCAAATCAATTCCTGCTACAAAAAAAGCCCTGGGTTTTGACAGCAAACAAGGTAAACACAATAAGAAGCAAACAGTGGGTGTGGCTGGATGACCACTCTTCCGGTAACATGGGGCCGTGGCCTCATATGCTAATAAGCTGTGATGTCAGGGGTGTGGCCTAATATGCTAATGAGTTTCTGCTGCTGGGTGTGGCCTATTATGCTAATGAGTTCCTACTGGGTTTTTTCTACCAAAAAAAAGCCCTGCCTCTGAGGATGCCAGTCACAGCTGCTGGCGAAACACCGGGTACTACAATGCCAAGACCATGGCCATACAGCCCAGAAAATCTGCAACTAATTTATGCTGTTATTTGAGTGCCCCCCCCCCGCCTCTAGTGTGAATTGGTATGTGTGGCGGCATTCTAGTAGCAACCCGAAATGAGACATGTGGTGCCTACTCTAATATGCTTCTGTCTCTATGTCAGCCTACAAAGGGGGCTGGGCTTTCAATTTTGTGAAGGAGCATCGATGGTTGTTTTGGCTGGGGCCCATGTGATATCTGTCTGTCTCCCCTCCCATCTCTGTCGCCTGTCGAAATTCCTGCCCACAGGCACTTCACATTCGCTCTGGCAAGTCTCACAGAGGGTCAACCTCTGTTGAGGAAATCACAGTCTCTAGAGCATTCTATGCACACCCACACCCACAAAAAGAATCTCATGGCACCTTGAAGTCTACCAGATTTACCAAAGCATAACGCTTACTTCACCAGCTGGCCTATTCTTCAGTAAACCCAAACAAACCTTTTTAAAGATGCCGTAAGAAGATACCTGTTATGTATTGACCATGCGGTCGCCATGTGCTCTCTTCATTGCGACCGCATGGCCAGAGCATGGCCAGAGCACATGGCCAAGAAACTACCTGAGCTTCAGCCAGGTAGAACAAAGGCCAGGTGGATTCAAACCGGCCACCAATCCTGTACCTAGGTTTCTCCCAGGGAACCTATGAAATGTAAATAGACTTCTAATAGCCTATCAGGCTAGTTGGGTGAGGTCAGGGGATTGTCCCTGACCAGCATAAAAGGAGGGCTTGGAGCCCTGGGTTGCATGCTTCATCCGGACCAGCAATAAAGATCTAGCTGTTTCACTATTCCATGGACTCCCGACTCCAATACTTATCAGTGGCGACGAGGATGGGATCCCGATGAGCGACTCTCCAGCAGACCACAGCAGCACAGCGAGCTCCGTCCCGCCGGCCGCAGGCATCTCCGAGCTCCAGCGCTCCAACGCCTCGCCGCAAGCCGCTCTGAGCCCAATCCTCCGGCACTAGCCAGCGCCAAGCCTCAGCGCTCCCCGGCACCGCCGCAAGACACAAGGACATCGCTCAAACAGCCGCCACCGCTCCTGCTCTGGTAAATATGGCAAACGCTCCGGGACCAATTACCCCTTTCAATACGTCTCGCCCCGAGACGTGGGAGTCCTGGCTCAAGACGCTGGGTTGTGCCTTTAAGGTCCGCGGAATCACAGATGCGGACCTGAAGAGTGCCTGGCTCTTGAGTTCCGGAGGGGTGGAGGTCATGCGGGTGGCCCAGAACCTACTAGCCCCGCAAGACCCCACCGAGGTGTCTTACGACGTGCTCACCAAGACCCTCGGCGATTACTTCGCCCCGAAGCCATCAAAACTGGCCAGGCGCTGGGAGTTCATACAGCGGCAGCAGCAGCCGGGGGAGTCAGCCGCCACTTTCCTGGCTGAACTCCGTCGACTAGCCGTGGGCTGCGAATTCCGCCACATGGATGACCACGTGGAGACCGCCTTCATGGGAGGGGTCCGGGAAGCCAAGCTCCGCCGGCGCCTCATTGCAATGCCGGAGCCAACCTTGGAGAAGATGCTCGAAACTGCGGCAGCCTTCGAGACAACGCAAAAGGACAAGGCAGCCACCAAAGTCCACCAGGCGGCTCCTCCCGAACCCGACTCAAGCGAAGAAGAGGACGTCCACCGGATGCAACCACGCTCGAAGAAGGGTGAGCCCGGCGTCCCCAGGCCCAAGGGCCGGCGCCCAGCATCTGTCTCTGTTCCCTCTCCTGCTTCCCTCAACAGGCAGGCCCCAACGTGCGCCAGCTGTGGGGACCCCCACGACAGACGGACATGCCGCTTCCGTGATGTCATCTGCCGCGCCTGCGGGAAAGCAGGACATCTCGCCCGGGCCTGCCGCCTGAGGAACAGCCACCGTGCCCCAGCAGCGAACTTCGAAGAAGTGGGTAGTGTCGTTCCCACGGCCACGGTAATGAACTTGCCTCAGCCCATCCCGGGCGCAATTTCCGTGTCTCTCCGAATAGAGGGAGTTCCTTGCTCCATGGAACTGGACTCAGGGTCAGCATATTCAATTGTGTCCGCAGCTACGTTCCGCCGCCTCTGCCCGAAGGGGGCACGCTGGCTACGGCTGCCGGCTGGGTTGGTCCTCCGGGACTTCCAGAAAAACCCAGTGGCTATTAAGGGGCTAGCCAGGGTCCGGGTCCAGTACCATGCCTTTAATGGCCTGCTGGACCTTCTCGTGGTGGAGCGCAATCTAACCAGTCTCCTAGGTCGCGCCTGGTTCAAGCCGCTCGGAGTGCAGTGGACCGGAATACACCGCATGGGCTCTACTGACTTCTCATCCATCTGCGAGGAATTTCCCGCCGTTTTCGATGGCTCATTGGGCTGCTACAAAGGACCCCCGGTTTCCTTCGACCTGGACCCGGCAGTCCGGCCCATCCGCGTGGCCGTCCGCAGGCCACCACTCGCCTTCCAGCCCAAAGTGGAGGCAGAGTTGGAAAAGCTCGTGGCACAAGGGGTGCTCGAGCCGGTCTCCCACGCCAAGTGGGAGACTCCCATTGTGACCCCCCTCAAAGCTAACGGGGAAGTCCGCATCTGCGCGGATTACAAATGTACAATTAATAAGGCATTACAGGACCACGCATACCCGGTACCGGTGGTCAGCCATGTTCTGGCCTCCCTCGCGGGTGCCAAAATATTTGGAAAATTAGACTTGGCCCAAGCCTATCAGCAGCTCCCCGTAGACGAAGCAATGGCCGAGGCACAAACGATTGTGACTCACAAGGGAGCGTTCAAGGTAAAACGCCTCCAATTTGGGGTCAGCGTAGCACCCGGAATCTTTCAAAATCTAATGGATTCTCTCCTAAAAGATGTTCCAGGAGTGAAGCCGTTCTTCGACGACGTCCTCATCGCCGCCCCGGACGCCGACACGTTCGCAGCTCGCCTCCGGATGGTGCTGCAAAGGTTCCAGGATGCGGGTCTCAAGGTTCGAAAAGACAAGTGCACCCTGGGAGTCTCCTCGGTGACCTTCTTGGGGTTCCAAGTCACCGCAGACGGCATTCACCCTACAAAGGAGAAGGTAGTGGCAATTACAGGTGCACCCCGCCCGTCCTCAAAGACGGAACTCCAGGCGTTCTTGGGACTTGTGAACTTCTACCATGCCTTCCTTCCGCACAAGGCGGCGGTCGCTGAACCCCTGCATCGTCTCCTGGACAAGGGAGCGGCTTGGGCCTGGGGTCCCAAGCATGATGCAGCCTTCCGGGCCGTCAAAGACTTATTAATTTCAAATGCGGTCTTAGCGCATTTCGATGAGAGGCTCCCTGTCATCCTGGCCTGCGACGCATCCCCCTACGGCGTTGGGGCGGTCTTGGGACACCGGCTACCCAACGGAAAGGAGGTACCGGTTGCCTACTACTCCAGGACCCTGTCGTCGGCAGAACGGAACTACGCCCAGATCGACAAGGAGGCCCTAGCAATCGTAGCTGGCGTCAGGAAATTTCACGACTATCTCTACGGACGGTCGTTCACCGTGGCCACAGATCACAAGCCGCTGCTGGGTCTCCTTGCCCCCCACAGGCAGACCCCTCACATGCTGTCCCCGCGGGTCCTGCTGTGGTCAATTTTTTTGTCAGGCTACTCCTACGAATTGGTACATCGCCCAGGGAAGGCGATGGGTCATGCAGACGCCCTCAGCCGTCTTCCCCTCCCGTCCTGCGACCCTGATCCGGCTCCCGCTTTCCACGTCGCGCTCCTAGAGGATCTACCGGAGCGCCCCGTACAGGTATCAGATGTGGCCCGTCGCACGCGGCGGGACCGCATCCTTTCCCGTGTCTCGGACTGGGTGGGAAGGGGGTGGCCGGAAAAACCGGGACCAGATTTTGCCGCTTTCACGGCACGCAGGCACGAACTATCGGCCCACAAGGGATGCCTGCTATGGGGATCTCGAGTGGTGATCCCCGGGCCCCTGCGGCCCCGAGTGCTAGAGGCCCTCCACGAGGCTCACCCGGGAATTGTGCGCATGAAAGCTCTGGCCCGGAGTTACGTATGGTGGCCAGGCCTGGACAAAGACATTGAGGGGCGGGTCCAGAAGTGTACCAAATGCCAGGAGTCACGGCCAGATCCGCCACATGCTCCTGTCCGATCCTGGGAATCTACTAACAAGCCCTGGTCCCGCCTGCACCTAGACTTCGCGGGACCGGTCCAGGGCCGGTTGTTTCTTATCGTTGTTGACAGCTACAGCAAGTGGCTTGAGGTAGTGCCGGTAGCTTCGACCTCCACCAACGCTGCCTTAAGAAGTCTCTGGCCGATCTTCGCGACACACGGAATGCCAGAAACTCTCGTGACCGACAACGGGACCGCCTTCACCTCCGGCGAGTTTCAACGGTTTGTGGAAGCCTGCGGTCTGCGCCACATCCGCTCCGCTCCATTCCACCCCGCAACCAATGGCCAGGCCGAGCGCATGGTGAGGACAACGAAGGACGCGTTAAAGAAGATGGAGCATGGCGACTGGGAAGAGCAGCTGTACAAGTTCCTGTTCTGCCAACGGAACACACCCCACTCAGGGACCGGGCGCCGGCCAGCCGAACTTCTGATGGGAAGACGACTGGGAACCGTCTTGGACCGCCTACATCCCGACCGAGCAATCGAGGGGAACCCGACAACGGAGGACCGGCCAGCTGCCCGAGGATTTGCTCCCGAAGACCCCGTATACGCAAAGAACTTCGCGCGGGGTCCAACATGGCTCCCTGCGAGGATCGTCCGAGTCACAGGGCCTTATTCCTATGAGGTCCTTACGGAAGATGGCGTAGTCTGGAAACGGCACATTGACCAGATTCGACGCCGTACCCAGAACCACGATGATACCCAGGCCCCCGAACTCCCTGCACCAACAGACCGTGACATCGACACGACTCCAGAAGCAGCGCCAGACCCTGATCCGGAGACTGCGGAGATGCCGCTCCTGCCCGCGGACGAAGCAGTCGCACCATCCACACCTGAACAACCCCCGAGCAGACAGGCCCCGCCAGCAGAACAACTACCCACACCGCAACCTGCCGACACTAGCAACATGCCCCGCCTTACAACCCCCCGGCGCTCTGGACGTGAGCGCAGATGCCCGGACTATCTCAAAGACTATGTGTGCAGAGGGGTTCTGGACTATGGGGGGAGGGGTGTTATGTATTGACCATGCGGTCGCCATGTGCTCTCTTCATTGCGACCGCATGGCCAGAGCATGGCCAGAGCACATGGCCAAGAAACTACCTGAGCTTCAGCCAGGTAGAACAAAGGCCAGGTGGATTCAAACCGGCCACCAATCCTGTACCTAGGTTTCTCCCAGGGAACCTATGAAATGTAAATAGACTTCTAATAGCCTATCAGGCTAGTTGGGTGAGGTCAGGGGATTGTCCCTGACCAGCATAAAAGGAGGGCTTGGAGCCCTGGGTTGCATGCTTCATCCGGACCAGCAATAAAGATCTAGCTGTTTCACTATTCCATGGACTCCCGACTCCAATACTTATCAATACCTTTCTGGGCTGGCTCTGGCTCCTTCATGCTCGGTACAAGTATTTTTGTGCTCACGGCCCTTTATTTCCTCCTCAGAGGCACCTCTTGCCAAGTTTTGCTCTCTTTCTAATTGGAGGCGGAATAGTCATTTCTGAAGAGCTGAAGCTCACAGCCCTTTTTCCTCCCCAGAGCCACCTCTTGCCAAGTTTTGCTCGTTCTCTAATTGGAGGCGAAACAGTCATTTTTGAAGAGCTGAAGTTCCATGTGTCGGGAAGATAAAGACTGTATGCTGTCTCTTAGCCTCATTGTTCAGAGGGGGCTACAACAGAGTCAGAGAGACAGATGGGCTCCGGGCACTGACCATTTTCTCTCTCTCTCTGATGCTATTCCTTTGATGTAGATTGCTATTCCTAGGGAAGGACTTCTTTCTTTCTGTTCTGACATCTTCTCTCAGACACGCATGCTTTGCGAGATCTCTCCATTTTGGCATTATGGATGCGCACCCTACATCTGCATCCGTCCTAGTTAGTTAGATCAGACTACTATCCTGTTCCTATTGTATCTAGGGCAGAGTTCTAAAGAACTCATATTAATTTGCAATTATAAAAAGCGGCTCCATGTTACTTTGTTTCTTGTCAGCACACACGCAGACTGGAGACGCCTTGCTGCGTGGTAAGTCTTGCGCACTCTGCTAATTTTGTAATGGTTCCTGGCTATACAAACCCAAAGAACCTGACACCATGTTCATTCTGTCCTCCCTCCAAAGAATCAGGATTTCTTTCTTTATTTATTTCGACTTCTGTCCCGCCTAGCCAGCGCAAGCCAGCTCTGGGCGGCTAACAACATAAAATCAAGAGCATACAGAGGTGAAAATCAGCAACATGCAAAGATTAAAATCACATTAAAATACAGCAATACACTAAGATCAAGCAGGTGGCAGCAGATACAAAAACAACACCACAGCAACAGCATCCTACTTATCTCCGGCCAGGAGGCTTCCACCACGGATGTTCCAGAGCAGGTGACTCACAGCCCCTGCTAAGGGCCATTCCCCCCGGCAAGAACCTGTGAGTTGGGTTAGGGCAGGGGTCCCTGATGGGGTTCCCATTAGCACCATGGCACCCGTTGGCACTTTTCCTGGTGCCTGCCAAGTGGTACTACAAAGTGGCAGGGGCAGGTAGGTTTTTGCCCAGCAAGGCTTTTGATTGATCACTGAAGATTTGATTGGCTGTACAGATCTTTAGAAACGTTGCTTTGGCAGCAGCTACCACCACAGCACAAGGATCTGCACTGTGTGACTGAAGTTAAGCTGCAGCAGCCATTTTGTGGCCGGCTCCACCTCCCGCGGCAGCCATTTTGTGGCTGGACTCACCATGCTGTGTCAGAATGAATGCCAAAGGTGCCCACAGGCTCAAAAAAGCTGGGAACCCCTGGGTTAAGGTGCGACTCAGTCAGAAGCCCTGAAGCATAATTTGAACCCCGAGCTCTCCAGTGTTGTCCAGCTTTCTACCACTGTGCTGGAGAGTTTGAAAGAAAGGTTGTTGCTCATAGTAAGAGGCAGCCATCCTAGTCCTGAACAGACTTTGCAGAAGAGTTTGCGTCATTTCAAAAAGCTGGTTTGGGCCAGATGTGACAGTACAACACAAGAAATGCATACGCACAAGCTAGAAACAAATGCCTCTCTTAAATGGCTTTCACTTCTTAAAAATTTCTGGGCCTCACAACTTTTGTTGATGCAGGCCTGCTTGCCATACCTTTGTGGTTCACCTCACGGTCATCAAAGTGTCCTTTTGCACACCCAAATTTACAAAAGGCTTGGTGTTCAAACTGAAAACAGGAGTATGTTGGCACTTTCAGGAACTCGCTGAACTTATTCTGAAGAAGTGTGCATGCACACGAAACTCTGTTGATCCACTCGACTCCAACTTTGTTCTATTGTTTCAGACCAACGCGGCTACCCCACCTGAAATTATTCTACCGTAAGTTTTTGTGAGTCAGGGCTCACTTCATCAGATGTGGCGGTGGAAAGTGCCATCAAGTCACCACCTGTTTGTGGGAACTCTACAGGGTTTTCAAGGTAAGAGACAGACAGAAGGGGTTTGCTGTTGCCTGCCTCTGCAGAGCAGCCCTGGGCTTCCTTGGAGGCGTCTCATTCAAGTACTAACCAGGGCCGACTCTGCTGAGCTTCTGAGATCTGGCTAGCCGGGGCCATCCAGGTCAGGAGCATAACAACTTATGCTGGAATAAATTATCTAAGTGCCACTAGACTTTGGTTTTATTTCACTTCAGTGGATTAACATGGCTGCCCTCTGGAAGTGTGTTCATGCTGACACACATCTCTCTTTATACAGCTTCAAATTAATCTCAGCCTGATTAAGTGACTTTCCCCCCTTTCTACACACACACACAAACACACACACACACACACACACAAATTTACTCTTGCATCTTTCACCACCTGTTTTGTATTCCTTCCCTCAGTATTTTTTAAGGTTGTAATCCCCCCGATGGGGATGGGGTTTTCCCTGTTTTTTGGGGCCCCAATCCACCGCCATTCAGCTGGCTGGTGCGGGAGCCCCACCTCCGGGCAGCCCCATCCACGCTGATGTGCCTGGCACCCATCAGGCATACCATCTATGATGTAACCGGCCCGAAATGGCCCTGGCTGGTGGCAGGGGGGATATGGAGACCTACCACTGGGTCGCCACTTTGATAATATCTTACAGAAAGCTGTCAGCAATGTTACTTGTCATAGGAATTTTTAACTGTTTTAGCTATTTTAATGTATTATTCCTGGCTTGTGTGCCCATGTAAGCCGCCCTGAGACCATTCGCGGGGAGGGCGGGGCATAAATCGAAGAAATAAATAAATATAAATAAATAAAGGATGTTTATTTATTCACCTGGAGGTGAATAAATTTATTTATCATTTATTTATCACCTGGAGGTGATGTCTTCGTGCAGGGCATGTTGTGGGGGGGGACGCTCTAGCATGTGAGAAAAACTATGGTAACCATAGAGTTTTTTCCCCTCAAATGCTAGAGTGTCCCCTGCAATATCCCCTGCGTGATGACATTGCTTCTGGGTGATGTCATTGCGGTATGTGTGAGAAGACAGGAACCCCCCCCCCCCCCGCTGGAACACAATAAGGACCTAGTGGCAACCCTAGTATTTTTGCTGATGTTCACTCTTCATACAACTCAGGTTGACCTCTTATCTTTGGAGTTCATGTATTTTTCCTCCTCCATTTTACACTCACAACAAATCCATGAGGACAGAGACTGACTGGCAGAAGGTCACCCACTAGGGTTGCCAATCTCCAGGTGGGGCCTGGAGTTCTTCCAGAATTACAACTGATCTCTAGATGATAGACATCACTTCCCTTGGGGGGAAAAGGCCGGTTTGGAGGGTGGACTCTATGTAGGGTTGCCAGACCCACTGGTGGAGGTGGGGGTCTCCCACCTCCAGGCCCTACTACCTCACCACCAGGGGTCCTTTCGTAAAAAAAGAGGTGCAGGAGCTCATTAGCATAACTTATTTGCAAAACGCCACACATTCCTGACGTCATGGGCAGTGTGTCAGAAGGCAAGAAGGGAGGGAGGGAGGGAGGGAGGGGGAAGGAAAGGAACAGGAAGGAAGGAAGGTAGGTAGGTGGGGGAGAGAGAGAGAAGAAAGAAAGAAAGAAAGAAAGAAAGAAAGAAAGAAAGAAAGAAAGAAAGAAAAAGAAAGAAAGAAAGGAAGGAAGGGGGGAAGGAGGAAGGAAGAAAGGGGGGAAGGAAGAAAGAAAGGCACAGTAAGGTAGGTAGGTAGTTGGGGGGAGAGAGAGAGAAGAAAGGAAAGGGGGAGAGAGGGAGGAAGGGGGGGAAGGAAGGAACAGGAAGGTAGGTAGGTAGGTGGGGGGAGAGAGAGAGAAGAAAGGAAGGAAGGAAGGGAGAAGGGAGGAAGGGAGAGGGGAAGGAAGGGGGAAAGGAAGGAACAGGTAGGTAGGTAGGTGGGGGGAGAGAGAGAAGGAAGGAAGGAAGGAAGAGGCGCTTCTCCCCCCATTGGGGCTGGCGTTTCCCTCCCTCCCCCCCCCCTTGCTTGGGCCTGAGTGGCGTTAAGCCACTCAGGCCCGGCTTCTCCCTCCCATGTGCCCCCCTCCCGCGCCCCAGAAACAGTGAGTGGGGAGGGAGGGGGCTTCTTCCCGGGGCCGGTGGCCAGCCGCGGCCCCGGGAAGGGTTGAGTGGGGGGGAGGGAGGGGGCTTCTTCCTGGGCCGGTGGCCAGCTGCGGCCCCTGGGAACAGTTGAGTGGGGGGGGAGGGGGCTTCTCCCGGGCCAGCAGCGCTTGCCGTGCGGCCTGGGAACGATCTGCTGGGGGGTGGGGAGGGAAAGGGCTTCTCCCGGGCTGGAGGCGCTTGCCACGCGGCCTGGGAACGATCTGCTGGGGGGGGGAGGGAAGGGGCTTCTCCCGGGCCGGTGGTGCTTGCCGCGCGGCCGGGAAGGGTCTGCTGGGGGGGGAGGGAAGGGCCTTCTCCCTGGGCTGGCGGCGCTCGCCACAGGGCCGGGAAGGGTGAGCGGGGGAGGAGGCTTTCTTCCAGCTCCGCGCCGAAGTGCGGGCCGGGAAAGCGAGCTGGGGGGCGGGGCTTTGTTATGTGCCCGCCCCCCGCCTCCTCTCTCCCGGAGCAGCGCTCTGACACGCCCCGGCCCCAACGGAGCCCTGCTCACCACCAATCAGCTGGTGGCCGGGGGGGGGGGTCTTACCCAGAAAAAGAGCAAGGCTCAGTCAACATTGCAGCAACTTGTATACGTCACTTCTGATGTGACCTGGAAGTGACCTCATCACATTGGTGATGTCAAGGCGACTCTCTGGTATCTGGGCAAAAACTGTATGGTAGAAGCCAAATTGCCCATACAGTTTTTCTCAAATACTAGAGTGTCACCCTGAAGGTGCTGCGTGATGACATCAGTTCTGGATCACATCGGAAGTGACGTAGACATGTTGCTGCAACGTTGCTGCACCTCCCTTCTGCTCCCAGGAGGGAGCCCTCCCCATTCCATGCTGGTTGGCAGGAGGAACCTGGCAACCCTAACTCTATGGCATTTAGGGTTGCCAGCCTCCAGGTGGGGCCTGGGAATCCCCTGCTTTTACAACTTTGGCCTACATTGTGGAGAGATGGCCAAGTATATTGAAGCAAAGAAAGCCCACAAAGAGTCTCAAGACATCTTAAATACACTCTGCTGAGTCATAGGACCGGTGGACCAGAGCTTGTTTTGCCAGATGTCTGAAGTAAGGAGTAAGAAATCGAAAACAGTGGGGTCAGAAGGCTATGAAATCTAAGAGATCCAGTTGGTGTTGGCATTTTTATCCAAAATCCCAAACTTATATACAAGATAAGAGGTGACTCATTCTCAGCAACAGTAATTGGTAATCATGTCTTCCTTGATATTTATTTATTTAGATGTCCATACACTGCTTTTCTCTCCAGTGGAACCCCCGAACGGCTTTATATGGTCCTCCCCTCTTACAGCAACAACCCTCTGAGGTAAGTTAGGGTGCGTTCAGACGGGCAGCTAATCCTGCCATTGGCCTGGCTGTAATTTGATCTAGATCGTTTTTATCCAGCGTTGCACAACCAGACAGCTCCCCTGTGAATCACTTTACCACGCGTGACTCCACGGTGGGTTGCCTAGACGGCATCCACCTTAAAGAGCCATGTGGTCAACTTTTTTTAAAAAATCCTGTTTGCACATGTGCAGATGCGCCTCACCATCTACTTGTTTGTCTGCGCATGCATGGACTTAAATGGTAAAAGCACCGCCAGCGGTATGTTCCTCTAGGTACCATTTCAGTTAATAAAGTTGATAAAGTTCACAGGACCGTCAGAAACATAGAATTGTCCTGATTGTTTGAGCGGAGCTCTGCGGACGTCGCATGGTTAAGCAGTTATGCGCACATCGCTAAGACTTTTTAAAAATGACGGCCATTCGGGATGGTCTGGAGACCATCCGTACAGGCTGATTGCATGCTGGTAGAATGACCTGATGGGGGAAAGTCCGCCATTGGCCCATCAGCCAGCTATCTTTTAAGTACAGTTCCCCAGTGGGGATCGACAGGCTGATAGTGGAAGCAGCATGATTCCCAGATGTTGCAGTCTGAATGTGCCCTTGAAATCCACCAGGCACTCGTGCCTGGCGCGGCTCAAAAGAACCGTATGAACGCGAACTTAGACTGAGAGAGAGTGAGAGAGACTGGCCTAAGGTTACCCAACAAGCTTCTATTGTAAAGTGGAGATTTGAACTTGAGTCTCCAAGATCTTAGTCAGAAACTGACCACTTTACCACAGTGGGCTGAGCGTGGGAAATAAACCCATAACCTGCTTAAGGTCTATGCGGTTAGGTCTTATATGGGAAAATGGGCTCCAAAATACATAGCTAGGAGATCATTTCTCTGCCCTGAACTGTCCCTGGAGAAGCTCCACTCGAACTACTAGAGAGCCAAATGTAGCTTCCAAAATATAGTTCATTTCCATCTGTCGTCTGTTATAAATATAGAGACAACATAGGTTGGATGTGCTTTACGGGCTCCTCAGATTGGAAGTAACCTGCTATAATTATGTACTGAAGTTAATCCTGCTACACTTATGGATGACTTCCAAAGCCGTGAGTCTTCCAAAACATGCAAAGAAACTCCCCAGTAATTTCCTTTTCCCCAGCATAAAACACAACAATCTTGCATCAATTAGCAGTGAAACTGGGACAAGTTTATGTTTTTATTTGTTCCTTTATAACTAAACAAGACTATATATTTCTCACTGTTTGTGTTTATAAAGATATGGCACTACTAAACAACAGGCAAATTTCACGGCCCTTTTGCTCCTTATAACTCCCAGAGGAGGGCCCCCCCCATCCTTTTCCTCCTCTTCCTTCCTGGACTTACAACTCACCTGCAAGAGGATTGTGACACACTTTATGATGCCGACCCACAGTTTGAGAGTTGCTGCTTTAGACAATAACTTCCCAAATATAGATACCCTTATGCTAAAGAATGTAGGCAGTGCCCTTCAGAATCAGATTGGATCCGTCTAGGCCAGTATCCACTGTAAGTAGGGCTGCCACCCTCCAGGTGGTCTAGAATAAATAAATGGAAGTGCAGCAAAGAGGGTTGTGCATATAACAACACAATCAAATACTGTAACACTGTACCCCAAAATACCTGACACTTGGTTCAAAACATTCTTATATTAACAGTGTCATACTCTAAATAACCATTCAGATGGCGAGGGGGGCCTTTTGCAAGCGGGGCGCCTCCGCCAGAGAGCCCAGGGCGCGCCCTCTTCTTCCACCTCCTCCGCCTCTCCCCGGGCGCCAGGTCTTGCTTGGAAAATACCTGGGGACTTTGGGAGTGGAGACAGGAGAGGGCGGGGTTTGGGGAGGGGAGGGGCCTCAGTATGGTACAATGCCATAGAGTCCACCCTTCAAAGCAGCCATTTTCTCCAGGGGAGCTGATCACTGTCAGCTGGGGATCAGTTGTAAAAGCGGGAGATCCCCAGGCCTCACCTGGAGGCTGGCAACCCTAGCTAAGAGGTGTGGCGACAGACTGCCAAGGTTGCCATCTAATAGAGAGGCCTCTGTTATTCAGGCTGGTTGGAACAGATACAGACTGCTGTATACAGTCAAGAGAAATATGTAGAGCTTGGTACTCCATCACTGGAGGTAGGGTTGGGAAATACCTGGAGACTTTGGGGGTGGAGCCAGGAGAGGGTGGGGTTTGGGCCTCAGCATAGTATAATGCATAGGTGTCAACTACGGGGGGGCTCGAGGGCTCGAGCCACCCCCGAAATTTCCCAGCACCATAGAGTTTCAGGGCGATTGTCAGAGTGTCGCCCGGGCAACGTGCCCAGCATGATGGCGTCACTTCTGGGTGAAGCCAGCACACTGGGCATTTGCCCAGCTGGCTCCTGGATGGATGGAGGGAGGAATGGAGGGAGGAGTGGCCAGGCCCCGGGTGGGGGAGAGGCGGCTGGGACATGGTCCTGGCAAGCGTGCGCACTTTGCATGCGTGCACGCAAAAGCCCCCCCCCCCCGGGATTTTAAAACTTGACACCCCTGGTATAATGCCATAGTGTCCACCCTTCAAAACAGCCATTTTCTCCAGGGGAGCTGATCTCTGTCAGCAGGAGATCAGTTGTAAAAGCAGGAGATCCCCAGGCCCCACCTGGGGGTTGGCAACCTTAACTGGAGGTGGCCTGACAAAGTCCTGAAAGGAAACAGATGGGAACCTGGGAAGGGCTGGAGATCTCCCAGAGTTACAACCAATGCTCCCTCTAAACTGTGGAGTCTTGTGAGAAAAAAATTCTACTTTGTGAGCTACTGGCATTAAAGTTGTGAGCGAGCGATTTGGCTACTGCATAAGTTAGTTTGCTCTGGAGCCATCCTTCCTGAGCTAAGACAAAAAAGTGTGAGCTGGAGGCTAAAAACTGTAAGCTAGCTCACACTAACTCAGCTTAGAGGGAACACTGGTCACAACTGATCTCCAGACTATATAAATTTCTTGTGTATTTATTATTGATTTATTTAAAATATTTATTCCACTTCTCCTGGAGGAAATGGCTGCTTTGGAAGGTGGGCCACATGGTATTATATACTACCAAGGTCCCTTCCCTCCCCGAACCCCACTCTCCTGGGCTCCACCCTCAAATCTTCGGCTGTTCCCGAACCTGGAATTGGTGACCCTATTTGTAAGTATCCCAACAACTACTCAATGCAACAACAGTTTAGGGTTGCCAGGTCTTACCTGGCTGCTGGTGGGGGGCTCCCTATTCAAACCCTGGAGTTTTCAGCATGTGCACAAAGCGCACACACCGCAAAGATGTCACCCTGAAGTGACATCATTGCGCAGGGCACTTTGTAGAGGGACACTCTATCGTTTGAGGGAAAACTCTATGGTAACCACAGAGTTTTTTTCACAAACAATAGAGTATCCCCTTGCAACGTGCCCCATGTAATGACGTTACTCGGAGGTTGCGCCAGGCAGGGGTGGGGTTCCCCCCACTGCTCAGCTCAGAGGTGGCAGATCAGGGCCCCTGAAAGTGGGTAAACCCCCACCCCCATTGGGGGGAATGGCAGTGGTTCACTGGTTAGGTGAGGTCTACCTTCTGCCCAATCCTACTTTAAAAGGACTGCTGGTTTAGGGCCTATTTAGGGTCTTTCTACACATTACATTTCCCCCAGGGATGTCCATGGTTTAGGTAGAGAGGCATGTTCTGCATTTCCCAGGCATGGACGTGTCAGATTCAGATGCACCCTTTTCCTAACCTGAAACAGCCCCGTGTATTATCTGTGGCTAACCAACATGCAATGTCACTTCTGGTGCAAAACCAGAAGTTATGTTGAGGTGACACTCTAGGATTCATCCCAAACACTATGGTTTTAGCTATAGGGAGGAAGAGATCAGTCAAAGGGACAACAGTGTGGTTGACTGTCCTAATGAGACTCCTCAGACCACTACAGCATGACCCCAAAGGCGTCGAGTGAGATGGCACTCAGTGCTAGGGTTGCCAAGTGACTTACTGGCTGTAGTGGGGGTGTGGTATAGTTCACACATGCCGCAATGACGTCGCCCGGAAGTGACGTCATCACGCTGGGCACGTCAATTGGTCGACGCTCTAGCAACCACCCTGAAAACTCTATGGTACCATAGAGTTTTCAGGGTGATTGCTAGAGCATCGCCCAATGATGTGCCCAGCATGATGACATCACTTCTAGGCGACATCATCACGCTGGGCACGTCGGCCTAATCTGGCCACTTTGGGGGTGGAGATCCCCCCCGCCGGCCGGATCCAGACCGGCAGATTGGGGGCCCTCTTAGCGGGGGAACCCCCACCCTCCCGGGGGAGCTGGCAGCCCTACTCAGAGCCATTAGAACTAAGGAGTCAATTCTAGGCCCTTGCAGTGGAGGCAGAGATGGAAACACTGCCAGTGGAAGTATCTCAAACACAAGGAAGACAGATGAAGGAGGACAGGAAGATGCAAAAAATGACACTGGAAAGAATAGGAAGGCATTAGTCATAGGTGACTCCCTGCTGAGGGGTATGGAACCTCATGTGTCCAGGCCTGACCCCTGGCTCGAGAGGTGTGTTGCTTGCCAGGGGTGAAAATTAAAGATATTACAGACAGGATCCCTAAACTCATCAAACCTATGGAGCCATTCGTGATGGTCCATGCTGGAACCAACGACACAGCCGTGAACAACATCGGAAGCATCAAGGCTGACTCTGAAGGTCTCCGGAGGAAGTTGAAGGGAATGGGGAACACGGGTGGTGTTCTCTTAAGTCCTTCCTGTCATAAGAAGGGGGATACAACAGGGACAGATGATAATGGAGGTGAACCACTGGCTGCGTTGGTGGTGCCAGCAGGAATGATTTGGATTCTGGGGCCATGTTCTAGGTTTTCTGAACGACAACCTACAAGCACGTGAGTCAAGGCCAGGGAAGAATGTGGTGGAAACCTGGGGAGATTCATCAAGAGAGCTTTAAACTACCACAAGGGGAAGGAGATGACCAGTGCAGGGATTTAAATGAAGGAGCACAAATAACAGAGGCCCACCTGAGAGGGCTGGGTTTAATGGAGCCAAAGGTATGGGGCTTCCTTTGTCCAAAGCTTGGGCAATAAGGAGGGAGAGCTTGAGATTCTAACATAGACCGAGGGATATGATTTAGTAGGCATTACAGAGACTTGGTGGGACGATTCTCAGGAATGGCATGTAATAGTGGATGGATATGAGTTGTTCAAGAAAAAACGAAAGGGTTGAAGAGGAGGTGGAGTGGTGCTGTATGTGAGGAGAGGGTTTGTTTGTCAGGAAATACTAGAGAAGGAGGGTGTCTGCCCAGTGGAAAGTATCTGGGTGAGGATAAGGGAAGGAAGGACAAACAGTATTGTTGGTTGGAGTCTGCTACAGACCTACTGACCAGAATGTGGTGGTGGATGCTGCCCTCCTTGAACAGCTTGACAGGGTATCCAAACAACATGACCTGGTAGTTATGGGTGACTTCAACTTCCCTGATGCGTGCTGGGAGACAAACTCTGCAAAGTGTCCACAGTCACGCACGTTCCTGGCCTGTCTGGCTGACAGCTTCCTTCATCAAATGGTGGAGGAAGATACTAGGAGCTCAGCCATACTCGATTTAATATTGACCCAGAGGTAAGAGATGGTAGGTGGGGGGACCTTAGGGGGAAGTAACCATGTCCTGCTAGAATTCCTTGTGGGGGACCAAAGAAGTTTGTGGCCTCGTGTGTATGTTAGAGTTCAGTAGGGCAGACTTTAATAAACTTGGAGGCGTGATGAGAATAATTCCATAGGCAAGACTGCTGGAAGGGAAAGGAGCAAGTGAAAGGTGGGCTCTCCTAAAACAAGAGCACTTGCAAGATCACGCTGTTGCTATTCCAACAAGAAGGAAACATGGTAGGGGATCCAAGAAGCCAATGTGGATGAACAGAGAACTGCATGACGCGCTAAGGACGAAAAAGGAAACGTTTAAGAAATGGAGGCAAAGACTTATCTTGACGACGACAAACCTTTATTGGCATTGAGAGCGCAAAACATTATGGGCACAGCAAAATACCAAGATATATCAATCACTTGCACTTTGGCTATTCAAACCATGTCTTCTGATTGCATAATGTCAAAACTTTGCAACAGCCTCCATTGTTTCGCAGTTAGAATTAAACAGAAGAAAGTTAATAATTGAGTCATCAGAATGCCAGCACTTACCATCTAAGAATGGAGTAATAAAACAAGATCGAATATCTCTATAAAAGGGACAATAAAGTATAATGTGGATTACATATCTTTTAGAGAATAATGGGCAAGTCTGTCTACGTATGGTATCTGGCGGTACCTCCCTAAAAGCACCTCCGATGGCAGAACATTAAAGTGTGCTAGCATATATGCTCTGCAATGATGTGAGGTTTAACTCTAAAGAAGAGTACCTGTGGGTTGCTAGGCACTGTAGGTCAGCCATCAGAGAGGCCAAAGCTCACAGCCAGCTGAAGCTGGCCAGGGAAGCTCACCACAACAAGAAAATCTTCAGATATGTGAGGAACAAACACAAGATAAAAGAGGCGATGGTCCCACTGTTGGGTGAAAATGGAGAAACTCTGACAAAGGACAGAGAGAAAGCAGAAAGGCTCAATGCCTATTTTGCCTCAGTTTTTCCACTGAAGAAGAGAACAGGCTCATCTAGAGATGCTAGTAGGCAAGGCATCAGGCCTGCTGGTCGACATGGACAGAGAGGTGGTTGAGAAGCACCTGGCTGCACTGAATGAGTACAAATCCCCCAGGGCCAGATGGGATGCACCCAAGAGTGCTCGAAGAACTTTTTAGAGAGCTTGCAGAGCCTTTGTCCATCATCTTCCAGACCTCTTGGAGCACAGGAGGCGTGCCACAAGACTGGAGGAGGGCAGACGTTATCCCAGTTTTCAAAAAAGAGTGTAGGGATGACCCTGGAAACTATAGACCAGTCAGTCTGGCCTCTGTCCCAGGGAAGATACTGGAGCAGATTTTAAAGGGATCAATCTGCAAGCATCTAAAGGACAACTTGGTGACCTGGGGAAGTCAGCATGGATTTGTCACCAACAGGTCCTGCCAGACCAACCTCATTTCCTTCTTTGATCGAGTGATGAGCTTACTGGATTGAGGGCATGTGGTTGATGTTGTTTACCTGGATTTAAGTAAAGCTTTTGACAGGGTTCCCCATGATGTTCTGATGGGTAAACTAGAGGACTCTGGACTGGACTCTAGGATAGTTAGGTGGATAGGGAACTGGTTGGAGAACCACACTCAAGGAGCAGGTGTCAGTGGCATTTCATCTGAATGGAGGGAGGGAGGTGTCCAGTGGGGTGCCACAGGGCTTGGTTCTGGGCCCAGTAATTTCCAATATTTATATAAATGATCTGGATGAGGGTGTGGAGGGGCTAGTCATTAAATTTGCAGATGACACCAAATTGGGAGGAGCAGCAAATATACCAGAAGATATAGAATTCAACGAGATCTGAACACATTGGAAAAGTGGGCAGATGTGAACAAGATGTGAAGAAAGAAATTTAAAACTTATATTCACTGGTCATAAGCTAGCTAACATCTCTGTAACCGCAAGGTCAAAGCAATGAAAAAGACGCACGAACATGTATAAGATTCTTTGATGTTACATTGTACGCATGCGCTTAAGCGAAGATACAAACATAAGCCTATTTTTCTGACTATAACTGCTGACTTAGAATAACATAGTCAGAACTGCAAAACAGCCATGGGAACTTTTATTAGACTGCAACAATGTATAATGTAGACATTCCTGATCTTCTGAATGCACTTGACATGCGCAAGAGTGTAAACTAATGTGTTGCTTATGAAAATGATGTATGCCATGCATAAAATGACATTAGTGCCCTTCCTCCTGTAACTTCCCACCCACTTGCGGGAAACCTTAGAGGCAGCCATGGACAGCATCCTAGCAAGCCAGTAGGTGGTCAAAAGGTAATGGGTGGGTAGCCACCTAAAAATGGCTGCATGCGTTTAGATCCCGAGGATAATCTAAATAAGACAGAACATGAAGCCTGACAACTAAAGTTTTTGTCTTGGAATATTGGGGGGTGGCGAAATAAGCTCCATGACTCTGATTTTCTAGATTTCCTGCAAGGTTACCATATAATTTTTCTCCAGGAGACCTGGAGCCAGGACCTAGAACAGCTCTCTATTAAGGGTTACAGGACCTTACAAGTCCCTGCAGTTAAATCCCATTTAAAAGGTCAGGGTTCTGGGAGACTTTCGGTTCCGCCTTCCCTGGTAGCAGACGCAGGGCAGAAGAGCTCCTGTAAGTCTGTGAATCTCTTCAGATTACTAGGCATAAAATCTGCCTTTTTTCTTACTTGGAGAGTGGAAAAAGCAAGGAGCTTATGGACACATCTTAGGGGGGAAAGGCAATCCTCCCGGGGGAGTCTCCACGCTTCTAGCAGTTCCTGAAGAGGAGCACCGTCATCGCGAATGAACGGGAGACGCAGGGAATGGAACCACGAGAGAGGCAAGACATATAAGGACCGAAAAGAGACTTAAAAGATGAGTAGACTTGACTTGTTCTGAGTATTTGGGGGAAATTAATGCCCAAAACCATATAAAACGGCCTAGATAATAATTAGCGAGTGAGAGAATACTAAAACTTAACGCTAAGCCCCCAACAAAACAGGCCAATACAAGCTTGACTAAAGTAGGGGGCAACCGGAGGAAAGGATCGCTCCACTAACTTGTTTTTCCGTTTTTTTTTTCTCATCCCTCTTCTTTCTGGAGGCGACTTTAGACCGTTTGGCGCGGCTCGGTCCGGGAGAGACAGAGGTCTTCGTGGGAGTAGGAAGGAAGAGAGGAGGGCGTGGCACGGAGACCCAGGGAGCGAGACGCAGGCGCACTGAGCGGTGAATGACTTGCATCTTTACATCGACGGGAAAGCAGAGCGTCTACGAGGGAAGCGGAGGAGCAGTCGCGTACGTGACGTAGAAGACAGGAGACGGTGAAAGGCAACGCAACGTAAACAACGTAACTTTGCAGGCTTTACGTAAGAAGCGTAAACGCGGAGAAGACAGAGAGACTTTAAAGAGACAGTAGCAGAAAAGAGCTGAGCTATAGACCTTGAATACTGGAACTGATTGAAAGTAGAAATATAGTAAAATAACTCAGGTAGACCAGGGGGAAAAAATATATATATTATAGAGGACCTTGCACTTCTGGTATTTGTCAAAAGGGTGTATATTGTATAATAGGAGGGGGTGATAAGTAAGTGATAAGTATTATTGTATAATTATTTTCCCTTAATTGTGCTATTTCATAACGGTGTGAATTAATTGTTATAATTATTGTATTGTTTAGTCAATCTGTTAATTTGTGGTGGAAATTGGAGGATTTGGGAGACCTGAAAGCGAAATTAATTAATTAATTAATCAAAACTAAGCAAAAACAAACTTAATAATTGTAATTAACTTAACGAGCAGTCAATTAATTAAAACTTAGACTTATAAGGGAACAATTGATTAATTGATTAAATTAAAATAATTAAATATATAATTAAATAATTAATTGAATAAATTGATTACTGTTAGATAACTGAACTACTATATTAAATTACACTTAATGAGACCAGCTCAGCCATAAGCTAGTTAAGGGGAAATTTGGGAACAAAACCCCAGAGTATATTTAGCTATAATTAATTATAACTTACACTCATAAGATATAAGAATACAGAGAGCAGACAAAGCTTCACTAGAATAGGGGAACATACCGGTCTGCAGTAAACATCAGAAGAATATTATTTAATGGCTTCTGGAAGTCAAGGACCCTCAAGAAAAAGTTCAATACCTTCGCCTTCTTTACCGAAAACCTTAACCCAAACTAAACTCTTGACCAGCAGTATGAGCCAATCAACAAAGGACACAAAGGCCATGATCGATGAATCAGTTGCGGCAGCCATAAAAGCGGTCATGGAAAATACACTCCCAATGCTTATGGACAAAGTAGAAGAGAGACTACCTGTACTGATCCAGAGAGAAATACAGAAAGAAACACGGCAATTGGGTAACAAAATCGATGAAATGACCACTCAGATGAAAGCAGAAGTTGCAGAAATCAAAAAACAAGTTGGAATAAACAAAAAAGAGATCCAAATATTAATGACAAGAGAAAAACAAACTCATGACAAAACAAGAGAATTAGACCTAGACATGCAAGAGCTCAAAGCTAAAAATGAAAGGCTTGAAGAAACGGTTATTAGCCTGGAGATGGATAAGGCCGCCATGATTTTGAGATGCCAAAACATCCCAGAAAAAATCGGTACAGATCTCAGAGAAGAAATAGCTACAAACCTGACAGAACAGTTAAAGATCGGAGACAAAAAAGACTTGATGGAAAAAATGGAAGCGACTTATAGAAGGGGCACAGCATATACGAGAAAATACAATCTCCCAAGAGAAGTACATATAAAATTCAGCAAAAGAGAAACAAAAGAAAAAATATTAAGAGCCTCATATGGAAAAAAAGTGACGATCCAAGGGGAGGAAGTAAAGCTCCTAAGAGAAGTACCGTGGCGGGTACGAGAGAAGCGAAGAAACTACCAGCAAATGGCGACCTTACTACGAGAAAAAGGAGTGGAGTATAGATGGAGTCTACCAGAAGGATTAATTTTTGAATATAGAGGCAAAAGGTACAAGTTGGACTCAGTATTTAAATTGGACAATTTTTTGGAAAATTTTGGCAGAGAGTTTGGAGTAAATAAAGAAGAAGAGGAAGAAGAAGAAGAGGAAGAATCACAATCGGAGAGAGAAGAGGAGGAGACAGAAGAAGACAAAAAGAATCAAAGTAGAAAAAGAGGAAAGAAAGGCTCCATGATACCTTCACAAATCTTAACAAGAAAACAGCTAAAGAACAAAGCAAAAGAGCAAGTGAAAGAAAATGGAACGGAGCAATAAGGAATTTAAGATCTTCTCAACAAACGTAAACGGTTTAAATAGCCCACAAAAAAGAAGACGAATATTACATCAAGCCTCCAAGCTGAAAGCAGACCTGGTGTGTTTACAAGAAACACATGTTAAGAAAGATCATATAAAATACTTAAATTATAAAAAGTTAGGTACACCTTTTGTCACGGCAGATAAGGAAGAAAAAAAAGGGGGGGTAGTAATATACGCGAAAGAATACTTACACCCAAAAATGGTTCACTCTTCAAAAGATGGTAGGATTATAGCCATAACTATAATAAGACAAGGAGTAGAATATCTAATAATAAATATCTATGCTCCCAACTCAAATCATATCATCTTTTATAAAAAAATAGCAGACATCCTGGCAGAAAAAGAGTATAACAAGATATGTATTATAGGAGATTTCAATGGGGTATTTGATAAAAGCCTAGATAAAAAAACTCAAAACGGAATATCAAAAAAGAAAGGACAAACTTTGCCTAAAACTTTTTTGCAAATAATAGAAGAATATAGCTTATTAAATGCTTGGAGAACTAAACATCTAAAGGAAAAAAACTATACATATTACTCAGCTAGACACAGGTCATGGTCTCGAATTGATATGGCATGGGTGTCCGGGTCGGTCATGATAGAGATGGCTGAGACGGACATTCTCCCGTTGACATTTGCAGATCATAACCCAATTATGTTAAGTATGAGGGAAGTAAAGAAAAATAGAAGATGGACCATGAATAGATACATACTGAAAGATCAAGGCTTTGTAGAAAAAATGAAAGAAGACATAAAATACTTTTTTAACAGAAACATCCAACCAGATATATCAATTAACATAGTATGGGATGCCTTCAAAGCATACATAAGAGGAAAAATGATTAGCCATACCTCATGGGTGAGAAAACAAGAGAATAAGGAATATGAATTATTGGTTGAACAGGTTAAAAAACAACAAGAAGAATATAGGTTAAGACATGAAGAGGGAACTAAAAATAGGATAAATCTATATCAGCATAAAATAAACTTATTATTAACCAAAGAAATAGCAAAGAAAGTAGAACATAACAAAATATTTTTCTTCGAAAACGCCAATAAGCCTACAAGATGGCTGGCATACAGATTAAAAAAGGATGAAGCTCAAAAATCAATAATCACTTTAAAAGATGACAAAGGAGAAAACAAATATCTGATGAAAGACTTAAAAGAGATAGCTGTCAAATACTTTAATAATCTGTATAAGCAAGAAGAAGAACAAGATGATCAAATCAAAATTTATTTAAAAGAGAGAGCTAAAGTAAAGATCTTCACGAATGATCAAAGAAAGATTCTAAATGAACCAATATCTATCTGTGAGATAACTGAAGCAATTAAGAGGCAAAAACAAAACAAAACGCCAGGTCCTGATGGGCTCCCAAGTGAATTCTATCGGATTTTCGAAAATCAAATTACTATGGTGTATAAAAATTTGGTTAAAAATATAGGGGAAACAGGTACTACCCCAGACTCCTGGAAAGATGCATTAATAACATTAATCTCAAAAGACAAGGATAAAACTGATATGGTGAATAATTATCGACCGATCTCATTATTGAATGCCGACTATAAAATATTCGCAAATATTTTGGCGGAAAGATTCAAAAAGATATTAATACGAATCATTAACAAAGACCAGGTAGGCTTTCTTCCAAAAAGACAATTGAGAGAAAACATAAGAACATTAATTAACATTCTTGAATATTACGAGGCACATCCAGAAAAGTCGGCAGCTTTAATGTTTATGGACGCTGAAAAAGCGTTTGATAATTTATCATGGAAATTCTTGTTAAATAAATTAGAAGAATCTAATCCAGGAGACAAGTTTAAAACCATGGTAGAAGCAATCTACAAAAAACAACAGGCCAGATTGGTAATAAATGGAGATATATCACATGAAATAAAGATAGAAAAGGGAACCAGACAGGGATGTCCACTTTCACCTTTGCTATTTATCTTTGCATTGGAAACTCTTTGTGACAAAGTAAGAGAAGAACAAGAGATAGAGGGACTTAAATGTAAAGATCAAATATACAAACTATGTGCCTATGCTGACGACCTAATGTTTATCATGGAAAAACCAGAAGAGTCGCTTACCAAACTATTAAAAACAATAAATGAATTTGGTAAAGTAGCAGGATTAAAAATAAATCTTCAGAAAACTAAAATTCTCTACTAAAACTAAAAAAACTCTACTAAAGAACAGGAAAATAGATGTCAAGATTTTTCTAAAATTATGGTAGTCAAAAAAGTTAAATACTTAGGAATTATCTGTACAAATAAAACGAGTTCACTTATTGATGATAACTATAAAAAATTAGTAACAGATACGAAATTAGATCTAAATAATTGGAAAGATTTAAAACTATCATGGTTTGGAAGAATAGCGGCGATAAAAATGAATATTCTCCCCAAGTTTTTATTCCTAGCGCAAACAATACCACTGCTTAATGAGAAATCAAATTTCGATAAGGAGTTTAACAAATTAATTAAAAAATTTATTTGGTCTTCCAAAAAACCTAGAGTCAGATGGAAATTTTTACAGGACCAAAAAGATAGAGGTGGAGTTGGTTTACCAAACTGGGAGATATATGGAAAGACAGCGGCACTGGTTTGGGTGAAAGACTGGATAAAACTAGAAAACCAAAAAGTGTTAGCTCTAGAAGGGCATGACCTCTATATGGGGTGGCATGCATACACATGGTATAATAAAGAAAAAATACATTCCAACTTTTCTAGACATATGCTAAGAGCAGCACTCATGAAAAACTGGCTAGATATCAGATATAAATTCTACACACAGATTCCTAGATGGGTTTCACCCCTAGAAGCATTTATTAAACCCTCATTATTAATTCAAAATAAACTATTGAGTTATGAAAAGATATTAGATGAAAACGGAAATATTAAAACAGAGAAAAAACTAGAGGAAGAATTTGGAATCCAATTAACCTGGTGGGAAGCCATACAGTTAAAAACCAGATATAGAGAGGATAAAAAAATAGGATTTAGTGAAAACTTAAATGAATTAGATCAAATTTGGTTAAATAATGATGATAAATTAATTAAGAAAATATATAATTTACTTATAAACTATGAAATGCACGAAGAGGAAGTAAAACCAGTAATGATAAAATGGATGCAAGATATAGGTTATAACATAGAATTAGATAGATGGGCCAAAACCTGGAAATCAGTAAAATTATTGAAAGCAGTAAATTACAAGGAAAATATTTACAAATTATTCTACCGCTCATACTGGTCTCCCGATAGGTTAAATAAATGTTTTAAAAATGTGTCTAACATATGTGGGATGTGCGGGAAAAATAAGGGCACATTTTTTCATGTTTGGTGGACTTGTGCTATTGTACAAAAGTTTTGGGAAATGATAAAGAAGATGATTTTTGAAATTTTGGATATTGAAATAGATTTAGAACCAGGAATTTATCTGTTAAATATGTTACCAGAGGGCCTATTGAAAACGGAACAAAAACTTTTGGCATGTATCTTGACGGCAGCACGTATTCTACGGGCCAAATACTGGAAACTTTCAACTTTACCGAACAAGGAAGAAGTAGCTCAAAAGATTTTGGGATGGGCAGAGATGGATAGAATGTGTTATTTGACTTCGATAGATAAGAGAAAAGATCCAAGAGATACCTGGTCCAAACTATACTTTTGGTTGAGATAATATATGTACTCTCATTTTGAGAAAATATGAAGTTATATATTGTAAAAGATGTGGAATGGAAACTCAATAAAATATTTAAAAATAAAAAATAAAAAAAATAAAAGGTCGGGGTTCTGGAGGTTTGGCAATTTTTATAACAGTAGATCTGGACGTTGAATTACAAGTATTGGAAAACAGTTGTCCAAGTAATTTTCAAATCTTACTAATCAAAGGCCTTAATTTTGGTAATCTTATATGCATTAATGTGTATATACCTCCAAATAACTCCAAGTATAAGACTAATGGAAGCTTAATGGAAGTCCCTGGGATTCTCTGGGAGCCTCCATCGAAGTTTTAACGTCTCAGTTTCCCAATTCTCCTTTTATACTAGGCGGTGACTTCAACGCCAGAATTGGATCAGGTGCCTTGGATACAAGAGCTAGTATGAACTCTCTAATTGCTGCTCACGCATCCCTATTAGATCGCTCTTCTAAGGACAAGGTTATTAACAAATCTGGACTTAAGTTCTTGGAATTGCTCTCATGGACTAACTTACATGTCCTAAATGGTACTTAATTGGATGTATCTGGTGGCTCCTTTACTTATCTGTCAGCTTTACAGGCCAGTACAATCGATTATTTTGCCATACCCACTTGCTTTAAAAGATGAAGCCCAACTAAAAACAGGGCTCGTTTTTTGATTCTGAAGCTTTTATTCAGGCTGAGACTTATGGTACCATAAAAACTAGGTTTTTCCTATTCCTAGTGTCTGTGTACTTTCTTCTTGGACGGTTCTGGTTTTTGGGAGTCGTGCTTCAGATGCAATTTAACAAGAATAAGTGCTGAGTTCTACATTCGGGTAACAAAAATTAGGAACACGCATACTGGATGGGAGATGCACTTCTGAGTAGCTGCGTGTGTAAAGAAGTTCTTGGGGTACGGGTGAACCATAAGTTAAATATGAGCAGCCAGTGTGATGCAGCAACAAAAAAAGGCTAATGCGATCTTTGGGGTGTATCAACAGAGGCCTAACATTCAAATCGCAAGATGTCATAGTCCCGCTGTACACTGCATTGGTCAGGCCTCACTTGGAGTATTGTGTGCAGTTTTGGAGGCCTCTCTTTAAAAAGGATGTGGACAGAATGGAGCGGGTGCAGAGGAGAGCGATGATTGGGGGCCAGGAGACCAAGAAGCCCTATGGGGAAAGGCTGAGGGACTTGGGAATGTTTTGTCTGGAGAAGAGGAGGTTGAGCGGGGACATGATTGCTCTCTTGAAGTATTTCAAGGGGAGCTGTTCCTGTTGGCAGCAGAGGATAGGTCTTGCAATAATGGGTTTAAATTAAGGGTGGGAAGGTACTGGCTGGATCTTAGAAAAAACGTTTTTTACATTAAGAGTTGTGCAAGAGCGGAACCAGCTGCCTTGGGAGGTGGTGAGCTCCCCCTGGCTGGCAGTCTTTAAGCAGCGGCTGGACAAACACTTTTCAGGAAAGCTCTAGGCCAATGGTGGCAAACCTATGGCACGTATGCCAGAGGTGGCACTCAGAGCCCTCTCTGTGGGCACACACGGCATCGCCCCAGCACAGAGTTCACAAGATTGGACAGCAAAGATCCCATTAATTGTTCAAAAGCATGCCAAATGCAAACTTTTACCTTCAATAAAAAGTTGTTTGTATCGTTGAAAGCTCTGTTATTGGGTTTTTCTTTTAAGACAAAAGATGTTAATGTATGAGTTGTTTTTTCTAAAACGAAAACCTCAGTATTCAGGTTAAATTGTCGTGCTGGCACTTTGCGATAAATAAGTGGGTTTTGGGTTGCAGTTTGGGCACTCGGTCTCCAAAAGGTTCGCCATCACTGCTCTAGGCTGATCCTGTATTGAGCAGGGGGTTGGAGTAGATGGCCCGTATGGCCTCTTTCAGCTCTGTGATTCTAGGAGTCTTGCCACCCTTTGATTGAAATGTAACATGTAGTCCACTCGACAGCAGGGCAAATAGCACCCCATGGGCCATATCAGGTTAGGAAAACTGTGTGTGAGAGTGGAGAGGTCCAAGCCCCCTCTCTCCATGCTCTGTGGTCCTGACTCAAAACATGTCCCTGTGCTCCTGGACAGTGCAGAATGTCAGAATACACCTCTCTATGCGACCTGGGGGTGTCCCCAGGGAAAACATAATCCATTCTAAGCAGGTCTACTCAGAATCAATATTCCCTCTAAACTGTGGAGTCTTGTGAGCAAAAATTCTACTTTGTGCACTACTGGCATTAAAGTTGTGAGCAAGCAATTCGGCTGCTGCATAAATTAGTTTGCTCTGGAGCCATCCTTCCTGAGCTAAGATAAAAATACGTGAGCTGGAGGCTAAAAAACTGTGAGCTGGCTCACACTAACTCAGCTTAGAGGGAACAGTGCTCAGAACTCTACTCAGCTCTATAAAGTTGGGCTTATTCCCAGGAAATTTTTTCTTAGGATTGGACTGTTATTCTCCTGAACCTCTGGTGGAAATGTTTCTACTGATAACTGTCACTGAAGAGTCCGAAGTTGTTTGGTGTTAACGCTGGGAGGCAACTCAATGACATTTATATATAAATAATAAGAATGGGTTCAAAAGTAGAAATGTGTCATGCATATTATTGTACGTAACTTACTTTCTGCGTCATTAATATAATTTGCATCTTGGGTGGCAGTGTGGTAGGCAGGAGGGCACAGTTGCTCTGAACGTGAAATGTCCGTATTCCTGTGCTTGTTCAAGATATTGTCTTGTGCCCAGGGTTGGTGTTAGCGTACCCTGAGGTGGGTAGGGTTGCCAGATCTGGGTTAGGAAATACCTGGAAATTTGGGGAGGGCAGGAACCGGGGAGGGGAGATACTTCAGTGGGATATAATTCCAGAGTCCACCTTCCAAAGCAGCCGTTGTCTCCAGGTGAACTGACCTCTATCATCTGGAGATCAGATGTAGAGAAGAAGGGAAGAGATTAGATTTATACCCCGCCCTTCACTCACTTGGAGTCTCAGAGCGGCTTACAAACTCCTTTCCCTTCCCCTCCTCACAACAGACACCCTGTGAGGTAGGTGAGGCTGAGAGAGCTCTTTCCCAAGCTAACCTTGAGAGAACAGCTGGTACAGAGCTATGGCTTGCCCAAGGTCATCCAGCAGGTGCAAGTGGAGGAGTGGGGAATCAAACCCGGTTCTCCCAGATTAGAGTCCGCGCACTTAACCACTACACCAAACTGGCGATCTCCAGCCACCACCTGGAGGTTGTCAACCCTTAGAGGAGGGGGCAGCTGCCAAGGCCCAAGGCCTTCTGGTGGTGGGGCCCACCACCACCACCCTCCACCCACTCAACTGCCCCGCTGCTCTTGTGCTTTTGTAAGCCTTCCCCCCCATCCACCCTTCTGCCTTCACTGCTCCCCATCCACCCTTCTGCCTTCACTGCCCAATGTATAGTCAGGGCAGCGGGGGTGAGCCCCGGGAGATCTGGAAAATGAGCAAGTGGGTGGGGAATCGATCGATGGCTACTAAGTACTGAGGGAAGAGGAGGATGCAGGCAGGTGGGCAGGGGAGTATGGGTGGGGGAGGCATAATGGCAAGCAGAGGAGGGGACGGTTCCCCTGGGCACTGTCTGCCCAGGGCCCACTGAAACCTGGAGCTGGCCCTGCTTGTGCCTGTGTGTGGCATTTTTACTGTTGCAGGTTTTGGGCTCCTGCAGACGTTGACCTTTCCTGTAATGTACCATGGAAGTTCATGCCACCAAGGGAGACTGTCAACGCATCAATTGTGAGGTTGGTTGTCTAGCTGGCTGCTATGGTAACAGAGGCCATGCCAGTACCTTAGGCAGGCAGTTCTGTCACAGACACGCTGTGGAACCTTCGGGGAGTCACTTAACCCTTTGTTTGTCCATCTATACAATGGGGAGAGTGTTTCTTTCTGGCCATCCAGTGGGACGTCACGTTCACCAGGCGACCTTGTTCAACTGAGTGCCATAGGGATGCCTGCTTTTCCTTACAGATCATAGCAACAAAAGCGCTGTATAGCTACTGAGTGGAATCCATATTGCCTGCAGGTTGACGGGTACCGGAAACATCCCATTGCCTTGTGAGAATTTCCCCTGCGCGCTGAGCAAAGGGAACTTGGTCTCCAAGACTGAAATCTGCCAGTGGAGAATTTTGAAAATCTGCAGAGATTTTAAAAGGTAAAGTGCAGGAAAAAGTCGGCGGAGGAAACGTTGCTAAGGTAAACAAAAAGAGATGTTTATTGTCCAGCTCTTGATGGTAATTCTGGTCTGGAGTTCAGAAGATCGCTTATAAGAACAATAATTAGGTTTATGGCTTCTGTTAGGAGAGGGTTTTAATGTGGTGTGCTGCAAGATTACAACATTGGCTACTTCTCTGGAAGGGAATTTATGTTGTGTGTTGGGTCTGCTTGGAAGGAAACATTAGGAGAGTGATTAATTGTGAGATGAGTGTGGGTTTCAGGTTGTGATGAGATTCACTCAGGTTCAGAGGTCAACATTCTCTTGCTGATTGGGTTGCCAGCTCTGGGTTGGGAAATACCTGGAGATTTGGGGGGGTTGAACTTGAGGAGGGTGGGGTTTGGGGAAGGGAAGGACTTCAATGGGGGGTATAATGCCATAGAGTTCACTTTCCAAAGAGGCCTTTGTCTCTGGGTGAACTGATTTCTGTCCCCTGGAGATCAGTTGTGATTCCAGGTGATCTCCAGCTATTGCCTTGCTGAAAGGTGCAAAGGAACCTAGGTATCTGCAGGCTATGACCTCGGTTTCTAAAACTAAACACTAAGTCGCATAGAAAGAAAGGGAGGTAGCAAATTATCCACCCCCAAAATGGAATCCTGAAAACCTGATTTAAAGAAAGATTGCTCAAATTGGGAACTTCAGAAAAGAACCAGTAGCACCTTAAAGACTAACAAAATATGTGGCAAAGTATGAGCTTTCATGAGTCACTGTTCACTTCTTCAGATATAGTGAGCAGTAACTCACGAAAGCTCATAGCCATTTCGGACCCCATCAACGTGTATTTATAGTTAGGATTTTTTATTTATAGTTAGTCCTTTTGTGGATCAAAAACTGGCTAATTAAAAGGAAACAGAGAGTGAGTATAAATGGGCAATTTTCTCAGTGGAGGGAGGTAAGCAGTGGGGTACCACAGGGATCAGTACTCGGTCCAGTGCTTTTTAACTTGTTTATTAATGATTTGGAGTTGGGAGCTATGAAGTGGCTAAATTTGCAGATGACATGAAGTTGTTCAGGGTGGTGAGAACCAGGGAGGATTGTGAGGCACTCCAAAGGGATCTGTGGAGGATGGGCGAGTGGGCATCAAGTGGCAAATGGGGTTTAATGTGGCCAAGTGCAAAGTGATGCACATTGGAGCCAAAAATCCAAATTATAAATACATGTTGATGGGGTCCGAACTGGCGGAGACTGACCAAGAGAGAGATCTTGGAGTCGTAGTAGATAACTCAATGAAAATGTCGAGACAGTGTGCGACTGCAATGAAAAAGGCCAACGCTATGCTGGGGGTTATTAGGAAGGGAACTGAAAACAAATCAGCTAGTATCATAATGCCCCTGTATAAATTGATGGTGTGACCTCATTTGGAGTACTGTGTACAGTTCTGGTCGCCACACCTCAAAAAAGATATTATAGCATTGGAAAAAGTGCAGAAAAGGGCAACTAGAATGATAAAAGGGTTGGAACACTTTCTCTGTGAAGAAAGGTTGAAGCGCTTGGGGCTCTTTAGCTTGGAGAAACGATGGCAGAGGGGTGACATGATCGAGGTTTATAAGATTATGCATGGGATAGAGCAGGTAGAGAAAGAAGTCCTTTTCTCCCTTTCTCATAATACAAGAACTCAGAGGCACTCCGTGAAATTGCTGAGCAGTTGGGTTAGGACAGATAAAAGGAAGTACTTCTTCACCCAAGGAGTGATTAACTCGTGGAATTCACTGCCACAAGAGGTGGTGGTGGCTACAAGCATGGATGGCTTCAAGAGGGAATTAGATAAACATATGGAGCAGAAGTCCATCAGTGGCTATTAGCCACAAAGTATATATAGGAACTCTCAGTCTGGGGCAAGTGATGCTCTGTATTCTTGGTGTTTGGGGAGGCAACAGTGGGAGGGCTTCCTGCCGCCACTGCTGGACCTCCTGAGGGCACCTGGTGTTTTTGGCCACTGTGTGACAGAGTGTTGGATTGGATAGGCCTCTGGCCTGATCCAACATTGACTTCTCTTATGTTCTTATGATTTTTGGCTCCAGTGTGCATCACTTTGCACTTGGCCACATTAAACTCCATTTGCCACGTTGATACCCACTCGCCCATCCTCAACAGATCCCTTTGGAGTGCCTCACAATCCTTAACATAGAATAAACGTCAGATGTTTGAGAGCCGCAAGACATGAACAAATATCACACACACGTTTTTACTGGAAAATATGCAAATTTGTTTTGTACTAAATTGATAACTTTAGATGGAGAGGGATAGGAGAAAGAAAGAGAGAGAGAAAGGTGGAAAGAAAGTAGAAAGAAAGCAAATATCAAAGACCGGGGGGAGGGAGAGTTGGAAAGAAAGCAACTTTAACTTTAAATGCATCCTCTAAGGCTAGCTTGGTTTGGAGAAGGGATTTAAAGAGACAAATGCCCTCTCCAAATTAAAGTTGCCTTCTTTCTCTGCTCCCCACAACCTCAACCCTACCCAGGGAGGGAATCACTGGCTCAGGAAGGGACGACTGGTCAGGGAGGCATGCCTCCCCATCGCTTCTCCAGCCACCCTGCCGGGAGCCACACAATATGTGTGAAAGAGCCACATGTGACTCCCGAGCCACAGTTTGGCCACCCCTACTCCATGCTCAAGACTTTTCCACTTTTTTTGATGCTAGAATTGAATTTCTTTATTTAATTAAGACACTCCTGCTCCCTTTTCTCTATCAATGGTGCCTCATTCAAATCAGGGGGCCAGGAGCCCCCGACTGAACATGCTTGGCTATGAGACACAGATGTTTCCCCTCCCCCCGGACCCCAAGAATTAGGAAGGTGAAGTGTGATACAGAAGCCTGGTCTGGGCGATGGAGTGTGCATCTAGCACGGGCTCCTAACATGGTGCCTATAACGAAATGGGAGAAGGCCTTGGCAGTTACCTGTGTTTGTGAGATGGCTGCCGTCTGTGGTTGTTTGTCTGAAATGTTCCCTCATAAGGTTTAATTGGTAGTTCTGGGGGGACCTGCAGGGGTCTCACTCATGGGGCTGAATGGAGTTTCCTTATCTGCTGGCCTACAGTTCCCAGCTGCCCCAAGGCCAAAAAGTGCAGGAAATTGTGAGGCTTCTGAGCTGACACTATCAGACCAGACCTTTGTTGAAAGCAAAGTTCTTTATTTCCAACAATGGTTCAGGTTCTCGATGTTTGTTAGAGATACATGACAGCAAGCAACAGGGATTAATATACCTTCAGTCACAGTTGAATACAGGTACTGGGCCAATCAGAATGAATACAAAAAAGCGGGAAAAGGTGACAGCCATTTGGTTCTCACAGAAGAGGTGGGAAAGTAATAAAAATTCCCTTCCTGCCCTGGGTGACCCAAATGTGTGAACGATAGGCTAAACATTTGGTTAGAAACAATCCAAGAGTCTCCAAGGTTAAAACAGCAAGATAAAATACTTCGAGCCTCAAAGGCTAGGGGGAGTGGATGGATGCGATAGCCCAGTTGTTTACGTGACGTTCAGGAATGCGACAAGCCACCCTCCCGGGGAGAAGACAGTTACATTCAGCAGGGCAGAGAATATACTTCAAGGCAAGCAGTAAATAACACAGGGCTACAATACAGATCACAGAACCAGAAAGACAAGCACACTATTGTCAGATCCTGACAGAAATGAGGGACCGTCCCAAGGGGTGGGGCAGTGTCAGTATATACTCCGGCCCATCAAGGGAGGAGGTAATCTTCGTCCTATGGGAGTTAGAAAAGGCTCATGCTTGCCTGTGCTGACTGGGGTGTCCAGGCCACAAGTCAGAGATGTGGGGGAACCCTGGGGAGGCAGCAGAAAATCAACCACTCGATAGTCAGCTGGTTTGGGGAATGAATGGAAGTTTCCTTGCTCCCTTGGGCAAGAGAGAGAGAGAGAGAGAGAGAGTAGCTGAAGCAGAACTGGAGTCCAGTCCAAGGAGAGATCCTATCCTGAGCCCACAACCCCCAGAGGTAGGGAGTGCAGAGAGTGTGTACGGAGAGAAGATTGTGTTTAACCTCTGTTGATTTATGCCCTGTTGGTTCATAGTGTGCGCCTACCCCGACAGTGTGCCTTATGTGTGCGTGTGCTCCACAATTGTGTAAATAGTGTAGTGGTTAAGTGGGTGGACTCTAATCTGGGAGAACTGGGTTTGATTCCCTACTCCTTCACTTGCAGCTGCTGGATGACCTTGGGCAAACCTTAGTCCTGTCAGAGCTGTTCTCTCCAGGACAGTTCTGGAAAGAGCTCTCTCAGCCCCACCCAACTCACAGGGTGTCTGTTGTGGGGAGGGGAAGGGAAAGGAGTTTGTAAGCCGCTCTGAGACTCCAAGTGAGTGAAGGGCGGGATATAAATCCAATCTCTTCTTCTTCTTCTTCTTCTGTATTTGGGCTAATAATCTGTATTGCGCTCTGACTGCATAGTCTCCCCCGCTCTGCACAATACCAAAGGGGGTGGGGTGGGGAGCCCAGGGAAACACAGAAAGGCCAGAACCTTGCGTTGCCAACTTTCCAGGGACCCTCCCCCAAAGATTGGGAATCCCGTCTTCAAATTGGGAGATTTGGCCAGAGGGGTCACACTGTCCCGCTAAAAAGGCAGTGACAATTCAGTGAGTGATGGCAACCAATTTAAGGAATAAGATACGCCCATGGGAAGAGGGTGGGAGGCGAACAGCTGCGTTGTGAGTTGCAGTGGGCTTCCCAATGCCCGGGGGCTGTAAACTGGAGTCCGTTTCGCCACAGGGCCCACCGAGACCCTTCCTGGCACCCACCAATGTTTTTAGAAAGTGGGCGGGGCTTTTGCCCAGCAAGGCTTCTGACTGGCTACTAGAGATTTTATTAGCTGTATGAACTAGAAGAAGAAGAAGAAGAGATTGGATTTAAACCCCGCCCTCACTCACTTGGAGTCTCAGAGCGGCTTACAAACTCCTTTCCCTTCCCCTCCCCACAACAGGCACCCTGTGAGGTAGGTGGGGCTGAGAGAGCTCTTTCCCAAGCTGTCCTTGAGGGAACAGCAGGTACAGAGCTATGGCTTGCCCAAGGTCATCCAGCCAGGTGCAAGTGGAGGAGTGGGGAATCAAACCCGGTTCTCCCAGATTAGAGTCCGCGCACTTAACCACCACACCAAACTTGCTCTCAAACTGGCTCTCAAACCACTACACCAAACTGGCTCACCAAACTAAAAAAAAAATTGCTTTGGCAGCAGCTGTCACCAAAGCATGAGGAAGGTAAGCTGGGGCAGTCATTTTGTGGCTGGCTCTGCCTCCTGCGGCAACCAGTTTGTGGTTGTGCCTACCGTGCTGTGTCAAAATTCCAAAACTGCCCACAGGTTCTAAAAGCTTGGGGATCCCTTGCAACCTAGAAGTTTGGAGCATCCCATGAAACAGCCCTACTGCTGAGGAGGGAAATGGGTGCCAGGTCTTCTGAGGAGAAGACCCCATTCAGGACAGCAGGAAGGGCAGGGCAAAGATGCACTGCTACAGCACCTCCTCGTACAAATCCTTGCCTTGGGAAGACTGCCTGGACAGCTCCACAGTAGACCTTTTCCCCAGGCTTTGAATCTGTCCCTTTTGGACAGCTCCCATGCTAATGAGTCCTCAGACAGTAACCCCAGCTATCCCACTGGATGGAGGCTGAACTTGCTGGACTGGCAACAGGAAAGGTGACATCAACCTATAGAGAGAGGAAACCAAGGTCTCTGGGCTCAAGTAGGTTAGTTGCCTATGGTGGAAAACTCCTTGTGGGAACATCACCCACTACAGCCCACTATGGAGACTCTCCCAGCTGTGCCATATAGCTGAAAACGCTCAAGATATTTTATGGGGTTTCTTATCCATTCCTCAGTTTTATATGTGATTTAGACTGGTGGGACTCTGACCAGCCTTGAGGGAAATCTGGACCAGAACTATTCCAGATTCTAGTATCTTGGAACTAATACAGGACATGAAACGGACTGCTGAATGTTGCACCCCCCCCCCTTTCCTCCCACAAACAAAACTGTTCTTTAATTGCTTTACTGTAACTAATTTACCAAACTGTCATCATACATTATACTGCTCTATATCGTGCTGTGGAGAGCCAGTTTGGGTAGTGGTTAAGGGCGCGGACTCTAATCTGGGAGAACCGGGTTTGATTCCCCACTCCTCCACTTGCACCTGGCTGGATGACCTTAGGCAAGCCATAGCTCTGTACCAGCTGTTCCCTCAAGGACAGCTTGGGAAAGAGCGCTCTCAGCCCCACCTCCCTCACAGGGTGTCTGTTGTGGGGAGGGGGAGGGAAAAGGAGTTTGTAAGCCGCTCTGAGACTCCAAGTGAGTGAAGGGCGGGATATAAATCCAATTTCTTCTCTTCTTCTCTCTAGAGACCCAAATATTGTCCTTTCAGAATACTCAATAGAAAGCTAAGTCATAAGGTAATATTTATAATGTTCTGGGCATTGGTGTGTGTGTCATGGTTGATTTCTGGCAATCCCTAGTGGGGCTTGGACGGAGGTGGCTTGCTACTGCCTGCCTCTGCATCCTGGCTCTGGTATTCCTCGGAGGTCTCCCATCCAAGTACTTCCCAGGGTCAGCCCTGCTTAGCTTTTGAGATCTGAAGAGATCAGGCTTGCCTGGGCTATCCAGGTCACAGCCATGTTCTGGGCGTTTTTTATTTGTCCGCAGTGGGTATCTTGAGTCCTTTGCTCACCCTAGAGAAATTTGGGTAGAACCTGACAGTGTGGGACATGGAGCAGCATTACTTGCTGTGCTCAGTTCTGTGTGCGGCTTCTGAGTCGAATCAATAAGCCAGACCTCTGATGAAGCAAAAGTTCTTTTATTCTTATTGATGGTTCAGGTACTCAATGTTTGTTAGAGATACTTAGTTACAGACAGCAGGGATTAATATACCCCCCACCTTCAGGTAATAGCAGGCAGAGGGCCAATCAGGATGAATACAAAAAAGCACGAAAACCTCTAAGCCGTTGGTTCTCACAGAAAAGGCGCAAAAGCACTAAAAATTCCCCCCATGCCCCTTAGTGACCTTTAATTGCAATTCGCAGACCAGACACCTGGGTAGAAACAGTTCAACAATTCCCCAAGGTTATGAAAACAAGATAAAACATTCTAGGCTCCAGAGATAGCGAGGGAGGAGACGGGAAGAGATAGCCAGGCTTGTTTATGTGACGCAATGGAATGCAGCAAGCCACCCTCCCGGGGAAGAAAAGACACATTAAGCAGGACCTGCAATAAACTTCAAGGCTGATCGTAAATAAAGTCCCCAGATGCAACAATTAGTGGCAGAGAATCTGACATCCTGGTAACTCCAAATCATCATCCAGAGACACCTGAGGATTTTAAAATGGGGAAATTTTGGGGTGACTTTATGTCGTCCTTAGTGGGCTGCGATCATGGTCCCTTGCATTCCTGTGATCTTATCGGGGTGAGGCATATATGGCAGAGAAAGTTTGTCTGTTGGCTGTAAATTCCTTAGTTTCTCCAGTTCTTATGAAGATAGAGTCAGGTGGGTAGCCGTGTTGGTCTGAAGCAGAAGAACAAAGTTTGAGTCTGGTGGCACGTTTAAGACCAACAATGTTTAATTCTGGGTACAAGCTTTCATGCGCGTGCACACTTCTTCAGATATTTGGACGCAAAACTTATACCCGGAACGAAACTTCGTTGGTCTTAAAGGTGCCACAGGGCTCAAACTTTGTTCTACTGCTTCAGACCACCCGCCTGGATCTATCTTTGTTCTAGTGTCATAATCATAGCCTTGGAGTCGCAGCATCCAGGATACAATACAATGGTGGCTGCGATGAGACACTGGTGAACATAGGTTGTAATAGCTTGCGATCAGTAATGATTGTGAAGTGACATCCATATCGGTACAAGTGAAAATGTAAACAGCAGTTCCATTTTCCACACAACAACCAAAGCTCCTCTTTCTGTTTGTGCCCAACTGAGATAATTTGCTGGTGTATGCTATGGTGAACGCATAACCATTCGAATCTGTTTGGGTCAGTCTAGTGCTGCTATAAGCTCAGTGTTTTTCTTTTGATCGAAGTATGCCACAGTTATATTACTAGAGAAGGCAAGCTAAGACGGCTTGATGGTTGGCTGTGCGCTCCCGTGCTTTATTCTTGCTTGTGAGCTCTTATAAGGGATGAGTAATGGTCGTGAGGCTGGGAATGAAATGCCCACAGTATGTGACAAGACCAAGTTCAGCTTCTGAATTCAGATGAAGTGTTTGGGCCTGTCACTTCCTGTACGGCTGCCACTCTCTTTGGATCAGGAGAAACACGGTTGGCGGAGAAAAACGTATACCAAAAAAAAAATAATCTAATTTATCCTTATTGTATTCACATGTCTCAGAATGTAATGTGAGGTTACACTACTGTAGGCAAAGTGGAACAGCTTCAAGTCTGTCATCGGGTTCCTGTTCAGTTGTCCTGAACACAAGAGTGTCATCTCTGAGGCTGAGGTTTCCTGGATTACATTCTGAAAAATTTCGGCAGCAGAAGAGATGCCAAATCTCAGCCATTTATACTGCCAAAGACCGATGATGAGTGGTGGATAACTGATTTCTGGCTGAAGTTCTAGCAGGTGTTATCCAGAATTAAGATCAAGTTTTGAGAATATCTGTACTATATTCAGGTCTGTGATGATGTCATCCACTAAAAGTGTGACGTGATGTTCTCCCTTTACGGCCTGGTTAGGGCAGGCACACATCCACACAGTGTCATGTTTCCTAGTTGTTTATTTTTGGGCGCAACTGCAAATGGTGAGACCCATGGGGTAGAGCCAGTGTGGTGTAGTGCTTAAAAGCAGTGGACTCTAATCTGGAGAACCGGGTTTGATTCCCCACTCTTCCACATGAATCCTGCTGGGTGACCTTGGGCCAGTCACAGTTGTCTCTCTCTCCCTGCCCCACCTACCTCACAAGGGGACTGTTGTGGGAAAGGATGGAAAGGCGATCATAAGCCGCTTTGAGACTCCTTAGGGCGCGGTCATCGCACCCATTTGCGACACAAGAAGGACGATTCCCCGCCGGTTCAAAGTGGCACGATCACACAAGCACATCTGGGAAGCGTCCTGCAGCTGGTGTCAAACTGTCGCAAACCGCTTTGAGCTGGGGGGGAATCAGCTTATTTAGCTACCAGTGAAAAGGCAGTCTCAAATGGTTTGTGACGGCCCAGAACCGGCCTTTCTCTGTGTGATCACGCCAGCGCAAACAAGAGGCGTTGGGGAGCGGGCTTTTTGTTTTTTCCCCCGACGTCCCGGTATGCATATCATCGGATGGTATGCGCATCTCTGTGGGTGGAGAGGCAAGTCATCGATCCCTTGTAGAAGTGAATAAGCGCACTGAAAACGGCCGGAAAAAAAAACAACTCGCCCACGGCTGTGTGTGATCACGCAGCAGCAGTTCGCCCTCACAGGTCCTTGGACCTGTGTGATCCTGCAAAAGCAGTGCAAATTGCGCTGGCGCAAATTTGTGTCGATTCCCATCCGGCTTATCTTGCTCGTGTGGACGGGGCCATTAAGGTAGAGGAAAGCTGGGCATAAAGACCAACTCTTCTCCTTCGCCTCCTCGATGCGTTCAAGCTTTTCTAAACATTCTAGTTCCTCTTAGTTTATGCACATGGAATGGAATATGTCTGGGTAGTAAAACCACAGACTTCACAGTGCTATCAATATGGCGCTTTACCTTGTAGCTCTTAAGCTTACCTCTGCTGCAAAAGGTATCTGTGCAGGCCTGAAGAATCTGATCCAGATGGGGTGGGCGAATGTCATAGCCCATGTGAATAAGGTTCAGTGCAACATCTGTTCCATGGCATAGCAGGTTAATCCGTGCTGTAACCCAGAAAGTAGTTGCGGTCTGGCAGTCTTGAAACTGTAGCTGTGTTTGGAATTGTCCGCAGTACTGGTAATGGACGCCATGACCCATGTGCACTGATCTTTATGACTGTCCATTGTAAGGTGGGTTTGTCAGCCAGCATGTTATATAGATTCAGCTGGGCAGCCGTGTTGGTCTGAAGCAGCAGAACAAAGTTTGAGTCCCGTGGCACTTTCAAGACCAACAAAGTTTTATTCAAGGTATACGCTTCCGTTTGCACGCACACTTCTTCAGATACATAGGAATTGTTTTTCTAGTTTGGTCCTTGCATCTGTCAAACAACTTTAATATGCCGTATGCTAGTTTCCTGCTCAACTTCTACCTGTATGTATGGACTGGTAACTTCCATTTCAATGTATCTGAGGAGGTGTGCATGCACATGGAAGCTTATACACTGAATAAAACTTTGTTGGTCTTAAAGGTGCCCCTGGACTCAAACTTTGTTCAGCGTGTTATATGTATGTTTTGCCCAGGGGTCCTTTCGAGCAGGAGCTCGGGGGTGCGCAGCTTCGGGAGTTGGTGCCAGCCCCCCCCCCCCCACGGGGGAATGCCTGCTTGTGTCGTGGCTGCAGCAAAATGACCCCCTCCCCTGGAAAGGTCCTTGTTCCTCCGACCAGCCTTTTGAAGGCTTCAGCCACCACTGAAGCTGTCCTCCCAGAATAGTGGTATTTCTGAGGCTTGGATTAGTAGCTGTCCCATTTCTGCCAGCTCTTTCTTTCTTTCTTTCTTTCTTTCTTTTCATTCCTTCGTCTCTCTCTGTCTCTTTTCTTTCTTTCTTGCCTTCTGACATACTTCTGGTGATGTCAGGGAGTGTGGCATATGCAAATAAGTTATGCTAATAAGTTATGCTTTTGAGCTCCTGCACCTTTTTTTCTACGAAATGACCCCTGGTTTTGCCAATATGTTTACTGAGGCACCAGTTATCAATGAGAATCTCTATCTCTTGCCCATGCAGGAATATCCTGCATTGTGGTTGAACACTATTTTCCGTGTCCTTCTGGGACTTGTGGGGAGTTCTGGCAGCTGCCAGAAAATTATGTTGGATCACCATACATGCCAAGGCTGCCTTGTCAGGTCAGGCTAGGCTCAGGACTTCATGGCCACCATAACAACGACGGGTCTGTCTGTCTCAGATTGTAATGGACCCAACACATGAAAAAGAACATATTCTGGACCTTCTTTTCTGCACTGAGTGGCTTGCTGGTGATCCGATTAAGGAGCTGGAGGTTCAGCCCTTATTGTGGTCAGATAACCCTCTTCTGAAGGCACAGATGAACTTGCTACCTCTTCCGTGCAGGCACGGGGGACCGATTTGGATGGTCTGCCCTTGGAGATTAATGGATCTTGCTGGTTTCCAGGTGGCTCTCCTCAGTCTTCCGTCCTCGTTTTGACCTCTTCCCCCCTGCCCGCAAAACAGCCAGCAGTCTGTAATAGGGGAATAATTAACTCTAAGGTAACATTTGCCATCTGTTTCAATGTAATTAATATGTCTGATTGTTTTATTTGATGACGGATGATTGTTTTTAATACCATGTTCCTCGCCCAGAGCCCTGCAATAGTGGGGATGGGGCAATTCATAAACTGAATACGTAATTTTGAGAGCTTCCTCAGTAACTCTGTGGAGGCCCTTATGGCTCCATGGAATGATGGGCTGACACAGGCCATAAACAGAGTTGCTCCTTGGCTTCCTCTTCCATTATCTGAGACGTGCCCAGCACCTTGGTTTACCAGGAAGCTGGGCGATAAGAAACAGACTGGAAGATGACTAGAGTGATGTTGATGGAAGGCATGGGGTGGATCAGAGGGAGCACATCAAAGAGCTGATTTGTAGGCTTATGAGGCGGTGGCGGCGGCGGCGACTTTCTTCTTGCCACCATTGCGGCAGCAGAACCTCGTCCAGCTCAATTGTTTAAAGTGATCCGGTGATGCTGAAGTCTGATCCTGCCAGTGATGACAATCCCCCCCCCCCCCCCGCCCCGCATGATGTTTTTGCAAGGTTCTTGGCTGATAAAATTTCTGTCATCCATTCCTAATTGGCGGCCAAGTTGAGTGCAGATCCAGTACCTGCAGTGACAGAAGTACCTGCTTATCCTTCTGTTATGGATAGTTTCAGACTGATCCTGCCTATGCGTGCTGACGGCGTCCTTGGGAGTGCGAGGACCACCACATGTGCTGTGGAGCCATGCCCGTCTTATTTCTCAGAGCTAGGTCACAGCCGCTTTGCCTAATTACAAGATTTAGATGGGGGCTCAGACCAACACGGCTACCCACCTGAATCTATCTCCTGAATAAAGTTACTGTGTGTTGATTTTTTAAAAGTACCCTCTGCATATTCCTGCATGACCTTGCACTGAGCACTGGATGGATTTCAGGCAAAGCACTATTGCTTCTGGATGAAACAGCGGAGTGGCTGTTTTTCCTTCTGGGGCCGGACAGCCTCCTGCCCATCCAGTGGGGCAACCAGGGATTCTAAAATTTCTCTGCTGCAGCCAGGATAACGTCCCCTGCAGCTTGCTTTTTGTCTGGTGGCTGCCTGGAATGCTTCACTGCTGCTGACCTGCTCTCCAGGTCCCAATTCTTTCCCTCGTTTCTAAACCAGGAATTCATGGCACCTTCTGACGCCTTTTCTGGTGCCCGCCAGATGTTTTGAAGAAGTGGGCGGGGTCAGGTTTGGCTTTTGCCCAGCAAGGCTTCTGATTGTCCACTCAAGATTTGATTGGCTGCGCAGATTTTAAAAAATGTTGTTTTGGCTTCAGAAACTGGTGCTTACTTCAAAAATCTGCTGCCTTAAGGGTGACGGCTACCCTGCCATTAACAAAGATGCAGCCTGCCAGCTCATAGTGGTACTTAGCGTGCTATTTGTTATTGTAGGTGCCATATCATCCAACTGTCCCTATTTAGGAGGGTAAGGCCCAATTTTTGTGCAGCCTGCTTTACATTTTGGTGGAAAAACGTTTTTTAAAACATGTGTCAGTGTATATACATAGAGTTACCATTCTTGATGTTTCAACCCGTTCCTCAGATCTATTGATGTTGCATTTCTGTGTGCCAGGGGATCTAATGCACACACGTTGCTTTTTGCATGCATCTATGTCAATGCACGTGCAGGAACTGAGGCTGCTATCCTAAACACAAGAATCTGGGTGTAAACTCGGGGTGGGGGGAGGCTTACTCTGACATAAAGACACATACAGTCGGGCTGTGTAGCACACACACAGCCAGCCATTTCATGCGCTGCAGACGGCGAAGTCCATTTTGAACTGTTACGCAGGGTAACCTATTACAAAAGCTGGCAGGCTGTTTCAGTTCTTCCCACAGCGTGTGCCGCTTCCCTTCTCCCTTGCCTCCTTTTAAAACAGCTCTCTCTCCCCACACAGTAGATGCCGCCTGCTTCAAAAGCGGCCACTGTTTAATGAGTACAGTCAGCTTGAAATTAAACATATATAAGGGAGGAAAGCGTTCTAGTTCTAGGGTCACCGTCTTTGGGAAACCAAAAAAAAAAGAGGGCGTGTTTCCTGACTAACTACATCAGACCAATGACCCCTGTTTTGAGTTAGCAGTATATAGGTTACATATTGGTTATAAAATGTTAAAATTAAAAACAAGACGGTTAAAACCCCCCACAAATGAGCCCTATGACAAATCTCCCCTCCTATTTAAAGCGGTGATACTTGCCACTCTCACTAGGAATATTCCTAACCTCCCAACCCCAAAAGAGGACATTTTGCATCAGTTTTATATATAAAAAAAGGCCGACCCACAAAAGAATCGGGTCAGAATAAAGAGGGGGAGTCTAGCCGGCCCCCCTTAAAGACGGATTCCCGGGCGTCCCCCGCTGGCCTTTTCGCCCCCGCAGCAAACCCCGCCGCCGGCCTTTCTCCTCGCGCGGCGCCCCGCGCGCCGTCCCAAGGAGCCCCCCAGCTGCCCCGCGGCGGATCCGGGCGCGCCCCTCTTGCAGCCACGCTCGCCCTCTTGCAAAGACAAAGGACAGCGGTTGGGGAGGGGGCGCCGAGCCCCCGCGCAGGCGCGTCGAGCCGGCTGCCTGTAGGGAGGCGTCCGGGCGAGGGGCCGGGCCAGGATCCCGCGCCTGCGCGCCCCCTTGCCGCGCTCCGGCACGGGAGCCGCCTCGGAGGGAGGGCCGTGGCGAGCGCGCTTGCTCGGGCGCCGGCTGGCGAAGGTTCCGGAGCCGGCGCGCGGCCCCGAGGCTGCCTGGGCGCGTCCCCGTCGCCGCTGCCTCCCCTCGCCCGTCACTCCCCCTCCTCCCGGCGTTGGTGAGCGAGAGACTCTCCGGCGAGCTTCTCCCTGCAGCAGCCTGAAGCCGGGCGCGGCGTCCAGGTAGGGGGTTGGCAGCCCGCGGCGAGGCGTCCCCGGGTCAGCCCGGCTCCTCCCGCGGAGGACCTGCCGGCTTGGCCGCCCTCGGAGGCGTCGGGCTTGAACGGGAGGAGGGAGCTTGGAGCGCCTCGGGGCGTGCGCTCGGCGCTGGGAATGCGCCGGCCGCGGCTGGAGGGGAGGCGTCGTTGCAAGGCAGGCGCGCCGGGCGGAATGGCGCTTTTGCATGTGTGACCGCGGGCTGGGCCGGCTGAGGCTCCGGCGAAGCCGCCCTGGGGATGCTGTTCTGCACGGCTAGCCTGCTGACAGCAATTTAAATAGCTTACCCCCCCTCCTCGCCGCCGCCGCCCCGCTTCTCCGTTAACCACACCCCTCCCTTTTGCAAGAAATAAGGCGCTGGGTAATGTGAACGAAGCGCCCCTTGCCTTGCTGCTAGGGCTCTCTCCCGTCCCCTCTGCGCCGGTGGCTCTTGCAAGGCAAGATGGGGGAGCGGCAGGGGTGTGTCTCCTGGAACCTCAAGGGGGGGGGGGGGGCGCTGGGTGGTGTGAGAAAGGCGTCCAGAGCTTGCCGCTCGGGTACGAGCTTTTTAAGAACTTTACTCTTGGTCTATTTAAAATAAGCTGGAGCATTGCCTATTTTTGGAAAGGCGGCATGCAAGGGCAACGTTTCTTTTTTGCAATTTGTGAAACCTGCCTTCTTCAAAAATGGGAATTGCGGCGGGCGATCGGATACAATGCGTTCCTGATTATTCTGCCGGTGTTCCAAATTACCTCTGCCAGTTGCTGCACTCGGGGCGGGAGCTGCGAGTGAATTTGAAGGCTACCCCCTGTCTGCCTGACCCTTCCTTCCTTCCCGTTTGCTTGTAGCCACCTCCTCTCCCGTCTCCTCCAGGTTTGGGTTCCTGTTTGGAAGACTGGTTTTGATTGTGGAGGCGATGGTGAATGATAGGCTGTTGGTACTGCAGTAGGTGTGGATCTTGGATAGAAAAGGATGGGGCTCCCCCCCCCCCCCCGCATCTCCGGTGCCATGTTTTGCAGTCCATGTCATACCTACAGTATTGCTTAGAGAATTATGATGGTGAAGGGGGGGGGGGGGAATAGACCATGTAAGAAAGGAAGAGGGTATTTTATGTTAACATCTTTTCCCTTTTTGAAAATTGAGAATACAAGGAACTCTGTCTTAAGCCTACTGTGAGTCTTCTATCCTGGGAGGTGTGTTGCTTTTGTTAGACTATGAAATTAAATATTACGGCATTTGGGCTCAAAATTCCTGGGCGTGACTGCAGAAGGACAGTAACTGCTATGCACAAATTATAAGATCTGGCCAGATTTTCCTCTGGATCTAGATGTGGAGAATGGAGAGCTGGGTGTTTTTGGGGGTGTTTTTTGGCTCTGCTTTCTAGAGAATCACAGTCACATGAAGGTCTTCTGCATGATTATTCTCTGCTTTCATTGTTTGTTCCAAAAAACACACGCACCCCATTTTAAATGATTTTTCTCCGGGGGAAAAAATGGATCGGAGTATCACAGCAGCAGCTGGTCACGCCCCTGCTAGGCTAGAATCCGTGGATGCAAAGTGCAGTTCTCATTGGGTAAAGACTGTAGTATGCTTCTGTAGTTTTGGGTGGGGATGGAGGGGGGGAAATCCTCTTTTGTCTACTGACAGAATTTGCATTTAAAAAGGTGTTGTGCCAGGATTAATATAGAAATACCTATTATTCTAGATTTTTGCCGGAATTGTCTTTTCAATGAGATTAAAACTAATAACTGTAATTGTGGATAAGCGACTACATCGACATTATAGTACCATTGATGATTTGTCAGTGAAAGCAATGTGGTAAGAAGGATGAGATCATAAAATTTCAGGATAGAAAGGCCTCGTGGGATCATCTGTTGTTCCTCAACACTTTTAAGTGGCTGTTGCTTGTGCTGTGACCTTTCTTAATCTGTGTTCCGTTTAAGAGACATAACGAACTTGAAGAATTTGTGTTGCTTGATTATTAACAGTAAGTAGTATTAAAGATAGAGCTTGTAGGCTGTTTAAACAGCTTTATGTATAGTCTGGTATATGGTTACCTGCATATTGTAGGATGGAAGAGAGGCTAAGAGATTCCAGCTTGACTAAGGGAGCCAGTGTAGTGGTTATAGTGTGAAATCTGAGACCATGGGGTTCACTGGGTAACCTTGGATCAGTTACTTTTTCAGCCTGGCCTACTTCACAGGGCTGTTGAGAAGATAAAACGTGGGAAGGATAACCATATGCATTGATGTGAGCTCCTTGGAGGAAGGGTAGAAGAAAAGTGTACTAGAAAGACTGTCTTAATGCACTCGCTGTTGCAGTAAAGGTTTGAATCAGGAATGCCTTGGGTCATATTTCTAGCAGCTCTCAAATAAGTTGTTTAAGGCCTTTATATTCTGCTCTCATTCAGGCATGAATAGAATACTCCAATCTAAGCCCACTGACTCTATGTAGGATTACACTGAACTAATTCTATGTAGGATTACACTTTAAGGAAGAGTGGCCCCCTCGCCCCTTTCCGTGGCAGTGCTTTAATAATTTTTGATTTGCTCAGTTATTGTGATACAGATGACGATTTCTTTACAACATACTTCTTGTGGCATTCCCTTTGATCTCACTGGTAGGCATGATTTGCGCCTTGTAACGGGGGAAGAATGTTAAAACAATTTGTAGCCTCAAGGGCATCTGGTGAAGCTGGTGGGCAGCAGGTTTAGGCAGGACAAAAGGAAATACTACCTTACACAGAGAGTGGTTAAAATGTGGAATTTGATGCTGGAGGATGTAGTGATGGCCACAGGAATAAACAGCTTTAAAAAGGGATTAGATTAATGGAGGATCGGTATCTCAGTGTCTACTAGCCATGGTGACTGTGGGGAACCCTCACATTCAGAGGCACTAAAATTCTGAATCTTAGAGCCAGGAGGCAACTGTCAGGGGAAGGCCTCAGCCTCTGTGCCCTGTTGTTGGCCCACCAGAGGAACTGGTTGGCCACTGTGGGAGATAGGATACTGGACTAGATGGACCATTGGTCTAATCCAGCAGGCTGCTTCTTATGTTCTTATCTTAGCCTGACATTCGTTAAATCTTGTAATTATCCAAGGGAAATTTTTGGGAAGTAAACTTTGTGCCCCTCAGTTAAGTGCTGGCTGATTCAGGGTTTTGCCAGCGCCGTTTCTAAAGTAAACCAAGAAAGCCTCCTGTAGACTTCAGCCTCGCTGCCTTAGTCGAGGAGTTAAAGAACGGTGCCAGTCCAAGGAATGCGTTCCTAGAGTCAAGGACAGCTGCAGCCGATAAATCTGCAGGGAGACCCCTGCATGGACCCTTCCCCCCCCCCAGTGCCCCCCAATTCTGTGTGCAGATGCATGTAATGGTGCCAGGGAAGCTCCTGCCACAATATGGAGAGCTGAGACTCATCTTCTCACCGCTGTTGCCACTGCTGCCTCCTCTCTCGTACCACTAGTTACCCTTTCTACATAGTAGAAAAGAGCAAGAGTCCCATAGCACGTTAAAGACTAACAAAATCTGTGGCAGGGGATAAACTTTTCATGAGTCACTGCTCACTTCTTCTGACCTTGTCCTTTCTACGCAGTTTAGCTCCTTCTCTAAACCTCATGGCTCAGATGCAGAACCTTTGCTTTGCACGCAGAAGGTCCTTGGTTCAATCCCCGACATCTCCAGTTAAAGGATGGGGTAGCAAAGGATGAGGCAGCAGGTGATGTGAAAGACGTCTGCCTGGGACCTTGGAGGGACACTGCCAGTCTGAGTAGACAGCACTGACTTTGATGGACCGACAGTCCGATTCAGTGTAGGGCAGCTTCATGTGTTCGTGTGTTTTTCATGCTCTTCCTTGCTGCCTGTCCATCAGTGTCTGGCTGTGTGTGTGTGTGAGAGAGAGAAAGACAGAGATCATGGTTATCAGGAGAGCAGAGGACCCAGACAGAGGAGAAGGCGGTAGGTAAGATTATTACAGCTTTGGTGTCAAGAGTTGCCAGTTAGCCCTCTGCTGGTGTTGGGTTCCTGGCAGATATCAAGCGACGCCGACTACTCAGCTGAAGAAGCACCAGTTCAGTTGCAAGAATGAACTTGAATTGAATCCTTCTAAGACGCAATGAACCCTGACCTGGATACCCCAGGCTGGCCCGATCTCGTCAGGTCTCGGAAACTAAGCTGGGTCAGCCCTGGTTAGTGTTTGGATGGGAGACCCACCCATGAAGTCCAGGGTCACAACGGAGAGGCAGGCTAGGGCAAACCACCTCTGAGCGTCTCTTGCCTTGAAAACCCTACGACGTCGCCATAAGTCAGCTGTGATTTGATGGCAAAAAAACCACAGTGAAAGTTACACAGAGAAGCTTTGATCTCTCACTTAGCTGGATTAAAGGTGATAGGCAAGGAGGTGTCTCATTTCTTCTTCCAAAGAAGTGAGGAAAGGTGGATATTTTCTTTTTATACCATGATTGTGAAGAGCCCCCTCTGCTTCTGTGCTGGTGGCCATGGAGGTGTTTATCACAAGGTTATTTCCTTGAAAGAATTGGGGTCACCCATGGAATAAGAATATGTATAATCCACCTAGTCTCCATGAGTTCCAAGTCATATCGTTCCTTGTAGTTGAATGGAAATCGTTCTAAGACTGAACACTTTGGTTGAATTGAGAAGAAGAGTAGGTCTTCATACCCTGCTTTTCTTTACCTTAAGGAGTCTCAAAGCAGCTTACAGTCAGTCGCCTTTCCCTTCCACTCCCCACAACAGGCATTTTCGGAGGTGGGTGTGGCTGGGAGAGTTCTGAGTGAATCGTGACTGGCCCGAGGTCACCAAAGGGAGGAGGAGTGGGGAACCAAATCTGGCTCTCCAGATTAGAGTCTGCCGCTCTCAACCACTACACCAAGCTTCAGGAGTTTTTACAGACTGATGGAAGAATAATGGAGAATATAGGTTATTTATTTTGCCGACAGTCAAACTAATCTGGAAGATCCAGAATCTTCTGCTCGAACATTTCCAGAGGAAAGTGCTCATAGCTTTAGAGCATCCTGAAAATGGCACTGCAGCTGGTGGGAACTGCCAGCTAGATGTAGTTCCTCCGTGTTATGGGGAAAGCCCAGGTCCATACACAGAATCCTTAAGACCCAGAACAAATTCTTATAGAGATGTCGCTCTCCATATTCTCTGAGACCAAATTAAGAAACGTGAATCATCCTGTCTGGTGCCAGAGAGGCAGACAACTGCAGATGGTATGGAGGCTTGGTTCATCAGCAACCTTTTTTATTTGCAGTGCTAACTTGTGTTTGAGCAGGTCACAAAGACCAGGCTAGATAGTACAATGTTGGAACCCCGCACTATTTCTGCCATATGCCGTGGTAAACCATTGCTGTGGCTTGGACTAGATGATAACTGGGGTTACTGAAACTTCTTGAGATGTGGAATGCACACAGTGGACTATCATATCCATCTAACTTTGAGGCATAAACGGATCATGTTGTGCATCTTGAATACGTGTACAGTTAATACAGATTCAGCTTTTGTATACAAAGCAAAACATTTAGTCAAATAACCAGAAACAATGATAGAATTGTCCAATATTTGATGCAAGATTCTTTTATTCTTGATGAATGGTTTAGGCCGGGCATGGAAACTTGAAAATAATCATGTTCACAATCGCGTTTAGTTTGTGCCTCTCTTTTCAAAGGTTTCTTGTAGCTGACTTGCCTTCGTCTGCTTTGTGCAAAGGTTAGGTCTCTCTTTAAAACAGCACACAAGCAACCTAGATTTGTCTGTGCATGATAGAATCTTAAATGGCTTTCTTGGCTGTACCCCTGAGATGCCGTAATGGAATTTTCCAGAAGAACCATTTATAAATGCAATTATAATTGTAGCTGGTGTGTTATTTTTTTAAGGAATACCTCCCACTTTTAAAATATTGCCAGCTTACCCAGCTCTCTGTTAAAGTGAAACTGATGTAGTCTTGTAGGGCAAAGTCAACTTTTCTGACCTGCTGGTAAAACCCACCAAGACCTGCATTTTTACTTTTTAAAACCAATGCCTCCTTGTGAAAATTTCCTTCCTCCACTCTCACTCTTGTGCTTGTGTGTGCGCAAGCGGATGTGCTCTCCCCTTGAGCTTTCTGAACTCAAGATGTGATACAAAGGCAGCCTTTTTAGTTACGTTGTGGGGAATAATTGAATGGCATGCACTGAACAACAAACTAGTATTTATCCTTCTTATGGACAGATGGGCTATGAGTTTGTGTGTCTGGCAGTTAACCGCTTCGGTGCTTTTGGGAACTTGAGCACATGAATACACAAAAAATCAGACCATTGGTCCATCAAGGTCAGTATTGCCTACTCAGACTGGCAGCAGCTCTCCAGGGTCTCAGGCTGAGGTCTTTCACATCACTTACTGCATGGACCTTTTAACTGGAGATGCCAGGGACTGAACCTGGGACCTTCTGTACGCCAAGCAGATGCTCTACCACTGAGCCACATCCAACTTGAGATAACCCACTTCCATCAGCCTTGTCCCCCCCCCCCCCAATTTGAAGGAGAATGCCCATTCTTTTAGATAGAAAGCAATTTTATTGTCTCATTTTGACAGGATACAGCTCTTCAGAGTCAGAGACTTGATTTTGTCCATATTCATAATTGTGCCTCTGGAATGTGGATATCATCTAGGGCAGGGGAAGGCAGCCTTCTTGGACTGAGCACTCAAGAAAACCTTGCAACATCTACCTGCAAAGATGTAAGTCTTCCAGCAAACAGTGGTCTTTATGTGGATATACAAAACCAGACCCGGGGAGCAAACCAAGTACCTGAAGGGTATAATCCCATAGAGTCCACCCTCCAAAGCAGCCATTTTCTCCAGGCGACTTGATTTTGGTCATCTAGAGATCAATGGTAATAGCAGGAGATCTCCAGGTGCCACCTGGAGGTTGGCAGCTCTGCAGCCAGCCCATCTGCAGTTCGTACCGACCAAGAATTCGTAATGAGCAAGCCAAGTAGATGGCAGCGGTAAGCCCACCGCCAGCCTAGGTCCTAGCAAATGCCTGAGCTCCACAAGCTTATGCAAGGACCATTGTCTCAAGACTTTCAGTGTAGCTGCCAAGTTCTCTGTCCCTTTCTTATTTGTGTGTGATTTACATGCTGAAGTTGTGGTGAAGAAACAAAAAATATATCCATGCATTAGTAGCTGTTAAAGTGGTCCTCTCCCCATTCTTTTTTTAAAAATTTATTGATTTGTGTTTATAAATTAAAAATTCCACAGAAAAGAAAAAAACATTTTGCATATTTTCGAGCCTAACCACTAATGTTTACCTCACCATATATACAGTTTCGACCACTTATCATCTTCCTTGTACAATACTCCTTCCTCTTCCCTGCCCTCTCCCCATTCTGTGTGTGTACCGGGGTGGGGGGAGGAGTGCTGTGTATGGTACAGTAATAGGTAAGTCATGGAGATGCTGGAAAGAACTGACCGACATGTTTTGAGCTGAGTTTAAGTACACAGGCAGATATATAGGGAACCGTTCAGGCACACCCAAGAATTCTTGTTTCACGTATGTTTTTGGCATGATCGTAATTTTTGCACGGTGACACAGAAGGAGAGAAATATCCTGCACAGTTAAGAACATAAGAAGAGCCCTGCTGGATCAGACCAGGGGTCCATCTAGTCCAGCATCCTGTCTCATACATGGGCCAAGCAGTTCCTCTGGAGGGCCAACAACAGGGCACAGAGGCCGAGGCCTTCCCCTGATGTTGCCTCCTGGCTCTGGGAGTCAAAGGATTAGTGCCTCTGAATATGGTGGTTTCCCTTGGCCACCGTGGCTAGTAGCCACTGATAGACTTATCCTCCATGAATCTATCTTATGCCCTTTTCAAGCTGTTTATTCCTGTAGCCCTCACTACATCCTCTGGCAGTGAATTCCGCATTTTAATCACTCTCTGTGTAAAGTTGTATTTCCTTTTGTCCGTCTGGAATCTACTGCCCATCAGCTTCATTGGATGCCCTCGAGTTCTAGTCTTTTGGGAGAGGGAGAAAAAGTTCTCTTGGTCAACTCTCTCCACCCCATGTATTTTATAAACCTCTATCATGTCCAGTGTTCCCTCTAAGCTGAGTTAGTATGAGCTAGCTTACAGTTCTTTAGCCTCTGGCTCAGACCTTTTTGTCTTAGGAAGGATGGCTCCAGAGCAAACTAATTTATGCAGCAGCCAAATCGCTCACTCACAACTTTAATGCCAGTAGCTCACAAAGTAGAATTTTTGCTCACAGGACTCAACAGCTTAGAGGGAGCATTCATGTCCCCCCCTTAGTTGTCTCTTTTCTAAACTGAAAAGTCCCAGTTCCCACAAAGGGAAATGTTGGTAGAAGTGGTGGCAGTGGATTTTCATGGGCATAGGCAGGTGTGGGCAATTGTTTTGGCTCGGGGGCCACTTTGTGGGAGCAGAGGTTAGTGGAGGGCCGCACCTTCCTTCTTCTGCCTCCTCATCGCCCAGCAGGGCTGCTGGGAGCAGGAGGTGGGGCTTGGTAATGTGCCCGCCCCCTGAACACTTCACTCCCGGAGCGCCGCTTCTCTGCGCTCCGGGCCCAACGGAGGCCTGACTGAAACCACATGGCCGACTGTCTTGGCGGGCTGCAAAAAACTCTGTGGCGGGCCGTATGTGGCCCGCGGGCCGCAATTTGCCCACCCCTGGCATGATATGGCCATGAGGCATTAGTTTCCTTAGTCTGACAGCCAATTAATTGTTCGTCACTACTGTAGGGAATACTGCAACTAGAAGATGTGAAATCCACTTCAAAAGCATAGTTGCTCTGGGTCTGTGTCGTACCCAGAGAAACAGAGGGAAATTGCTTGAGGTTACAGCATTTTAAATTGGTCTCTGGATCCTGGATCATCATGTTCTGCTGGTGTGACAGAGGCTCTGTTAAGGGACTGGAAAGAGGAGGGGCCTCTGTTTCAAAGGCTATTCAGCTGAGTGGGGGCCTTTTCCTGCATTTCTTTTCTTCTGAAATCAGCATTCATTGGCAACAAGCATCCAAGAAGCAAACTGCCCATTGATTTTGGTTTTTTTCTGCCTTAAACAGAAAAATGCAAGTATTACTGACGGAGTATGTCATGAGTGCATTTTAGTGATAAAGTGCTGTTGTAAAAGACTGAGGTTAAAGACTTAAAATTGGCTACCTTTTCTTTTGGAACGTGGATAATATCTTTGGAAGTCTTTTGTCATAAATGGTGAAATGATTCAAATTTGGAGTTCAGAACTGGAGACAGGGTTTCTCCCTCAGATTTTGTAATCCCAAGAATTTTTGGATTTCACGGGAGGGGGAGAGATTTTAGCTGTGATCATTCTATTTCTTTATGTGTTATATATAGTCCATCTTTCTTTCTGGGACTAAAGGCAGATTACACAGTGCTAAATTGATACTGTTAACAGGATGGGGCATCCAGCAAACAATGCAATAGGATTTGGATTGCAGAAATCCGGAACCAGGCAGGGATCCGAACAGAGCTGAAACAAAGTACAGGCATTGACATGTCGCATTAACATGACGCAGGCATTATTGGGTTGAATGTAAAAAAAAAATCATTTGCCTTGGACACACAGAAGCTTTACGCGGTTATCACTGATCCTCCATGTTTTCCCGGTTAAGGGAGAAATGCTGTTCAGACAGATTACAAAGATGATCTGACTCCATTGGTAAGAAGAGAAAGAAATTTTACTTACAAAAGTAGAAGCATGTCTTATTTATGACATATTTATGTAGGTACATTTAACTTATTGTGAACAAATTGACTTCAAAAAGGTTAACTTGCTACAGCTCCAAGCCCAGGTAAAACAGAGGAAAAGAGAGGTCCTATATAACAGTGTTTTTCAACCTTTTTCGAGCTAAGGCACATTTCTTTCATTGAAAAAATCCTGTGGCACACCTGACAATATCTCACGGCACAGTGGTTGAAAAACACTGAAATACAAGATAAATGGGTCACTAGTTGCCTCAGCTCAAGTATTAACTATGACAGTATTACAAATATACGTAATAGCCACTCAACTTGAAATCGTAAGTTACAGATCCAAAGTGTAATGGCTCCTTCCCATAACATTGACCTGAGTTTCAGAAGAAATATAATGTGGATGTATTTTAATACTGCGATTCTGCTAAAGTTTTTCAAATAGAGAGTTTAAACTCTTACTCTTATGTGAACGGCATTCTGCTGATCATAAGTGATTTGAAGAGAAGCACAGTACACCCATTCTTCGCTGAGGGACAATTACTGATTTGAACCCCACCCTGACAAACAGCTAGCTGTTACCATCAAACATATTCATGTTTACTGGAATGTCTTGGTGCATATCAGCCCCCCCCCACACACACACACTGGAAGAAACCAGCTTACTCTGCTGGAGGAGTGAATGCCCTTGGTACCGAATGTTCCTGTCCTTTGTATTAACATCCAAAGGTCTAGCATGACTCTGATTCAGCACACGAGTCCTCCTCATTCATTTAAAACCATCTCGCAAGGCCAAAGGGAGCTGCGCCTCAACGGCGGCTCCCTCCTACCTCAGGCCGGCCACAGAGTGTGCGAGCAGAATCAGCGAGAGAGCGCCACTGTTCTTTCTTGCATACACAATCGCGTCCCGGAAGGTCAGCCCAGAAGGCACATTTCTTTCATTGAAAAAATCCCGCGGCACACCTGACAATATCTCGCGGCACACCAGTGTGCCACGGCACAGTGGTTGAAAAACACTGCTATATAAGATGAAACAGAAGGGAAGCAATTCCAAAGAGGCTCAACATCTAAGCGCTAACTGCCAAGTGTACGAGAGAGAGAGAGAGAGAGAGAGAGAGAGAGAGATCCTCTAGCATGCAGAGTTACGATATCCAACAGAAATTACATAGCAGGATCCTAGTTACAGCAACAGACAGTCTGAACTATCCAAATAGTCCACAGTCCCTAATCCTTTACTGAAGCATCTTTGTGAACTACTTTGCTACAGTACAGCCCCCTCACCTGTACAGAGAAACACATGAATAATTTAGTTTTCCATATTTTGTGGAAAGCTAGGAGCGTGGGAGTCTTCCTGGTTCCATCAGACAAACCATTCCGTATGGTGGGTTTCTAATATTCATGTCTACAGAGATACATGGGGCAGGGAAAATCAGTGATTGGGGAGAGGACATAAAGAAATGAGGGAACTGAACCTTGTTTCTTCTTTTAGTCTATGTATCAAAACCTGCTTAGAACGTGTGGTCAGAATTCAGAGTAGAAAAATCTTAAGGGCAGAGGGCAAATTCTGTTGTCTTTTAAATTTACCCCTTCAGTTCAGGGAGGACAAAGAAAATATGTGTTCTTGGGTGTGGTGACGTGATGGAAAGGTTGGATTTTTTTTCCTTCTCTGATGCAGTGGCAACATCTTGCCGTACCTGCCTGTTTTTGTGGTGTATTTACACCTGAAAGAACCAATTCAATCCACTTTCATGTTGCTCATTCCGCCTGAGTCATGTGATCTCATGGATGACCATGAATGGATCCTTAGTAACTTGAGATGCAGAAGTATTCTTTAGACAATCTATAAACTGTTTTTCATTCTAAATATAAATCTTATTTCATAGCTTTTTATTTGACGTTCTCCGGCTGTGAAATTGTGTATGCTTAAATCTTTCATCTGCCCTTGGTAAGGCTAATGCTACAGTTGCTGGAGCCTTTTAAAATGACCTTCTGCCTTCTGTTTAGAAAACTAAACAGAGTGACAACTGAAGACCAATTGGTGGCCTACATGAGAAGAAATCTCTTCTGTTCCATAGATAATTTCAGGGACCCTTCAAAGAAATTAGGTGGGATCTTATAGCTCAAAGTGGCTGATGCTGAACCACATTTAGTCCTTTCTTTTTTTGCTGAAAGTCACATCCATGTAATTAATTACTCCCTGTCTCACTCCAGCTGGGTGGAAGCTGATGCTAAGCCGTTGCTATGCAATTTTGGCCAGGTCTGTAAGCCTCCAGAATTCATGTCCCAGTCACAGAAGGATAGTGGACTGTGCCGTTTCAGATTGTAGATGGGGAGTCACAGAATCACAGAGTTGGAAGGGGCCATACAGGCCATCTAGTCCAACCCCCTGCTCAATGCAGGATCAGCCTAGGGCAGGGGTGTTGAACTCATTTGGTATGAAGGCCGGATCTGACATAAACGAGACCTTGTTGGGACGGGCCATGTGTGTCATAAAATAGAATGCCAGGTAGCGGAGAGATAAACTTTATAAAGGACACGGACACAAAGTTTTATTTTTACTTAAAATAAAAACATGCTTAAAACATTAGCACTCTTGCGATATTTTGTTTATTTAAGTCTCTGACCGACACCTCTGCTCTGAATTATTGCATCAAAATGTCTCAGTTGTTGCAGTCTTGAGTAAGCTGTTCAAGTGTGTATTGGTAAGCTGCAAACCTACTTTTGATTTATTGACATTCACCACAGAAATCTCATGCTCAGGGTTCTGAGACTAGGACCCAAGGGAAAACACGAAATGGCTGAGCAACTGAGAGTCTAGCAAAGCAAGCTATGATGCAGCAGCAGCAACAGAACTCGAAGCAGGAGATGGCCAGTTCCAGTGCAGGCCTGATAGAAGCCCTTTGGGGGCCTGATCCAGCCCTCGGGCTGCATGTTTGACACCCCTGGCCTAGGGCATCCCTGACAAGTGTTTGTCCAGCCACTGCTCAAACACTGCCAGCGAGAGGGATCTCACCACCTCCCTAGGCAGCTGATTCTACTGTTGTACAGCTCTTACTGTAAAATTTTGTTCCCTATATCCAGCCAGTACCTTCCCGCCCTTAGTTTAACCCCATTATAGTGAGTCCTATCATCTGCCTGCCCTCCTGTAAGTGACAGCCCTTCTTACACTTAAAGAGAGCAATCCTGTCCTTTCTCAACCTCCTCTTCTCCAGACTGAATATTTCCAAGTCCCTCAGCCTTTCCTCACGGGGCTTGGTCTTCAGGCCCCCGATCATCCTCGTCCGCTTTTCCCTCCTCACCACTGTGCAGTGGTTCCTGGTCCTGCTCCAACAATGCTACATACTGTCTGACTTTCTCACTGAAACTGAAGGCACATTACACGTAGCTGGACCCTTCGATCCTGATCCGGGTAGCCCAGGCTAGCCTGATCTCGTCAAATCTCTGAAGCGAAGCAGGCTCGGCCCCAGTCAATATTTGGATGGGAGACCACCAGGGAATTCCAGGGTCGTGACGCAGAGGCAGACAATGGCAAACCACCTCTGAAAGTCTCTTGCCTTAAAAACTCCAGGGGTCACCATATGTCACCTGTGGCTTGATGGCAAAAAAAGGCCCGTGAAGCAGGGGGTTCATAAAATGGCCTCACTCTGTAGGCTTTAAATTGAGGGTGTTCAGAGGCCAGCCGCGTGTATGGAGTGAACTGTGGACTCCATTTCAGGTTGTAAAATCCATTATGCGGTTCTGGTGGAGCAAAAATAAAACCAGCCGCCTTCCAAATGCTTCTGCTGTGAGGTTTGGTTTCGTCCATCCCTCGGGATGTGGTCTTGGCCCTAGAATGTAAAGCAGTTCGTAATTTCGTTGGCAGCGCCTTGTTGTTCCCCCCTCACACAACCCATGAGTGTAATAGGATTGGCTCATTAATATCATGTGTCATTTCCTGTATTATGTAGCTGGATCTCTTTATGTTCCTGAGAATTAGTATCTAGGCCTTAAGGTTAGAGGCAAAGTTGTATAGTGGTTAGAGTGTCCGTTTAAAGTCCTTATGTAAGCCAGCAAGGCATATTATATGCTCTTATGAACTTTAAAATCATAAGTTTGACCTTTGGGGTTAGTTTTCTGCCTAAGGCACAAGCACTCTCTATTGCTATGAGAGGCTCCAGCCCACAGCGGGAGACTTCCTTCAGAGTTCACACTTGCATGGAGACCAGAATTCCATATCAAAGAGCTCTCACATCTACTTCACATGTTCCCAACAACAGGAAGACCAAGACTCCATTTCAAAGGGTCCTTTTCTCCTTTACGCTGGCCCCTTCGCACCTGCCCCCAACAGTTCCAGTAAGAGATTAGGTTGCCCAGTAACTAATCGCCGACCATCAAGTGACCTGGCCGAAGCCATCACGAGACCAGAGATGGCCAAGAGGCCAAGAAGACTGACCAGAAGGCCCAGGTGTTAGATTCTGATTAGCACCTAGATTTGCAATATTGTCCACTCCTTCTTGCCCCCTCCCCACTATGACACTGACCAATAGAAAGACTAGTAGAGATGGACAACCTAGTGGGTGTGACAATGGGATGTGGTCAGCGCAGCCCGCCCCAATGCCACCTGATAAAAGATCCTGCACAACAGAAACACTTTACTTAGCCACCTTCGATCCCTATCTTCTTACCAACTTCTCATGTCCAGCTTACTATACCCAACACCTTGCCTCCATCTTTAATCCCTGGTTTGCGCAGCCAGGACTGGAGCGTGTATCTGCAGGTTCAGATCTCGTTCCCCCTATTTTTCACATTCATCCCTCCCTCATTCTTCCTGTGGAAGTGATTCACCCACCATCAAGACAGGTAACATAACTCCCCCTCAACGATATTCCTGCTCATGCAACAGTGCTATTTTCTGTCTGATTTCCTTAGATCTTGTGTGTATGCAGTTTTGTTATTATTCCTTGTATGCTTGAACAACATCTTATAGTAAACATTCAAAGAAACCACTCAGTCTCCGCACCTATTTACTGAGAACTCCTGGAAGGGGCGGGACTTTGGTATAGTTGGCAAGAACCCGTTATTTCGCCAATTGCTAAACGTAAATCAAAGCAATTCGGCTAACACTTAAGTCTCTCAGCCTAGCCTACTTCTTGGGGTAGTTCTATGGGTAAAATGGAGGAGGGGAAACCCAACCATGTCTCCCTGAGCTGCTTGAAGTGGTTATGTGTGTGTATTAAGTGCCGTCAAGTGACACTCCCTCTAAACTGTGGAGTCTTGTGAGCAAAAACTCGACTTTGTGAGCTACTGCCATTAAAGTTGTGAGTGAGCGATTTGGCTACTGCAAGAATTAGTTTGCTCTGGAGCCATCCTGCCTGAGCTCAGGCAGAAATCTGTGAGCCGGAGGCTAAAAAACTGTGAGCTAGCTCACACTAACTCAGCTTGGAGGGAACACTGCCATTAAGCCACTTCTGACTTATGGCAATTAATGTCCTCCAGGACATCATCTTGCTATCTGCCTTGTTCAGGTCTTGCGAATGGAAGGCCGTGGCTTCCTTGATCGAGTCAATCCGTCTCACGTAGGGTCTTCCTCTTTGGGTCACGTTGGGTCTTCCTCTTTTCCTGCTGCCTTCAACTTTTCCAAGCATTATTGTCCTTTTGAGTGACTCCCATAATGTCAGCAAAGCACGATCACCTCAGTTTAGTCATTTTATCTTCTAGGGAGAGACCTGGTTTGATTTGATCTAGAACCCACTTATTTGTCTTTTTGGCAGTCCATAGTATCTTCTCTTAACCACATTTCGAAGGAATCATTTTCTTCTGTCAGCTGTTTGAAGAGTGGAGCGTGGAGAGAGGTACAAACTATGATATAAATGCTGAAGAAGAAGAAAATGAAAAGTTCTTATGATTTCAGTTTTCCATATATGTGGCTTGTACGTATGTGCGTGTACCTAGAAGATTCTGGTTGTGTGTGTAGATCTTCTTCAAGCTTGGAAGGAGGGATTCCAGAGTGGAAATCTTGTACAATAAGCTCAGTATATCTCATAAAATTATGTGTTGGTTACATTGCTGTTATGTCCTCACAAAGGACCATACACATGGTCGGATTTACACATGGCTGGGAGAAGCTACTGAGCTTTGCTCCAAAGAGCAATAGATATCCAGGATCCTGGTGGCACCCTATCAGGGGAGCAGGATCCTGGGAGGACACCAGTTGGGTGTCATACATATTATAGAACCTATCATGGGTGTTGGGTGTGTGTGTGTGTGGTTGGGAACGGGTGTGGTTGTGGTTGGGACATGTGGTTGTGGTTGGGACATGTGAGTCCAGCAAGTAGCCTCGCTCTGACTGCTAAATAAAGTATAAGTTGTCTTTGCTTGATGCATCTCTGACCTCAGTGCTTTTCACTGGCAACGAAGGTGGGATCCTGATGAGTCCAGCCGACTCTGAGCGTGCACTGCACTGCGCACCAGCCTCCGAGGGTCTCTGCTCCATGCTCCAGCACCACCTCCAGGGCATTGTTCTCTGCAGCGCATCGCTCAGCCAGTGCGAGTCATGGCTGCCGCTCTGGGACAGATCACAGTGTACAACCTAGCTCAGCCCGAGCTATGGGAGGCTTGGGAGCAACAATTCAGGTACTTTTTCAAAGTACAGGAGGCCACTAGCGCGGGTAAGAAGGCTTGGCTCCTAAGCACGCATGGGGTCGACGTGCTTCGCTTAGTTCAGAGCCTTGTCGCGCCCAAAACGCTCGCCGAGTCATCATATGATGACTTAATCAAGGCATTAAATGGCTACTTCACGCCAAAACCATCAGTGATGGCGATGCGCATGGACTTTTGTGGGTGCTCACAACAGTCTGGGGAAACCGTGGCTGACTTCATGGCCGACCTCCGCAGACAGGTGGTTGGCTGCGAGTTTGCCTCTGTCAAGGACAACCTGCTGACAAACTTCGTGTGGGGAGTCTGCGAGCCAAAGCTTCGATGCAAGCTGGTCGCCATCACCGATGTGACCCTTGAGGAACCTTTCCAGGCCGCCTGCACTTTCGAGCTGTCTTCACTTGATGCGTCTCCGACCTCAGTACTTTTCAGTTACTTATGTGCAAACATATTGCCGTATTTTCCACTCCATAAGATGCACCTGATCATAAGACGCACCTTGTTTTTAGAGGAGGAAAACAGGAAAAAATGAAGCAAAAAGAAAGAAAGAGAGAGGGAGAGAGAGATAAAGGAAGGAAGGAGGAGGAGAGAGAGAGAGAAAGAGAAAGGAAGAAAGAAAGGTGGGGACAGAGAGAGAGACAGAAAGACAGACAGACAGACAGAAAAAAGGAAAGGAAGGAAGGAAGGAAGAAAGATAAAGGAAAGAAGAGAGAGGTCGGCATGCCATGCAAAGCCAGGCCTTTCTGTGCAAAGTAGCCACGGAGCTTAATCTGTGGGCGGGGCTTTCTGCTGCTGGCTGTCTTAAAGGGGAAAAGCACTTAAAGGGAAAGAGTACTTAGCCTGGTGGGGTTTTTTCCTGCCGTTTCCCTTTTAAGTCTTAACAGCTCAGGTCCAGCAGGGAGGGGCGGGGAAGGCTGGGATGCCAGCCTGAATGGCGTCCCCCTGCATTCCTGCTGAAGAAAGAGCCCTGTTACAGGTAAGAAAAGCTCCATATTCGCTCCATAAGACGCACACATTCCCCCCCCCCCACTTTTTTGGGGAGGAAAAGTGTGTCTTATGGAGCGAAAAATACGGTATTTGTCCTAGGAAATACTACTTTAGTCCTACACACTGAATAGTTGCCCTCCTCTGCACTGTATACAAACACTTCAGGATAGAGCAGTGTCTGTGGCTTGCAGAGAGAGGCATTCACAATTACCGTCCACCAAAAGGACCAAAGTTAGTTCCATCGCCTGTACTTCAAGGAGGCCTGCAGCTTGCTTGTTCACCCAGCGGTAGCTGTTTCAAAGGGGGAACCACCTTCCAGCCACCAGCGTTACAGGACAAGGGTCTTGCCTACTTTCGTGAAACATGGGGCGGATACCACACTGAGGAACAGTGCTCCGAAGACCCACAGGTGGCCTATTGAAGAGCCACATGTGGCTCCTGAACTACTGAATGGGTGTCGCTGCTGTATAAATAGAGTTTCGTGGTCTGCTTAAACATGAGGGCAGGGAAAGTGGCTCTCCAGGGTTCCAGTGTCCATGCCTTTCTCATCACCTACTGCAGGGGTGGGCAATTGTTTTGGCTCGGGGGCCACTTTGTGGGAGCGGAGGTTAGCGGAGGGCCGCACCTTTTAAAACGATTGCATTCATTAGTTAACTGTGCGTTTCAGGAAAGGTATAAATTGTATCATAAAAATCAATAAATATAAATTAAATAAAATAGTGGCAGTTTTATTCAATTTATTTATGGTGGTAATTTCATATCATCTATAGCTGCAAGCACATTTAATTTTAGAATCAGTTTAATGAGACAAATGTACCCTATCACACTTTTCTACAATTTTCTCTGCGCTCCGGGCCCAATGGAGGCCTGACTGAAACCACGTGGCTGACTGTCTTGGCGGGCTGCCAAAAACTCTGTGGCGGGCCACATGTGGCCCACGGGCCGCAATTTGCCCACCCCTGCCCTATTGCCTGATCCATTTAACTGGAGGTTTCAGGGACTGAAGCTAGGACCTTTTGACTGCAAAGCAGATGTTCCACATATGAACCACTGAGGCCTGTCCCTGCTAAAGTTTAGATAGGCATTGATGTCTGACCTTAAATTTAATTTTTTTAGCTTTTGCGGTTGATTTCAGTGAGTTTAGAATGGAATAACTCACCGTAGGATTGCACTGTAAACATGTTGAGCCGATTCCTTATTTAAATAATCATCATCTCTGCTTCTGTTGGCTGAAAAAAAGACTTAAGAGACTGACAAAACTTGTTTCCACATAATCTTTTATGAACTTTACACTTTAGTTTTGATACTAAAAAAACATACAACCTCTTCAAAGAGAACTTATAACCAGCTTACTGGTTGCTGCCAAAACCTCAATAGCATCTAAGTGGAAAGCAGACAAGGCTCCTACCGCTACTGACTGGCTCAACAAAGTCTGGGACCATCTGATTTTAGAAAAAATCACGGACTACATCAAACAGACATTTATCCAAAACCCTCTAATTTTGTAGGAAAATGGTCTCCATTCCTGGAATATTTATATGTATCAGATATTCAGCCATATAAACCTATATATCACATTCTACTTCAATGAACATTCATGTAATCACCTGAATACACAAACACCCAAACAAACAAAAATATTTATACCTAAACAAAACCAAAACCCTCTGGAAATCACAAGCTCACTCTAAAAAACAATAATTACTGCCTTCTAGCTCTGACTTACATCAGTACTATCAGCATTGTTAACTATTAGTTATTAATAAGTATAGCTCATATTTTGGTTTTTTTGTGACATTTCCCTAACACCGCAATGTTAACAACTTTGTGCAACTTGTTATTTAATCAGTTCTATGTATCTGTATTACTGAAAAACCAATAAAAAGCATTAAAAAAAAACTATTCTGGAAGCAAAGGAGGTGACTTGCCCTGGTAAAGGAATCGCGAGAAAATGTTAAACTCTGACATTTCCAGGTGTGATTCTTCACAATGAGGGAAGCTGTCTGTGTAGAAAAAAATCTGTCTAGGAAAAAAAAGCATGAGTTTTGCAGCATATGAAGGACAGCACAAGTGTATTTTCTGCTGTGGATAAACAGATGGCAGCTCCAGCATGTATTAATCGCCATGTCAGAAGGAACTGACATAATGCAGTCCCTCTGTTGACCAGGACAGAATCACAAATTAATCTGTTAAGCTGTGCTGGCAGCATCCTCTCATTTTTAAAAATGAAATTCTGCTGCCGTGAATCCTGATACTGACAGTCTGGATATATGGCATGCTAACCATGTATGCGTTTCTTCTTTGCAGTATAGGGGCATCTTCTAAGTATTTTGGCCAAGGACTTGTGTAGTGTAGGGCAAGAGATGAGATGTAAAGTGAGGCTGAATACACCGTGTCTGCTGGAGGTTCTCCAAGTACCTTTTCAAAGTGTGAGCTCTTGGAAGAAACAAGAAGAAGAAGGAAGAAGAGAGAAGAAGAGATTGGATTTATACCCCGCTCTTCACTAGCCAAAGGAGTCTCAGAGCAGTTCACAAACTCCTTTCCGTTCCCCTCCCCACAACAGACACCTTGTGAGATAGGTGGGGCTGAGAGAGCTCTCTTGAGAGCTGCCCTTGAGAGAACAACTCTGAAAGACTGACCCAAGGTCACCCCAGCAGCTGCATGTGGAGGCGTGGGGAATCAAACCTGGTTCTCCCGGATTTGAGTCCGTGCTCTCCACCACTACACCAAACTGGCTCTCAGAAGACTGAGATTTTCAGGAAGCAATTGGGTGTTACCAGGGCTTTTTTTGTAGAAAAAGTCCAGCAGGAACTCATTAGCATAATAGGCCACACCCAAGAGCAGAAACTCATTAGCATATTAGGCCACACCCCTGAGAGCGCAGCTCCCTCCCAGGATTGGCTTCCCCAGGTGCCCTGCGGCGCACGGGGAACCCGAGGGAAAGAAGGCAGTTTCTGGATTGGCTGGGGAACCCGAGGAGGGGAGGCAGTTTAAACTGCCTTCCCTTCCTGGATTGGCTTAGCTTCCCCAGGCACCCTGCGGCTTGCGAGGCACCTGGGGAACCTGGGGGGGGGGAGACTGTAGGCGTGGCCAACTCGGAAGCCAGCTGGAACTCCATTCCTGGGCATTCCTGCCCAAAAATAGCCCTGGGTGTTACTTTTAATTCACATAAGAAATTCAAGAAGCATTATTACCGTATTTTTCGCTCCATAAGACGCACTTTTCCTTCCCAAAAAAGTGGGGGGGGAAGTGTGTGCGTCTTATGGAGCGAATATGGAGCTTTTCTTACCTGTAACAGGGTTCTTTCTTCAGCAGGAACGCAGGGGAATGCCATTCAGGCTGGCATCCCAGCCTTCCCCGCCCCTCCCTGCTGGGCCTGAGCTGTTAAGACTTAAAAGGGAAACGGCAGGAAAACCCCCACCAGGCTAAGTACTCTTTCCCTTTAAGTGCTTTTCCCCTTTAAGACAGCCAGTAGCAGAAAGCCCTGCCCACAGATTAAGCTCCGTGGCTACTTTGCACAGAAAGGCCTGGCTTTGCATGGCATGCTGACGTCTCTCTTCTTTCCTTTCTCTATCTTTCTTTCTTTCTTCCTTCCTTCCTTCCTTTCCTTTTTTCTGTCTGTCTGTCTTTCTGTCTCTCTCTCTGTCCCCACCTTTCTTTCTTCCTTTCTCTTTCTCTCTCGCTCCTCCTCCTCCTTCCTTCCTTCCTTTATCTCTCTCTCTCTCTCTCTTTCTTTCTTTCTGTTTCATTTTTTCCTGTTTTCCTCCTCTAAAAACAAGGTGCGTCTTATGATCAGGTGCGTCTTATGGAGCGAAAAATACGGTAGTTCGACAAAATAGGCTGCATTATTCCCCGCCTGCTTGACCTTGATGGCCCAGGCCAGCCTGATCTCATCAGATCTCTGAAGATAAGCAGGGGTTGGCCCTGGTTAGTATTTGGACGGGAGACCTCCAAGGAGGTCCAGGGTCTGTACAGCGAGGCAGGTGATGGCAAAACCACCTCTGTTAAGTCTTTTGCCTTAAAAAACCATATGGGATCGCCATAAGTCGACTGTGACTTGATAGCACTTTAGACGCATATTTATTCTTTTCTTTTACGAGGATGGAGCCTTAATGTAGTGCTGATTAGTATTCAGTGCTGAGCAGCAATACTTCTCTTTTGTGTGCCCGCACAGCACTCACCTGTGATACATTGGAATCTGCTTTATGTTCATTGTACTAGGATCATCATCATGCACGGGAGCTGGACGTGTAAAAAATTATTTATTTATTTATTCGATGTATGCCTCGCCCTCCCCACTGAAGCAGGCTCAGGGAGGCTGTTCCGTAGCGTATGAAGGACAGTGCAAGCGTATTTTCTGCAAGGATATTTTCTGCTGTATTTAAATTCTGTGGTTTCTCTTCTCTGTCAGGTAATCCTGCCACTCTCCAGGGCGGGAGCTGGGATCTACTGGGCTAAGCGAAACAACTCCACTCCTCTCCCCTCCTCCAGCTGGAATGTACTCCCCTTCCCTTGCTTGCTTGCTTCACAGGGTTGTTATCTCTGTCCAAGGCTACTGGTAACTTCACGCAGACATGTTTTGTGTTTTTAGTTTCTCTTGCAGGTGTCATCTATTAATGTCTTCCCGCTCTTTAGCCTGGGAACGCTTTTAGGCGGGTTTTGCCCCAGGGCGGTGATTGGGGGAGCCTGTGTGACAACACAAGTTTGAACTCACTATATCTATCCTAACACTATTGTTCAAATCCATTACTAACTCAGCAAGTGTACCCCGAAGAAATTCCCCCAATAAAGAAAGTCTTGATTAAGATCCTTTGTGTGGGGCAAGTTTATACAGGTAGTCTCACAGAGAGTTAGTAATCCCCATCTTTCTCTCTGGGGATGCCCTGCTGTTCCTGACGATGTTGGAAGATGGTGGTGAACCCCCGGCAACCTCGGGGGACACGGTGGTCCCCGTATCAACGGAGGAGGACGCCATGCCCCTTCGCACCACCCCATGGGTGGATTGTCGGCCCAGGGGTCCCAGGTACTCGTGGACTCAATTCGGGACCGAACCGGTTGACACCTGGACCCCCTCTCGACAGGGAACATCCCTGGGACTGGAGCTGGGTCGAGAGCTGGGAGAGGGAGCGAGATCTCGCGACTCCCGCCGTCCCAAAAGACCCGAGTTTGGAGACTTGTGGTCCCATGTGGATCGCCGCATGGAAGCGATGGAGAACCTGCTGCAGAGAGAGATGACCATCTTACTGGAGGGATTACCCGGAATTGTCCAGAGGGTGGTCGATGCTCAAGGAGGCAGCACTGGAGGGGCCAGGGGTCAGGCTCCTCTGGCTCAGGTCCCAGTGGGTCAGCCTGTTCCCATAGGACCACCGGCGCCTGTGCCCGCTCCACCAGTCCCAGCAGGACCCCTAGTGCCAGTGGATCGTCAGTCGGTCCCGCAGGAACTACTGGCCGCTACGTTTGATGGGGACCCGGCAAAGCTACAATTTTTTATCATCAAAGCAGGACGATTCCTGCAAACCTGGGGCCACCTCTTCCGGAATGAGGGTGACCGGGTGGGATATATCGACTCCTAGTTGTGAGAAGAAGCCGCTGACTGGTACGTGAGCCTTCACAACCCCCCGGGGCCTGAACTGGATCGGGTCGAAGACTTCATGTGGGCCCTCCGGAGGCAGTACGAGGACCCGGTGAGTGAAGAAAAAGCCCAGAACCAGATGAGGAGACTTACCCAAGGATGGGGTTAGGTACGTGAGTACACGGCAGCATTCAAACTAATTGCAGCCAGGATAAGGGGGTGGCCTGAGGAAGTGTTGGTGGAAAATTTCTGACAAGGGTTAAATCTGGACTTGTACGAGACTGTGTTACGTAATGTCAACCCCACCACTCTAGCAGCCTGGATTCGGGTAACCAAAGAAGCTGAACCGCGCTTCACACTGATAAAAATGTGAGCTGAGATGGAGGGTCCCAAGGGATCGGGTCCCTCGACGCAGAAGGCGAAGTCAAAGGGGCCCCTCAAAGACATCCGTGACCTACGACTGAAGAAGGTGTTGTGCATGCACTTTGGAGAAGCCAGGCACTACGCTTCATCCTGCCCCACTGCCACCCTGAAAGCCCTACCTCCCACCCACCCCGACCCCTGAAAGCGATCCAGGGATCAAAGCCTCGAGCGTTGCAACTGGAGCCTGCTCCTGAGGAGGATAAGGTGGCAATCGTGGAACTTCCCTCGCCTGCGGGAAACAAGAAGGACCTGTGCTAAAAGGCGCGAAGCAACAGGTTCCTGCTTCCCCAGCGCCGAAAGTGATGAGCTCTCCTGCCCCTTTGCTGTATGTTGTCGTGACAGTTGTTGCCCCCCAAACTGAAACTCATATGAGGGTACGGGCTCTAATACAGTGTTTTTCAACCTTTTTCGAGCTAAGGCACATTTCTTTCATTGAAAAAATCCCGCGGCACACCTGACAGTATCTCACGGCACAGTGGTTGAAAAACACTGAAATACAAGATAAATGGGTCATTAGTTGCCTCAGCTCAAGTATTAGCTATGACAGTATTACAAATACACATAATAGCCACTCAACTTGAAATCGTAAGTTACAGATCCAAAGTGTAATGGCTCCTTCCCATAACATTGACCTGAGTTTCAGAAGAAATATAATGTGGATGTATTTTAATACTGCGATTCTGCTAAAGTTTTTCAAATAGAGAGTTTAAACTCTTACTCTTATGTGAACGGCATTCCGCTGACCATAAGTGATTTGAAGAGAAACACAGTACACCCATTCTTCGCTGAGGGACAGTTACTGATTTGAACCCCACCCTGACAGAAACAGCTAGCTGTTACCATCAAACCTATTCATGTTTACTGGAATGTTGGTGCAAATCACCCCCCCCCCCCCACACACACAACCCAGGAGCCAGGCACTGGAAGAAACCAGCTTACTCTGCTGGAGGAGTGAATGCCCTTGGTACCGAATGTTCCTGTCCTCTGTATTAACATCCACAGGTCTAGCATGACTCTGATTCAGCATACGAGTCCTCCTCATTCATTTAAAACCATCTGCTGTGTGCGAGCCTGCCTCCGGCCCCCATGAACTGGATGCCGCTTGAGTCCGCCGCCTCGCCCTGCTCATTCTCCAACACGCAGGCGGGCATCACCCGACTGCCGCCGCCAACACACGGCTTGGAGGCGGCCAACATCAGCACCAGGGCCAGAGATGGAAAAAGAGCAGCCGTGAAGCGGGACCCGCAGAGGCCCACCTCCACCTTCCGGGCTGAGAGGCCACGCAGAAGAAGACAGCCCTCACCTGGAAAGGCTCAGCTGCCCCCTCCGAGGCTCGTGGGGGGTGGGGCGGCGCAGACAAGCCAGGGCGTTGGCTCCATCGCGGCCAAGCGGAGGCTGTGACAGCGGGGCCCGTGGGGGGCACCATGCATCTCCTGAGGAGGACCCCCCCGTCTCCTCCTCCTCCCCCCCAGCCACTCACCGTTTTCATGGCCGCGGCCATGTTGTCGTATCTCTCCGCCTGCTCGGCCAGGCGGGCTCGCTGCAGCAGCTGCTCCCGGTCGCTCATGGCTGCTGCCTCCGTCGTGGCGCTGGCAGGTCGGGTGGGCAAACAGACAGAGCCCCTCGGCACTCTCCCTCCCTCCCTCGAGTCCTCGCAAGGCCAAGGGGAGCTGCGCCTCAACGGCGGCTCCCTCCTACCTCAGGCCGATTGCAGAGCGTGCGAGCGGAATCAGCGAGAGCGCACCACTGTTCTTTCTCGCATGCGCAAACGCGTCCCGGAAGGTCAGCCCGGAAGGCACATTTCTTTCATTGAAAAAATCCCATGGCACACCTGACAATATCTCGCGGCACACCAGTGTGCCGCGGCACAGTGGTTGAAAAACACTGCTCTAATAGACTCTGGGTGTTCCCATGACCTCATCAGCCCGATGGTAGTTGATGGTCTGGGGGTGGGAGTGAATTCCCTAGAAGAACCCTTACGACTCACGCAAATGGACAGGTCAGAAATAAAGGAGCCTTGTCTCTTCGAGACCCTCCCTGTGGTTTTGGGAGTGGGGGAGCATTGGGAGAAACGGGCATTTGTCATAACCCCACACGCCCAGTTTCCCCATGGTGCTCGGCAGCCCTTGGCTTAGTGGACATGTTCCATACATCATGTGGAGTGAAGGAAGGATCCGGTGGGTGGCCCCGGCATGCCAACACCACACTTGGAAAGCAGCTTGGGGAACCGAGCCATCCAAGGCACAAACATGCGTGGCCGCAGAGGATTTATTACAAATACCTCCCGCATACTGGGATTTAGTGGAGGTTTTCAGCGAGACTGAAGCCGATGAACTCCCCCCCGCCATTGGAATACCGACTGTGCCATTGAACTGTTGCCCAGGGTAAAACTACCCAAAGGGAAGCTGTATTCGATGAGCCCCTCCGAAAAGGCGGAGCTCCGCAAATTTATTGACAAAAATTTGCAGCAAGGTTTTATTCGACCGGCCCAATCCCTGTTTGCAGCTCCAGTGCTATTTTGAAAGAAAAAAAATGGAGGGTTGCGTTTGTGCACGGATTACAGAGGCTTAAACACTGTGTTAGCGTCAAACGCCTACCCTCTACCCTTCATCAAAGACTTGTTAGCAGAGGCGCAAAGGGGAAAATTTTCTCCAGATTGGATCTTAGAGATGCTTACTTCCAAGTTCACATCCATGAGGGGGATGAATATAAGACTGCTTTTAATACACCCGCCCCCGGGCCAATTCGAGTATTTAGTTGTGCCGTTCGGACTTTAAGGTAGCCCCAGTGTTTTTATGAACCTAATTAACAAAGTATTGCACAAGCACCCACCCCTGCATGAGGAGTTTTTTTTTTCCAAAGTTTTTATTGATTTTACCTATTTTCTACTTCTACAACGCTACAAAACTAAGCTACATATACCTTATACAGGGAGTACTTTATAAAATGCTTAATTGTATCAAGTTATTAATAAAAAATTAAGAAGCATAAGTAAGACCATGGTTTACAGCTTATTACTTTGTTACTGTTTCAACTGAGAAAGCTATTTGGCAGGTATGCATACTTTGAAGAAAAACGCTTAACAATACATTTTATAAGTCACATTAGTGCATATGCTTAATATAACATTTTAAAACACTCATTTCTTCTTTTGTCCTCTTCTTGTTTTTACAGTCTCAACTTGTATTTTTGGGGCTGCTGCTCCTTTTTCCGAGTCCAATTCTTCTTCACTTTTTGAACTGTCAAAGCCGTACATACTTTCTTGCGAAGCTAGTGAATCATCTGATTCTCTTCCTGTTTTCTTTTCCTTGCTTTTTTCCAGAAATTTTTTCGCTTGGTCAACAGAGTCAATTTTATATTTCTTATCTTTGATGTTGAAGCTTAGTCCCTCTGGGGTATTCCAACGATATATAATAGATTCAGACTGAAGCCAGGTTGTTAGTTTTCTGTAGGCTTTTCTTCTTTTCCTTATTTCAAATGGAATATCCTTCATAATTTTCACTTCTTCTTCTTGGATCTTCAGAACCGTCTTATTTGTGGTTTTTAAAACCACGTCGATTTTTTGGAGAATCTTATCATGATTTCACCAGGCAGGCTATTCTTTTTAATATAATCTGGGTAGGTCCTATAAACCATATCCATGTCGCTTTTTAAAGTTTCTGCTTCTAAACCTGTTACTGGTTCCAATGCTTCACTCAGCAAGCTTTTAAGGTCTTCTCCTTTCTTCTCTGGCACATTCTGAAGTCTTAGGAAGAAACTTGCATGTTCCATCTGTAGTTTTAAAAGTTGGTCATGATGAAGAGCCTTGTCTTTCTCTGCTTTTTGTAATCTTGAGTCTTGATTTTTTACTGACGTTTTAACCTCCATGAGGTCCCGCTGCAACTTTTCTGTAGTTTTATTCGACTCTTTTAATTCCAGCTGCATTTTGTCCATCTTTGTGTTAAGAGACGTCATTTGGTCCACTAGAGGTCGCAATAACGAGGAGAAAATTGTAGTCATCTCTGTGGTATCAACCTTTGAACTCGGAGCTGAACTTCCTAGTTTGGGGGAAGGTTTCGGTTTCCCCGCCATTGTTGAGTCCGCTGTGTTGTTTACAGTTAGATAAGGAGGACAGAAGGAGCGATTTCTCAACCAGCACTTATATCATTTTAAAGTTTATATCTTCAAGTACACGATCCTGCCTTCTAGCAGTCCGTACAAGCTTTTATTCCTCAGTAACGCCGTGTAAGGAGCCTCGTAAGTACGCCGATACGAATAGGAGAGGGGGGGGGGGAATTTCCTCCACCCGCCGCGTTCCCGCTTGATTCTGCTTTATTTAACTTTGAGACTCACAATTTCACCTTGCGTATCTGGGAGCTTCTGCTTCTTGCGCATCATACTCTCTGATGCTTCTGGGTTTGCGCTGTAGCCATTACGGCTTCCAAGGCGGGGGAACCTATGGGGGTGATGAGAGGAGCCTCAAACCCGCGATCGCCACCGACGGGAGAGGTCTCCTCCATGCCACCCCAGGCAGAGCCTCCTCACTGGGGTCTCTGGGGGTCCGGCACCAGTCCTGGACCCCTTCTTCCCGCCTGGCACGGATCGCCTCTCCCGCTGGTGCAGTGAGAGGTGTCCGCCATTCTTCGCAAAGCTTCCGGAAGTCCCTGCATGAGGAGTATTGATGGCCATTACCCTAAATTAGGTGAGAGGCATGTCCCATTACTTTTATATGCGGACGATGCGGTCCTACTTTCTCTCTCAGAAATAGGGATGAAAAGGACTCTTGCACAAGTTCTTGGTTACTGCAAAAAGAACAAGCTGTCCCTTAACTTTGATAAATCTAAAATCATTGTCTTTGAGGAAAGTTGGAAGCCCATTAATTGGATCATACAGGGACAAAAAATGGAACAAGTCAAAAGCCTCAAATATCTGGGCTTACGTTTCCATTATACTAACAGTTGGGCTACACATATCAAAGAAGTAGTCAAGTCATCAACTAACAATGCCCTTGCTATTGCCCGTTTCTTTTACACCAAAGGACATCAATACGTTCCCACTGCCCTTAAAGTTTTCAACCATAAAATACCGCCCAAACTGCTTTATGGTATTCCAATCTGGGTCTCAGCTTGTATTGAAGCTGTAGATCGTGTCCAATCCAAGTTCTTGAAGAAAATCTTGGGGCTCCCACCTTGTGTACTATATGCAGCTATGTGCCTGGAGACAACCCAAAGACGGCTTTCTACGATGGCCTGGTCTATAACTTTCAAATTTTGGCTGCGCCTACATTTTAGATGCAGCTCAAACAGTCTTGTGGCACTTATGCTAACTGAGTCACATCTATCAACTTGGCTGACTAATATAGAGAAAAAAAATTCTTCAATTGGCTTTAGGTTTGATGATCTAGAACTTCTGTCTGAGCAGAAGACTTTTTTCTTACTCAAACAAAGAGTTCTTGATATAGAGGGGCAAGATCTGAGAAGATTGGCACACAGACACTGCTCCCCCTTGAATATGGGACTTTCCTTTAGCCACATCTCGTCAGGATACCTGACAAGATTGACCCAGCCTCATCTCCGTAGGGCTTTTATGTTAGCCCGATTTGATGTTCTTCCCTCAGCAGTTCTATCAGGAAGGTTTAAGAAAATCCCCTTTAAAGATAGACTCTGCCCATGTGGGTTGAATGAAATTGAATCTATTAGGCATGTGCTTTTGTACTGCAAATTTCATAATGATATTCGTGCTGCTCACATTGAATCCGTGACCGATCCCTGTGGAAACTAATCTGACGAGGACAAAATTATCTTTCTGTTGTCTTCTCAGAACACAGAAATTCTCGAACCGGTATCAAAGTTCTTTTATGAGGTATCTAGGAGAAGAGCCCCTTCCTAAGTCAGTCTGAAATATGTTAAGAGCCCCATCTTAAGACTGTTTGAATATGTTACCTCCCTCTCGATTATTTTGAGGTTTTATGCTGCATCTTGTACTGTATCTTTTATGCCAATAAAGGTATTGTAATTGTAATTGTAATTGCACAAGCACCTCTTCAATGGGGTTCTGTGTTTTCTAGATGATATCTTACTGTACTCCCCAGATGAGGAATCCCATAGACAGCTAGTGCGGGAAGTACTGACCACTCTCAAGAAACACAAACTCTTTGCTAAACTGTCTAAATGCGACTTCCATAAAACTGGGATTGATTTTTTGGGCTACTGCATCTCCCCCCGTGGATTAGAAATGGATCCCACAAAAGTAAGAGCTGTTAATGACTGGGAACTGCCCTGCACCCGGCGACAACTTCAAAGTTTTTTAGGAATTGTAAACTTTTATCGCTCATTCATCAACAACTTTGCTGAATGTAGTCTCCCCCTCACAGAGCTCTTAAAGACTAAGGGGAAGGAAGACAAAGCAGTTAAACCCGGGGCGAAACTGCATTGGACGGCTGAGTGTCAAACTGCATTCGAAACACTAAAGTCCCTGTTCACCTCAGAACACATCCTAGCCCACCCGAACGAACTCAAACGGTTTATAGTGCAGGTGGATGCCTCAGATGTGGCATTGGGGGGGGGGCTATTCTGCAAGAGGGAACAGATGGGAAATTACACCCATTAGTTTACGTCTCCAAGAAATTTGGTGACACTGAGAAAAATTGGGCGGTGTGGGACAAGGAAGCCGTGGCTATTCGCCTTGCCCTCACCACTTGGCAACACTGGTTAGAGGGTGCGAGGGTTCCTTTTGAAGTCTGGACTGATCATAAGAACCTCGAAGCCCTCCGTACCCAGCTCACTTTGAATGCCAAACAATTGTGCTCGGCTGATTTCTTTTCCAAATTTAACTTTACCCTCTGACACTTCCCAGGAAAGTCTAACTCGCTGGCGGATGCCCCCTCGTGACTGCCAAAAAGAACCTGTTATAGACCCCATGTTTACCCCTGAACAATTGGGGGGGGGGTGGCCGTCACCCCTAGCCAAGCACGTAGTTGCACAGAACCTGCCCAATCAGACTGGATTTCAAAATGCGCAAAAGCTTACAGCCAGGAGGAAGCAAATTTAACCAACCTAGACAATATGACAGAGAACTCTAATGGTTGCTGGTATCACAGCACTAAATTGTTCATCCCCAAAACCTTAAGGGGGGAAAGCATGCACTCAGCACATGACGCCAAACTAGCAGGGTATTTTGATTATTTAAAGACTTTAAACCTCTTACAAAGACAATTCTGGTGGCCCCGCATGCGGCAAGATGTTTCTGACTATTTTTCCACTTGCCAAATCTGTCTGATGTGCATAAGATGTGGGGGGGGGGGGGGAACCCCGGGACTATTACAACTGCTTGAGACCCCCTTATGGCCCTGGGAAGCCATTTCCATGGATTTTATCACCGACCTTCCCCTGAGTAAAGGCAAAACGATCATATGGGTGGTTGTGGACCTGTTCTCTAAGCAAGCCCATTTCATCCCCTTCAAACAACTCCCCACAGCTAAAGCTGTGGCCAAAAGCTTCATGGGAAATATTATCCGTTTGCACGGAATTCCAAAGAAAATTATCTCCGATAGGGGAACTCAGTTTGTTGCCAACTTCTGGCGGGAGCTCCTAATCATCCGGGGAGTCAAATTAGCTCTGAGCAGCACTTACCACCCAGAAACTGATGGCCAAACCGAAAGAGTTACTCAAATCCTAGAACAGTTCCTCCGCTGCTATACCAATTATCAGCAGGATGATTGGGTAGAATTGTTGCCCTTTGCTGAATATAGCTGTAACAATGCTATACATTCCTCTACGGGAGTGTCCCCCTTCATGGCTACCGCCGGGTATGATGTTGTCCCTTTACCAACCCTAGATGCCGCTTCACCAAGCCCCAGCCACCTCAGTGATTGGTGGAACTCCTTGCATGATTCCTGGCCGCTCATTGCCAAAACTTTAGAAGCGGCCAAAAAGGACTATAAGAAATATGCAGACAAACGCAGGGACCTGGGTTAGACTCTGGAAGAAGGGGAGTCTGTTTACTTGTCTACCAAAAACATCAAAGAGTTACAGCCCAGCCGTAAATTGGGTTGGAAATACATAGGGCCCTTCAAAGTGAAAAAGAAAATCAATGCTGTCCCTTTTGAACTTGAACTTCCTAAGTCTCTTAAAAATGTTCACCCTGTTTTCCATTTCAGTTTACTGAAGAAGGACCCTGGATCGAATTTGTGGAGACCTCATCATCCAGCTCCTCCTCCTCTGATGAGGGGTGGGGGAAACCACACTATGAAATAAAACAAATCCTCGACTCCAAAGTTAAACGGGGCCGCCTATACTATATTATTAGCTGAAAAGACTTTGGCCCCGAATATAATGAATGAGTCACATCTGAGCATGTTAACGCTTCTGCAAAAATTCATGCCTTCCATAAACTCTACCCACTTAAGCCCGGGGGTTGAAAGGGTTTTCGAGAGGGCAGAGTGTCAGGTAATTCTGCCACTGTCCATGGCGGGAGCTGGGATCTACTGGGCTAAGCGAAACAACTCCACTCCTCCCCCCTCCTCCAGCTGCTTCACAGGGTTGTTATCTCTGTCCAAGGCTACTGGTAACTTCACACAGTCATGTTTCGTGTTTTTAGTTTCTCTTGCAGGTGTCATCTATTAATGTCTTCCCGTTTTTTAGCCTGGGAATGCTTTTAGGCGAGGGGTGGGCAAATTGCGGCCCGCAGGCCACATGCGGCCCACCACAGAGTTTTTTGCGGCCCGCCAAGACTGTCAGCCACGTGGTTTCAGTCAGGCCTCCGATGTAGAAAAAATTGTAGAAAAGTGTGATAGGGTACATTTGTCTCATTAAACTGATTCTAAAATTAAGTGTGCTTGCAGGTATAGATAATATGAAATTAGCACAATAAATAAATTGAATAAAACTACCACTATTTTATTTAATTTATATTTATTGATTTTTATGATACAATTTATACCTTTTCTGAAATGCAAAGTTAACTAATGAATGCAATCATTTTAAAAGGTGTGGCCCTCCACTAACCTCCGCTCCCACAAAGTGGCCCCCGAGCCAAAACAATTGCCCACCCCTGTTTTAGGCGGGTTTTGCCCCAGGGCGGTGATTGGGGGAGCCTGTGTGACAATACAAGTTTGAACTCACTATATCTATCCTAACACTGTTGTTCAAATCCATTACTAACTCAGCAAGTGTACCCTGAAGAAATTCCCCCAATGAAGAAAGTCTTGATTAAGATCCTTTGCTTGGGGCGAGTTTATCCAGGAAGTCTCACACCCTCCTCCTCCTCCAGTATCCATTGTTTAAAAAGCTTTGTTTATGGATTAATCATTGTGTTGATGACAGATTCGCAGGACTGTAAAAAGTAGCGGAATACTAATCTTTCTTTTCACTTTTTGATATTTAGAGGCACCCTACTATGTCTCCTCCCCTTCATACCAGTTGCATGAAAGCTTTGTTTATGATAGCCTGATGAATATGGCCAGGGGTCATTTCGAGCAGGAGCTTGGGGGAGCTCAGGTCCGGGAGTTGGTGCCAGCCCCCCCCCCCGCGGGGGAATGCCTGCTTGTGTCATGGCTGCAGCAAAATGATCCATCCCCTAGAAAGGTCCTTGTTCCTCCGACCAGCCTTCTGAAGGCTTCAGCCACCACTGAAGCTATCCTCCCAGAAGAGTGGTATTTCTGAGGCTTGGATTAGTAGCTGTCCTCTCTCTCTCTCTCTTTCTTTCTCTCTCTCTTCTTTCTTCCTTGTCTTCTGACATACTTCCAGTGATGTCAGGCGGTGTAGCATATGCAAATAAGTTATGCTAATGAGTTGTGCTAATGAGCTCCTGCACCTCTTTTTCTACGAAATGACCCCTGAATATGGCCTTTCTTTTTTTTTTTCAAATCAGGACTTCTTCCACATGGGGATTTTTCCCTGTATGAACATCAGGATGCCCCCACTGTTTTGTGGAATGGCCATATGATGTGCCCAATGCAGGCACAGCTCTTGTGGCCCCTGGCTGGGGGATCTTTGAAGTATTTGCAGGTGGAACGTCCATACAGGTGCTTTGCTGCACAGCCAGTATGGAGAGGGGGTAAAACTAAGCTCTGCATCTCTCCTCCCCCCTTCAGCTCTTTAGCTTTCCCAGCTCAGCAAGGGGGGGGGGCATCCCAGTATGATTATTGCAGAATTGCAGAGCAAAGGAGGGGTGGTGTGGGGCAGACATGTGGACCAACTATCAGGGCTTGAGGCTGCAATAGCCTCTGAGCTGGGGATTTGTAATAGTGCTGGATATTTAGCCTCTGTCGCCATCAGCATTTGTTACGATCAGTCAACAGCAGTTTAACCGCACTGTTTACATCCGAATGCAAAACTAATATACAACGTTAAAAATTCATAGCCTTATTGTGGTGTAATTAATTCTACATAAAAGTTATTGGGAGGTTTGGAATATCCGCTTTCTTGTGGACAAGCCTCAGCACAGGATTTTCGAGGCGGTCTCATTGGAGCGGACTGCAAGGAGGAGATAGTATAGATTTTATCAGATCTTCCTGGAAACATGGCTAGAATAGGGGTGAGATATCTGGAATGGATGTCCTTATGAAACGGACGGTTTAATAACATGTTCCATTGTTTAGATTTAGCCTCCAGCTGTGGCCAAGGAGGCAAACTGCAAGGGAACGCTTGAAAATATTGCTGCAAATATTTATTTGCCTTTCCGTGCTACTTCTCTTTATGGTGGTGGTTCCCGTTTTGCAAGATTTAGGGGCAGGGATGGGGAGAAGATGAGGCTGAGAGCGAGGAAGAAGTATGTGACATACCTGCAGGAATAATTCACTGTTAACCTGACATTGCAGATTGCTCTCAGAAGAGGTGGCATATAAATGTTTGTCAGGTCTAGTATCTCACAATTTTTTAGCCTCGTCCTCACACATTTTCGTGTAGCGCAGGAAGGATGGCTCCAGAGCAAACTAATTTATGCAGCAGCCAAATCACTCAATCGCAACTTTAATGCTAGTAGCTGACGAAGTAGAATTTTTGCTCAGAAGACTCCACAGCTTAGAGGGAGCATTGGTCAGGTACTGGCTCCTCCAGGGCAGTCGATTGAGGAGTTGGGGTCTCCAGGACGTGATTTTATAGCTGGTAGCGACAGAATGGCAAGCGTCAGATATAGCTAGGGGGGGTAGTCTCACCCGTGTCCCTCTCCCCAGCTCACACGCTGTCTTGGAGATTCTCTCTAGGCATCCTCCCTCTGAGGTGGAGGACATCTCCATGGGTTATTCCCATCGTTCCTTTAGGAAGGCAGGAAATACTTTTTTCCACTTCCTCTTGGCACCTTGGGAATAGCCCTTCCCCTCAGTTCTATTCCTGCCTAACCAAGGCACCATTTGAACCTCTTAGGGAATTTGGGCTGAAATGGCTTTGGATGAAGACCTTATTTCTAGTGGCCATAACTTTAGCGCATCAGGTATCAGAGCTTCGTACACTCTCTTGTCTTGGACACGGTTTGCATCTTCCACAAGGATAAAGTGGTTCTCAGGACTGACCCCACCTTTCAACTAAAGGTTTCGTCTACATTTCATCGCGCTTAGGAGATCTACTTACTGACTTTCTGTCCGAATCCAAGGCATCTTAAGGAGTTCCTGTGGCACACACTGGATGTCAGACAGGCATTAAAGATCTACCTTGCCCACACTGAGCCAATCCAGAAGACTCCTTCCATGTTCATCAACATCTCTTGCTCAAGAGCGGGGGACAGTATGTCCAAGGCATCCATCAGCTCAGCCCTCAGGGCATGTATCACGGAGGCCTACAAGGCTTCAAGCTCGGACGTCCCTGAGGAGATCACGGCGCATTCCCTGAGAAGTGCTTCGACCAATGCAGCTTTCAGTAATGAGACGTCAGTTGAGGAGGTCTGCTAGGCTGCCACTTGGACCACATTCATTCATAATTACAAGTTAAACACAATTGCTTCAGCTGATGTGGCATTTGGAAGAAGAGTTCTTCAGCTCATTGTCACCTCAGCTGACGATGATGACCCACCCGTCTAGGGGACACTGCTTTGGGAGGTCCCATGGAGATGTCCTCCACCTCAGAGGAAGAACGACCGTTGGTACTTACTGTGAGGGGTCCTTCTCCTCTGAGATCAGGAGGACGTCTCGGCCCTCCCGTATTCATCATCGTCCGTCTCTGACTTTTAATCTTGCTGTGCTGTTCTCTCCTTCCTCTCTGTTTTTTTTTCCGTATACCAAGGTTGCAGTTTGTGTTTCAGTTATCTACAGTTGATCTGCTTGGCGCAGGGGAGATAGTCTTAGTAAATACTCACCGCTTATGGAGTCCCAGAACTGAGGGGAAGAGCTATTCCCAAGGCGCCAAGAGGAAGTGGAAAAAATATTTCCTGCCTCCCTAAAGGAACGATGGGAATAACCCATGGAGATGTCCTCCTGATCTCAGAGGAGAGGGACCCCTCACGGTAAGTACCAATGGTCGTTTCCCTTTGAGAGACGCGCGCTCTTCTTCCCAGGCTTTCCTGAGCTGCCTGGCTTAAAATCAGCCTCCCAATCTGCCCCCTTCCCCTCTCCCACCAATTCCCCTCTTCCTTTAGAGGAGCAGGTGAGAGTGTTTACACCTTGAGCATGGATCCCACATTCTTCTCAAGGGTGGTTAAATTGCATATAAAAGGTTCTAGTGGAAATTACTCTCCCCCTTTCCTTGGCATTTTCTGTTGGTAAAAGGCACACTCTGCCACAGCTGCCACCTGATTATCCAGCAGCAGGACCAAGAGCTGCCCCCAGAAGAAAGTTTGAGTCCAGTGGCACCTTTAGGACCAACAAAGTTTAATTCTGGGTATAAGCTTTTGTGTGCATCTGAAGAAGTGTGCAGGCACATGAAAGCTTATACCCAGAATTAAACTTTGTTGGTCCTAAAGGTGCCACTGGACTCAAGCTTTGTTCTGGGGGTAGCTCTTGGTCCTACTTCCTGCTGTCCTTCCAACTTCCATGTTCATAAAGAAGAAGAAGAAGAAGAAGAGAGATTGGATTTATACCCCGCCCTTCACTTGTAGTCTCAGAGCGGCTTACAAACTCCTTTCCCTTCTCCTCCCCACAACAGACACTCTGTGAGGTGGGTGGGGCTGAGAGAGCTCTTTCCCAAGCTAACAGCTGGTACAGAGCTATGGCTTGCCCAAGGTCATCCAGCCAGGTGCAAGTGGAGGAGTGGGGAATCAAACCCGGTTCTCCCAGATTAGAGTCCGCGCACTTAACCACGACACCAAATTGGCTCTCAACTGATTGGACACAACCCTGATTGGACACAACCCTAAGCTGGACTGATTTGTTTGGCCGGCCAACCCTTTGGACTGGTTATTACAACTGAGTGAAATCTAGTTTTTAAATTATTACTAGCTTGATGCTAAAGTTATCTGCTTAACATCAGAGTCGAAGCTTTTTGGAATGTGGAATGTTTATTTTGCTCTAGAGACCGTGGTGGCACAAATGATCATCGTGGTCTGTTGTGAGACCAAAACGGTAATTCTGTGTAATCAAATGCAAGCTTCTGAGCTTTAGAATGGTGCTTCCAGGACTGCCTCAGATGGCTGTACTTTATTTTCTTATCTTTGTCCTATGAATTCCTTCGAGTTTTTCATTTGTACACCTTGATTGGGTCTCGCTTTTCCCCGTGCATTGAAAGCAACTAGAAACTGGTGGAGGTCTCAAATTTAAAATTATACTGGCTTAAAAATTATACCACCCTGTCTCACTTAAGCTCTGCAACAGGGACATTTCTCTGCTCCTAATTTCCGCCAGATGATTATTGTGACACAGTTGGCTGCGAGTGGGGCTTGTCAGCATATCCTTGGTGCTGCCTCTGATTTTTAGAGAATTCCCCAATTTTTGTTTATGGGGAGTGGGGGCAACCATGCTGTTCCAGAACAATATGAAGGAAAAGGGGAAAAAAGGCCATCAGTTATTAATAATGTTTTGGGATGACTCTGGCTGATTTGCCATTTCAGCTTAATAGACACGAGGACACATGAAGCTGCCTTGTACTCCATCAGACCCTGGGTCCATCAAAGTCAGTATTGTCTACTCAGACTGGCAGCAGCTCTCCAAGGACTCAAGCTGAGGTCTTTCACATCACCTGATCCTTTAACTGGAGATGCTGGGGATTGAACCTGGGACTTTTGGCATGCCAAACCGATGCTCTGCCACTGAGCCATGCCCCCTTCCCACAGAATAATGTAGATCGAAGCATTTTGTGTCTAGTTTAATAAGTTTTGCGAAATTAGCCTGCAGAACACATTGATCGGTTCAGTTCTGTATTCTTATTTATTTTGTGTATTACTTACTGGATTTATATCCCGCCCTCCCCACTGAAGCAGGCTCATGATGGCTTCCATAAAATTTTAAAACAGTTTTAGAACAATTTAAAACCAATATAAAATCTAAAGTGCTGTACATTAAAGTTTTCCTATGCCGTGGCAAACATATTCCAATATTGCCGTATCCAATATTATTTGTAACCGGAGTCAGTCAGTGCAGCGATGGTGATGGAGAGGTCGCAGGGAAGGATTTTATAACCAGAGACAAAAAGTGAAAAAAAGGGGGGAGGGAACTCAACCCAAAAAATAGCTATGAACCGAGAGGGTCAAGCTAACAAAAGAATTATTATACAAAATAGAAACATTTATTAGGGTGTACACATAAATAAAACATCATAAAATTAAAAGAGACAGTCCAAATATCAGATAATTAAAGCTTGGTTCATTAGCGACTGATTATAGTACCTACCAAACTGATGGTTAAAACTTTTGACCTAAGGACCATACACGTTTCGGCCCCTATGGGCCTTCCTCAGTGGTCAATATTCCTTATTATACAATGACACATATCCAAAAATACATGCATTCAGAATTTTGTATGTACATATATATAAATGAGACCAGGTGTTGCTTTCTGAAATTGTTGGGGGGGGGAGAGAAAAGGCCAGAGGTACCAGATGTTAGATATGGTTAAATGTGGTCAGATGCCTGGTGGAAGAGGTCCATCTCGCAGACCCTGCAGAATTGGTTTTGTGTCCCAGAACGCAGGGCTCTCTGGGGAACATGTGGGGAAAGGCGGTCCGTCAGGTATGCTGGTCCCTGACCATAAAGGGCTTTATAGGTAAGAACCAGCACCTTGCCTATATCCTTGGAGAATAGGAATAGAAGTGTCTGAAAAAGGTACGAGTATTGGGCAGAGAGCCCTGACCTGGATAGCCCAGGCCAGCCTGATTTTTATCAGATCTCAGAAGTGAAGCGAGGTCAGTCCTGGTCAGTACTTGGATGGGAAGTCCAGGGTCGCTGTGCAGAGGCAGGCAATGGCAAACTACCTCTGTTCATCTCTTGCCTTGAAAACCCTACGGGGATCAACACAAGTTGGCTGCAACTTGGACGGCAATTTCCACCACCGTTAGGCTGAGCAAATTGCTTTAGCAAGAAATATTCCTGTGGATTTTGTATTCCTATTGTACTAAGTATTGATCTGGTTCCTCTTCAGGCAGCTTGCCCTTCCCCCCATTTATTTATTTTTTCAAATAAGCAACCTTTGTCTTTGGTATGGGCTTCTGCTATCCAGGGCCTGTCAGCATTTTGGGTGGATCCACCTTGGTTCCAAATTTGATGGGTGCTACTGCCATCTTCAGTACTCTCGGCCTGTACGTAGGATAGTTCTGAAGCAGTGTTCCCTCTGAGCTGAGTTAGTGTGAGCTAGCTCACTGTTTTCTAGCCTCCGGCTCACACGTTTTTGTCTCAGCTCAGGAAGGATGGCGCCAAAGCAAACTAATTTATGCAGCAGCCAAATTGCTCGCCCACAACTTTAATGCCAGTAGCTCACAAACTATAATTTTTGCTCACAAGACTCCACAGCTTATAGGGAGCACTGGTTCTGAGAGGTGCTAATCCCAGTCTCCTTCTTCCCCAGCATGCCTCTTCAGCAACCATTTATTTATTTACAAAATTTGTATCCCACCTTTCTGTCATTACATGGGCCACCAAGAAGGCTATCGATTTAAAAGGTACATGATAAAATTACATTTTAAAATCAGTAAAATAAGCTCCTCCTCCCAAAAAAAGTTGTACAGTTAAAATATATACAAAACAGAGTTAAGATACATACAAAAACATTTAAAAAATTGGTTAGGAAGGAAGGATCATTGCGGAAATGGCAAATGAAACGACGTCTTCACCTGCTGACAGAAGACGGCAACAGAAGGGGACAGACGAATCTCCCTGGTGAGCATTCCAGAGCTTTGGGGACATGACCAAGAAGGCCGTCTCCTGGCTTGCCACCACCTAATCTTAGGGAAGGGGGTCCGGAAACCAAAGATGACTGTAGTAGTTGGGTAGGTTCATAAGGGATTAGTTGATTGTTCATGTTTATTGGTTCCAAACCATATAGGGCTTTAAAGGTGAAGACCAGCACCTTGAATTGTGCTCAGAAACAAATTGGGAGCCAGTGTAGTTGGGCCAAGACTGGAGTGATACAGTCCCTATGACTTTCTCTAGTCAACATCCTGGTTGCAGCATTCTGTACCAACTGAAGTCTCCGAACATGTCTTGAGGGCAGCCCCATGTAGAGTGCATTGCAGTAATCTAATCTACATGCATCTAGGGCAGTGGTTCTTAACCTGGGTTTGATCGAACCCTAGGGGTTCAGCGAGTCAGTCTCAGGGGTTTGGTGGGGCCTCCAACTTAGTACTATTACTAAGTACTAAGAATTATTTTTCACTAAAGAAGGGTTCGGTGAATGCGCATATGAAACTGGTGGGGTTCGGTACCTCCAACAAGGTTAAGAACCACTGATCTAGGGTATACCTCACAATGGCCAGATCTTTTCTGCCAAAAGCAGAGAGCTGCAGAGAAACAGCAGCATATATAAACACAAAATTCTTCAAGTGTAATGTAAAATGTTTCTGAAACTTATTCCTGACTTTACAGACTCATCATCCCCCCCCCCCCCGCAAGCCCTCTGTACATTTCAAAAGCAGGCATTGTAAAAAAATATTGTACATGTTTTAAGTAAATACAAAGCACCACTTTATTTATGAAGCATAGATAACAGATCAAACACATTTCGACAGTCGTTTTCCTCAGCAGTCATAGATAGCGACACACAGGGGTAAAACATGGTAAAAATGCAAAGAATGTATAATGAACAAAGGGCCTTGGCTGGTCTGCACTAAATGTGAAAACCTTATGCGGGAAGCATATATATTGTGAACCAAGTTGCCTCAGCCCTGACCTGGATGGACCAGGCTAGCCTGATCTCGGAAACTAAGCAGGGTCCACCCTGGCTAGTTTTTGGATGGGAGACCTCCAAGGAATATCAGGGTTGTGACGTGAAGGCAGGCCATGGCAAACCACCTCTAAATGTCTCTTGCCTTGGAAATCCCCTGGAATCCCCCTCCTAGACCTCTATAATACCCTGCAAATAAAAACGCAATTCAGTGCAAATGATTAAAAGTTAAAGCTTTAATGACATCCCATGTATGGACAGATACTGTCAACCCCGCCTGATAAATCTGGCTTGGTTGCCAATGCGAGAAGAGGGGGAGATGGGAATTTCTGGTTTCATTTTTGCTAGCTTTGCCACCTGCACTCGTGTCATCTCATTTGACTCTGCCATGTAACTTTGAGCTCCTGTTTCCCCCCAGTGTTAGCTTTCTCTTGGGATTAAGGCACTGTTAGTTTTGGTGGGCTTTTAGCCTAAAGGTGATTGGCCCTAGGCCTGTCCAGCGTATCTTAATCATAGTGTAATTGCCGCTTCGTGTGCTTTTGAATCAGTTCTGACACGAATTGTAAAGAGTCTGGAAACTGTCAGTGTCTCAATAAACTTTTATTCTGCTGAATGACTGTTGTTGGGAACTGATTGCTCCGGTGTTCTGACAGATACATGGGAAAAGGTATAAAAATATATATGCAGACAAATCCTAGCTCCGAAAGACGTACAATCACCCTTTCTTCCAAATCCCAAGTAGTTTAGTATTGTATCAACCCTGGCTGTGATAACATTTTTGCTACTCTCAGCAGGGACACCCATGGCACATGTAGTTAACCACAGGACCCAGTAAATTTAAGAAGTATGAGAACACAAGAGAAGCTAATGTTGGACCAGGCCAATGGCCCATCCAGTCCAACACTCTGTGTCACACAGTGGCCAAAAATACCAGGTGCCATCAGGAGGTCCATCAGTGGGGCCAGGACACTAGAAGCCCTCCCACTGTTGCCCCCCCCCCCCAAGCACCAAGAATACACAGCATCACTTGCCCCAGACTGAGAGTCCCTATCTATCCCTTGTGGCTCCATAACAAAAACTAAGGCCGTGGTCAAACGGCCCCTTAATGCGGGAGGAAGGGCTGCTTCCTCCTGCATTTAAAGGGGCCGTCTACATAGCCCCGCAGCGAGTCCTGCAGCAAAGCGGGCTCCAATGCGGGTTGCTCCCGCTTTTACCGACCCCGGGAAAAACTAGTGTTTTCCCGGGAGTCGCGGGAGGAACCCGCATTGGAGGTTATCTGGACAGCCCTCTCTCGCAAGCATTGCGAGAGCAGGGCTGTCCAGATGGCCTCCCCCCTCCATTTCCCCCCCCCTTTTTACACTTGGGCGCATGGCTACTCATGCGCCCAAGTGTAAAAGGGGGGAAAAAACCCCCAAAACTTACCCAGGTGGCTGGCGGTCCTTGGCCGCCACAGCCGCCTCTCCTGCTGCTGGGGCCGCCTCCGCCGTGGCCGCTGTTCGCTCCGCAGCCACAGCCGCCGCGGCAGTCGTTCCCGCCGCGTCCGCGGCTGCTGCTTTTGCTGCTGGTGCTGCCGCAGGGGTTGGGATGTATGGACATCCCAACCCGCGGTTGAATAATGCGGCCCCTTTAAATCTGGGAGCCCTCCCGGATTTAAAGGGGCCGTGTGACCGCGGCCTAAGAATGACTACATTGTGTTATAATTCCAAACACTTACAAAACCCTAAAATTTGGCCCATAAAGATACCAAAATACCACCATCCAATCTAACTCCTCATTCAGGCCCATAGGAGTCAGAGTCTCAAGAGCAAAAATCTTAAATGCCTCTCTCCTCTCGAGCTCTTGGTGAAGCTGAAATCTCAAGGCTGAATTTTTTTTGTCAGCTGTCCAGAATTGGAGTTCCTTGTTGGTGGATTTTGCAGCAGAGAAGCATTTCACCACCCTTCACTCAGAGTCTCAGAGTAGCTTACAATCTCCTTCCCTTCCTTTCCCCACAACAGACACTCTGTGAGGTAGTTGGGGCTGAGAGAGAGCTCTGAGAGAACTGATCTTGAGAAAACAGCTTGAGAGAACTGTGGCTTTCCCAAGGTCACCCAGCAGCTGCATGCGGAGGAGTGGGGAATCAATCCCCATTCTCCCAGAGCTATCCACTAGGGCATCCAAGGCTGTTTCAGTCCCGTTGTTGTTGTTCAGTCACACAGTCGAGTCTGACTCTTCACAACCCCACAGACCACATCACGCCAGGCCCTCCTGTCTTCCGCCGTCCTCCGGAGTTTGCTTAATTTCATGTTTGTTGCATCGATAACACTGTCTAACCATCTAATCCTTTGCCGTCCCCTTCTTCTTTGACCTTCAATCTTTCCCAGCATCAGGGTCTTCTCCAGTAAGTGCTCCCTTCTCATTTGGTGGCCAAAGTTATTTGAGCTTCAGCTTCAGGATCTGGCCTTCCAGGGAACTGTCAGGGTTGATTTCTTTTAGGACTGACTGATTTGATCTCCTTGCAGTCCAAGGGACTCTCAAGAGTTTTCTCCAGCACCTTAGTTCAAAAGAATCTATTCTTCGGCACTCAGCCTTCCTTATAGTCCAACTCTCGCAGCCATACATTACTACTGGCAATACCATTGCTTTGACCATACAGACTTTTGTTGGCAGGGTGATGTCTATTTTTTATTATGCTGTCTAGGTTTGCCATCACTTTCCTCCCAAGGAGCAGGTGTCTTTTAATTTCATGGCTGCAGTCACTGTCTGCAGTGATCTTGGATCCCCTTAGCGTGAAGTCTGTCACTGTTTCCACGAATTCCCCTTCTATTTGCCAAGGAGTGATGGGGCCGGATGCCATGATCTTTGTTTTTTTGATGTTGAGTTTCAAGTCAACTTTTGCACTCCGCTCTTACCTTGAGCAAGAGACTCTTGAGGTCCTCTTCACTTTCTGCCATTAGAGTGGTATCGTCTGCATATCTGAGGTTGTTGATGTTTTTCCCAGCCATCTTAATTCCGGTTTGTGATTCATCCAGGCCTAAACCCAGACTGGAAGGGATCTAAATAGTTTGCCTCATCCACCTGTTCAGTTGCCTTGCTCAGGAATGGAACATTTGAGACCGAACAATAATTATTGAGATCTGCTAGGTCAAGAGTAGGCTTGGCCAATGCTACTCAGTACTCAAGGGTGTCCCCTTCCCAACCCGCACAATCACAAAAATCAGCTCTGGGTGGTGAACAGCCATTTCTTCTTAAATGCTTGCCATTCAGGCAACTGAAGCCTTACTTAATGTATTGATGGAGCCGTCCACATATGTATGTATGCATTGTGGTTATAAAACTGTGCATAGAATTGACATGTGTACATGGCAAGTGCTTGTTTTTCCCCCCTTTCTGATGCATATGCTGGTGGACCTCCTGATGGTACTTGGGTTTTAGCCACTGCGTGACACAAGAATGTTGGACTGGAATAGGCCGTTGGCTTGATCCAACATGGCTTCTCTTATGTTCTTATGCCATCTGAATTATAAGGCTGGATACAGCTATGTGAAAGAGGGGATCTAAGCAAAGCAGGTAACAGAAGTTGAGTTAAATGGGATGTCTGTAAGCTGCCACTGCTTCTCCTCAAACACGCTTGAAGAAGAAGAAGAAGAAATTGGATTTATACCCCGCCCTTCACTCACTTGGAGTCTCAGAGCGGCTTACAAACTCCTTTCCCTTCCCCTCCCCACAACAGACACTCTGTGAGGTAGGTGGGGCTGAGAGAGCTTTTTCCCAAGCTGTCCTTGAGAGAACAGCTGGTACAGAGCTATGGCTTGCCCAAGGTCATCCAGCCACGTGCAAGTGAAGGAGTGGGGAATCAAACCCGGTTCTCCCAGATTAGAGTCCGCGCACTTAACCACGACACCAAACTGGCTCTCAATGTCTGGATGCAGGCTGATGTACTATCGAAAAATACCAGTTTAAAGGAACAGGAACAAAAGCTTCTCTTGCTGTCTCAGGTCAGAACCCTGGTGAACCCTTGAGCCATTCATGAGCGCCTTAATCCCTACATGAATTTATGGATCATGAGATTTGGTTAGTGAACCAGTAAGATAGCACAGACTTTACAATTAGGAATAGGAACTTATTCTCAGTAGATCTGCCCACCAGGGACATTAAATTATTTGTGTGGATACCTACTTTAGATGGTTTGGGCAAATTCTTAGAGGTTAGGTCTATAAACAGCTATGATGGCTAACTGGAAACTCTGTATTAAGAGGTTAGTTACTTTACATGCCACAAAGTAATGTGCGATCTTTGGGGTGTATCAACAGAGGCATAACATCCAAATGGCAAGATGTCATAGTCATTGCTCCCTCTAAGCTGTGGAGTCTTGTGTGCAAAAATTCTGCTTTGTGAGCCACTGGCATTAAAGTTGTGAGCGAGCGATTTGGCTACTGCATAAATTAGCTGGCTCTGGAGCCATCCTTCCTGAGCTGAGACAAAAATCTGTGAGCCAGAGGCTCAAAAACTGTGAGCTGGCTCACACTAACTCACCTTAGAGGGAACACTGGTCATAGTACTGCTGTACACTGCATTGGTCAGGCTGCACCTGGAGTATTGTGTGCAGTTCTGGAGGCCTCACTTCAAAAAGGATGTGGACAGAATGGAGCAGGTGCAGAGGACAGCAACAAGGATGAGTGACGAGGATAGAGACCAAGCCCTATGAGGAAAGGCTGAGGGACTTGGGAATGTTCAGTCTGGAGAAGAGGAGGTCGAGGGGGGACATGATTGCTCTCTTTAAGTATTTGAAGGGCTGTCACTCAGAGGAGGGCAGGGAGCTGTTCCGGTTGGCAGCAGAGGAGAGGACTGGCAAGAATGGGTTTAAATTAAGGGTGGGAAGGTACTGGCTGGATTTTAGGAAAAACTTTTTTACAGTCAGAGTTGTGCAACAGTGACATCAGCTGCCTCAGGAGGTGGTGAGCTCCCCCTCACTGGCAGCCTTTAAGCAGCAGCTGGACAAACACTTGTCAGGGATGCTCTTGGCCTGAGGTGGCCAAACTGTGGCTTGGGAGCCACATGCAGCTCTTTCACACATATTGTGATGCCCACCGACGCCTTTCCTTATGCCCGCCAAGTGTTTTTAGAAAGTGGATGGGGCCCGGTGGGGCTTTTGCCAGCCCTCTGACTGGCCATCGGAGATTAGATTGGCTGTGTAGATTTTTAAAAAAATATTTCTTCGGCAGCAGCTGCCACCACAGCACAAGGATCTTCGCTGTGCTTGAAGGTAAACTGTGGCCACCATTTTGTGGCTGGCTCTGCCTCCTGCAGCAGCCATTTTGTAGCTGGCTCTGCCTCCTGCAGCAGCCATTTTGTGGCTGCGTCCACCACACTGTGTCAGAATTCCGTAGGCGCCTGCATGCTGAGAAAGGTTGGGGGCACCTGCAGTAGGGCATGCTTGTAATTTGACTCTCAACCTTGCTCCTCCAGATAAGAATTATGTAACTGACGTGGCAGTATCACCTTACGCATTATGCAATGCTAAAATAGAGCAGAGCGCCATCAGGAAAGATAACTGTTATCCTGTTACATGTTTGTTTGTTCAGCATTGGTGTGATTTCCTGAAGAACTGTATGTCTTCTGAACTTACTGAGTTCTTACAGCTGCTTAAACCCATCCACCTTTGTATATGTGTATGACATACTAACCTGGAACAAATGTTTTTTGAGGAGTGGTAAGAGAGCCTTGTAGAGAGAGCTGATATTTTATGTCTGCAGCTGAGAATTCTTGTGGTACGTAAGAACATAAGAGAAGCCAATGTTGGATCAGGCCAATCGCACATCCAGTCCAACACTCTGTCACACAGTGGCCGAAAATACCTGGTGCCATCAGGAGGTCCACCAGTGGGGCCAGGATACGAGAAGCCCTCCCACTGTTGCCCCCCCCCCCAAGCACCAAGAATACAGAGCATCACTTGCCCCAGACTGAGAGTTCCTATCTATACATTGTGGCTAATAGCCACTGATGGACCTCTGCTCCATATCTATATATCTAATAGCCAAGGTGCCCCCTCTGTGCGGATATCTAAATCCGCACATCTGGGGCACCTAGGGGGCAAAGAGATTTTCCTGCACACTTGGGGGAATCCCCAGATGTGCAGAAAAATCTGAAATCTATAAAAAAACTATAGGGGGATACTTAAATCCCCCCAAAAGTAAAAGAGCATTCCCTGCCCATGCGCAGAGAACACTCTGAGAACTGCCTCGCTGTTGTTGCCGCTGCTGCCACCACCGGGGGGTATGAGAAGGCTTGGCAGGCCGGTGGCTGTGAGCCGCTCAGCCCGCACTGCCGTTGCTGGGGGAAGAGGGAGAAGGCTTGGCGGGCCGGCCAGGCCTCGCCACCAGTGCTGGGAGGGGGGAGAAGTCTTGGTGGGCCCATGCAGGCTTCACCGTTGGTGCTGGGGGGGTCAGGGGAGAAGGGGAGAAGACTCACCTGCGGCTGCTTCCTTCTCCTCCACGTGGAGCTTCTCTTCCCTCCCCCCGTGAGTATTGTGGGTCCCCCTTCTTGTGTTTATCTGATTCCCTCTTGAAGCCATCCATGTGCAAAAATTTTTTGACTATTTGAACTGGCCCTAGAGGACTTGGCATTACCATTAAGGTAGTGTAGTATCTCTGATCCAAGTGCTGTAAGTGTGAAGGTTCTCTTGCATCACTATCATGAATCTATGGAACTCACTGTTACGGCAATGCCCAGTTTCTTGTGAATCCCCCCCCCCCCTTTGTGGTAGGGCCAGAAACTCCACGTAGTGTGGTATGATGGAATTCTGTGAGAATCTGAGTATGATCTGAAGCACATATATGCAGGCCAGAACATCTGCCCCATTTTATCTTAAATCCCTTCCAGCACATGGCTGTTTTGGGAGCGAGTCGGCTTGCCTCCACATTGATTTCTATTATATGTCATTCGATGCTAAAGAAGCCATTAATCAGGCTTTAAATCTGAGGTTTCCAGATTTAATTAGTGACAAAAATAGAGACCTGCTTCTAGGGGAGAGGAAGTAAGATGTAGTGGCTGCTGTTCATTGCAGGGGATAAATCAGATTTTTCTCAATTAATTGTATATTTGTATTGTGATGTAAAGCACCAACAATACTGGATGAGGTGCCATTCCACAGATATGCAAACCAGACTGACTGCTGCAGGGGGCGGGCGGGTAGCAGATATCCAGTGTCTTATTTGCATGAAAAGAATTCTTTACATCTGTCTCCAAGGCAGGAAGCGTCCTTGTCTGTCTGCTGGACAGGAAGGAACCGGCGCTTGTGCCAACCTTGTCTACATGCACAGCTGGGGTGAGGGGCAGTAGAGAGCTTTGGCTCCTGTAGAAACTCTGGAATATTCCTTCTTTAGGCTTGGGTTTGAAAGTTGGAGAACAACAGCCATAGGTATGCAATCTGGGTTTTCTTCAAAATAGCCCATCAGTGGATTCCAACAGTGGAATGTGTGTGTCATCGGCAAAAGTATAAGATTGAAACCAGCCCTGAAAAATGCAGAGACAGACAATTCCTCTTCAGAACTGTGTGGATTTTGGCCATATTTTGCAGATTCTGTGCTGAATTGTTACAATCTTTTCATAGTTTCATACCAGAAGGACCATTTTGCATCTTAATGCCAGGAGAGATCATTGAACTTCCAAGTGATAGCCTGGCGTGCACTGAAGCTGCGAGCCATCTTTTTGTCTTCAAGCTGTAATTCAGAACAAGTTCAGTTTCTTCATGCTGCAAGTTTTGGGCTGCCTGGGAAGTAGTTCCTATAGTAAAATATTTCAGCAACCGAACTGCTGCTAGCTGTGTTTTGTTCTCAGATAAAACTGCCTTTCTGAGGAGTGAGAGAGACACTGGAAGCTGATAAACTGGAGGGCAGGGTCTTTATCTGTGTCTGCCAAACTGTCCTTGGGAGTCACCAATAGATTGCCTAACGGTTGTGCCAGGGAAGGGCTGGGTCAGTGACTTAAAGGAGCTCGGACACAGGATTTTTCTTTTCTAGTAGCTCCATATTTGTTACTTTGGCTAATGAATGCCTGCCTGCAGAAAGGCTCAGCTGTGTATGCATCAGAACTAGCTAGGGTTGTCAGCCTCCAGGTGGCACCTGGAGATCTCCTGCTATTACAACTGATCGCCAGACAACCAAGATCAATTCCCCTGGAGAAAATGGCTGCTTTGGAGGGTGGATTCTGTGGCATTATACCCTGTTGAAGCCCCTCCCCTCCCCAAACCCTGCCTTCCCCAGGCTCCACCCCAAAATCCCCAGGTATTTCCGAACCCAGAGCCAGCAATCCTGGAACTAACCAAAAAAGGTTTTGACCTTACTAGAAGATAAACTGCCTCAGCCTTGGTCATCACTATTATTGCCAAACTGAATAGATGAGAACATCAAGTTGCTGGTAGGCCCAATTCTGGACAGCCATCCTGATTCAGGATTAAGTCTGCAGTGTGAATTTCCTTAGTGCGCCTCACATATTAAATTAGCGTCGGGATCTTGAGTGTTCACCACTAACCTTTATTTGCTAGGGAAAAATGAATTAATTGGCCAGAGGCAGATTTTACTTCAGCTGTGGAGGAATCCACGCAGTACATTTCTGGCAATGAGTGAGGATGACTGTCATAAAATATAATTCAAAGCAAACATAACTCGTGTATTTGTACTCCTGAAGCACCTCTTGAAATAAAGGCAGTCTCTTTAAATGGGAGTTTCTGTCAACTCTCAGGTGACCAAACTGTATATTGCAGCTGTGTTTATGCGATATTTATTTAGCACGCAGTGTGCTAGTCTCTGTCTGGAACAAAGAAGTGGTGCGTTTTCCCTCAGGGTTTACAAAATATATTAAATAGGCTTTGGTGGGGAGTGGATATCTTGGGAGATGTAGGAGATTAATAAACATTTGGGGAGATCTAGGCGACTGATAAGCACTTTAGGAGATGTAGGAGTCTGATAAACACTAGCAGTGAGAAAGGAAGGAAGGTGAAAATAAATTTAGGAATTACTTTCAGAAAGCTGAGCATGAAGGGATTGCTCAGGATTTCACTCTGTTATGTAATTGGCCTTTCTTTTTAAATAGTCAAGACAGGAAAATTCTTGTCCTTCTCTGCTTTCTTCAGTGGAATGGGATAGAATTGTATTGTTAGACAAAGACATCAAAATGTTGAGATTTTCTTCTGAAGGAAGATCTGCCAGATATTAGACATGTAAAGACCAGAGAGGGCCCCCCCCCACCCAAATTCTTTTAAGTCTATCTAATGGAAAAACCAGAAATTTTGAGGATTAAAAAAAAAAAAACTTCTGTGAAACGTTTTATGTTTTGGAATTAGGGAAATGCTTTTTAAGAATTTGTATTTAAAATGCTTTCTAAGAATGGTGTACTAAGATATTAAATTCTTGTGTATGCTGATGTATCCACACAAATGTGCAAAGACATTTATTATTTAAATGAGTTTCATCCACAATGACATACTAGGTGTATGATTAAACTGTTGAAGCAGTGAAGACTTATTATTATTATACTGCTCTTTCTGTAATGATACATTCCCAGTATATTATGTTGATTTTAATAAATTCCCCCAGAAGATCATAGCAATTCTACACTCTCCTTCTCCTTTCAGTCTTCTCTAAAGAAATAACTCATAACGGCATGTGTAATATGAAAGCAGATGGTTAAGTCTTCAGATAGCTAATCCACTCTATTCTGAAACATGTGCTAGAATTTTGGAATGCTGGAGTGTGATGGCACATATTAACTCCTTTTTGTTGGTCTTGGTATTGTATGTGGCAGTTCGTATACTTTTTATTAATACTTTTCCGGCTGAACTTGTATTGAACTGAAGAAGTCTGTTTTCAGCGTTGCGCTTAATCAAATATTTGTTAAAAACCCTAATAGTCCTTAATACCATGGCTATCTGAAGACTGGAACTCAGAATAATAAACCTTGTTTTTGTCTACAACAAGATCTATGGTTTCTGCTTTCACCTCTTATTTTCCCTCCTTCTCCAATGGCAAAAACTAGGATTGGGCTCTCTCTCTCTCTCTTGCATGGGTTATCTGTGCAGTTTTGTTTGAAGAAAGCAAAGGCATCATACCTTTTGGAATTTCATAAACAGGCCAAATGTGTGTGTTAACAAAGTCATGCACTGTGCGTGTTATGTTCTTAAAGGTATAATGTGAGTTCAGGTTCGATAAGAACTGAATCTGCCCCCCCCCCCCATCAGCAGCTGTATCCATTTCCACATATCTGATTAAGAGGTTGGTTCCAAATGCAAACAGAAGTAGGACTGAATTCTGTTGGGCCACATGGGCTCTTGTAAGCACGTGGGAAGCAGGACCAGACTAGTGTGGTTAGCTCTCTTGTGGACAAGCGACCTGTCACTTCAGGAGCACAAAGGAATCGCAACTTGTGGGATTCCCTGCACATTCATCGTTGCTGTTCATGTCCTTTAATTATCTTCTTCCGTTCTCCTACCACTACTGAGAAATCACTACATATTTGGAAGCTCTCCTCCAGACCATACCAGCAGATACTTCTCTGATTTCCAGCTGTTGAAGTTGCAGAAATCTTTTCAGAAGCCGCAGCCTGAAATCCTTGAGAGAGAACCCTCGCTGAACGCCCTAGTGGCAGTTTGGAGATCTCACTCGGGACTTGCGTCAGTGAGAAGCCGAATGTGGAGACAATTCATTTTATTCCCAGTTATTAAAATGGCAATTATTCCCAGTTATTAAAATGGCAAAAATGGCTACAGAGCAAGTGGCCAAATAATTTTTTTCCAGATTCCAGCCTTCAAATGTGATCGTCCTTTTTCCTTTTGCTTCGCTGTCAGTGCCATGACATGGCTGTTTTTAAAATCTTGTTTGCTTTCCCTATAAATAGTATCAACTGACATACCACCTAAGAGCAGGCAGGAGTCAGCCAGTATGAGCACATGGTATATCGTTACGGTGGTTTATTTTAAGTGGGCAGTCCCCTTCCACTTCAGTCATGTTAAATTAGGTACGCGCTTTTGTAACCTTGTGTTCAAGCCGAGCTTCAAGTGTCTAGGATAACTTTCTCCCTCGCCTGGGAGACCTGGAACCTCATTTAAACGTTCACATTGCCTCATAAATGTTCATGTTGCCTCACACACACTTTAGTAGAGAAAAACCGATAAGTTTAAGGCAGAAAAGGATGTGTGAACTAGACAAGCTAACATGAATAAGATGTTCCCTCAGATTTAGAATATTAACACCTCATCCTTTACTGGTGATCCTAGAAGGAGAGTAGGTGAGAGCAGGGGCGTCGAGTTTTAAAATCTGGGGGGGGAGGGTGCATGCCAGGACCATGTCCCCACCGCCGCTGCCTCTCCCCCCTCCCGGCCTGGCCACTCCTGGCTTCTGTCCCTCCCTCCGTCCAGGGGCCAGCTGGGCATTTGCTTAGTTGGCCCCTGGATAGTCGGAGGGAGGGAGGGACGGAGGCAGCCAGGCCGGGGGTGGGGAGAGAGAGACGGCGGCAGCGGCCCTAGGAAGGGCCCGGGGAGGCGCGGCGGCGGGCACTCTGTTTTCCTGGGGGGGGGGGCTCAGTCCCCCCTGGGAAATTTCGGGGGTGGCTCGAGCCCTCGAGCCCCCCTGTAGTTGACGCCTATGGGTGAGAGAATGATATAGCTCCATTAGGGTGGTCTCAGTACTCTGGTGGTGTTTCCGCTTCCCTACTGAGTGAATTAAGCATTAATTAGTTAATTAAGCTGCATTAAAATTCAGCATAGGAAGGAGGGGCTTGTGACAGGCCATTTCTGAGGGAACCCACACGGTCTCCTATGATTTTGGGTGAACCAGGTTTATTTTAAACTGTAAACCTTCCCCTCAGACACCAGGTGTTCTAAAGGGGGCAGGTGTTTAGGCTTTGGGTTCACTGCTGTGAGGTAAGTTTTGGGGTGCACTGGGGTGACTGAGGCAGGAACTATATATCAACCACAAAGATTTATTTATTTAAAGATTGGTTTCCAGGGACAGATCAGCAGCACGGGGCTCCCGATAGACCAAAGAGAAATCTGGCTGAGGCACATCACTTTAAGAGAGTAGTTTCAGTTTTCTTTAATACTTTCCAGCATAGATTCAGGTGGGTCACTGTGTTGGTCTGAAGCAACAGAACAAAGTTTGAGTCCAGTGTAGAGTTGCCAGGTCTTGGGTTGGAAAATACCTGGAGATTTTGGGGGCGGATACTGGAGAGGGCAGGATTTGGGGAGGAGAGAAGCCTCAGCATTGTTCAATGCCATAGAGTCCACCCTTCAAAGGAACCATTTTCTCCAGGGGAGCTGATCTCTCACAGCCGGAGATCAGTTGTAAAAGCGGGGGATCCCCAGGCCCCACCTGGAGGCTGGCAACCCTAATCCAGTGGCACCTTTAAGACCAACAAAGTTTAATTCTGGGTCTAAGCTTTCTGAAGACATGTGCATGCACACGAAAACTTATACCCAAACTTATACCCCAGAATTAAACTTTTTTGGTCTTGAAGGTGCCACGGGACCCAAAACATTGTTCTTTCATTTCCAGCGTGAACAGGTTTTCACCAGTTAGCCACTAGGCTGGCTCCTCACACACACGGCTTGGATGCCACCCACACCAGCCTGCCCTTTCCCAAGGGCCAGAGACAGGCCTAACAAGGGGGTGCTCTATTCTGGGTCAGAAGTCGGGCCGAACCACTCTGGCACACCCCCAAGCAGAGCTGCCCTTCTTCACTCTGGCTGCTCTTTTCCCTGAGCCAGACCTGAGTCCTCACTGCTCGCTCCCTGAGGCAGAACGAGGGTTACCAGATGTCTTTTGTTTAGAGGACACGGTCTCTTTTTTTGGGGGGCCCCCCTCTTTTTTAAAATAACGGATGAAAACGTCCTCTTTGTTAGGACTTTTGTCCAATATTCAAGAAAATTCAGAGTAATGAATCTTGCTTTTCTGAAAGAAGAGATTGCTTCTTTTAGTTTAAAAGAAACTTTATTACTAAAGGAAAAAGGGAAACGGGATTAGCTACAAATAAACAAAACATGCTTACTAAGCAGCATTGTGCTGCATCTGCACACTAAGACATCCTACTACAGAGAGAGAGAGATTACGATGGAGGATCTCTCCTTCTTCTTGACCCCTGAAAGGAAACACCTGATATCACTGACCAATTAGCAAAACAGTACACCTTTAGGTTTCCGGGGCTTAGAGTTAATTGGTCAGCTGCCAGGCACTTCCAGGTTAAACTAGGAAACACAACAAGTTGCATAGGTTAACCCTATAATGACTGAAATCCCAGGTCTTGTCTTTCATACTCATTTCTCCAACACTCTTTTGGGGTTGGAAGGTGAGGAATGTTCCTAGCTAGTAGCAATCATAACAGCTTAAATAGTGGGGATATTGGTAGTTTCTTCCCTTGTCTTCTTGAAAAGACAACTTCTAGCCTTGCCTTCGAACAGATCAAGGACTTGCGTAGGGCAGCATCCAAAAAAGTCCATATATAGGAAGTTTTCGATTTTTCCTGTCCCTTGAAGTCAGGGTGAGCTATCTATCAGCATGTGCCAGTACAGCTGTTACAATAGCTTAGTGAGAACCATAAATGCTAACATTTTAGCTTTTATCAGTCACCCGCACACACACATTGTACTACTAAGGCAAATACTTAATTCCTTCCAGTTCCAAGTATGCGAATTAGATAGCTCTGCTCGTAAAGCGCTCTTTCCCCACAGTGCTTGCTGTGCCATTTTCTGCCACTAGATGGCTGTAATATGTATACTGAATATATATTTCCACTCTATTAAGCTTCCTTCTGTTTCTGATAAACAAGAGATAAAACTCTGAGGCATTAAATGGAGGGGGTCTGGAGGACACCTCACCTGTTTGTACCTGATTTGGAGGGTATAATTTTATGGCTCAGCCATCGTACACAAAAATGTGTAGCAGAGGTACAAGTAGTGAAGGTGGCAGTACAAAATGTGGAAAAGCTAGAGATTGAGGATGTATAATTGCAGCTGATCTACTTGATCAGCTTATTCGATGAGATATTGAGACCGCAGGAGAGGATTGTTTGCTTGAATGTTCCCCGTCTCTACCAGAAAGTCTGGATGTCAGGAGAAAAAGCAGAATTGTGTACAATCTGTAGTGCCCCTCTATTGCCTAAAATAGGTAGCTGTTGCCTAAAATGAGCAGAGCTTATAGTATGATACTGGCATAAAGTACCAGGTGAAAGACATTTTTCGAGAGTACCAGCGAAAAGCCTTTTTTCAGGGGTTGCTTAGAGATGTTATGCCAAAAAGGCCTGCATGCACACCAAAGCTTATACCTAGAATTAAACTTTGTTGGTCTTAAAGGTGCCACTGGACTCAAACTCTGTTCTGTTAGTTAAGACCCAAGTAATTGGTTGCTATAAAAAGTCATAGGATGGATCCTACAATCTGTCGATGGAAAGACTGATGGTTGTGGATTTTTTTTTGCACGTTTTCGTATTACCCCAGCAGCCCTTTGCAAAGCTACACGGGTTGAACAGAGAAGAGAGGACAACCTCCCCCCTTCCCACTTCAGATTCCTGACCCACGTAACTCTTAGTCCATGTGGACTCTGTGACTCTGGAAACTGACTTTCCTGGGATTAGAAGAGGCTGCTGGGGAGGGGAACACAGGACAGAACCAGTGTTCCCTCTAAGCTGAATTACGGTGAGCTAGCTCACAGTTTGTTAGCCTCCGGCTCACACATGTTTGTCTTAGCTCAGGAGGGATGGCTCCAGAGCAAACTAATTGATGCAGCAGCCGAATCGCTCGCTCACAGCTTTAATTCCAGTAGCTCAGAAAGTAGAATTTTTGCTTGCAAGACTCCACAGCATAGACGGAGCATTGGACAGAACCCTGATCGTTTGATCCAATCCAATGACTTTCCATTTTCTGACTTCTATAGTCAAAGGTTTCAAATTGCTCCCATCCATACTGTGTTATCCATAAAATTAAATAGTAGTCCATCTTTTGCTTGGAATCTAGAATGCTTCATCATCTCTGGAATGATGTGCATAAGATAATTAGATAATTCCCTGCGTCAGAAATTGCCGACTGGCAGCCCTTGGGCTGCTTTAAGTTCTCTTTTCTCTTCACCCAACTTGGGAGGGTCTGGAACTATTTTTTAAATCTGGTGGATACTTCTCCATGGGAGCTTGACCCTGAGGCCCCTAAATCAGATCTTAGGGGGGAGGGAACCTAAATCAAATGGGGGGGGGGAACATTTCACTTCCTGATTTATCTTCTGTTTTCTTTTAGCTTGGGAGGAGGACTCCCTAGTAAAATGACCAGGTGGGAGGCGAGTAGGGAGGAGGGAGTTTGGCTGGAAGAAACATTCCTGAGAAGTTTGGCCAGACAGAGACTTCCTCTGTTCCCCACACTGAAGTAGCTGTCCATTGGTACTGTGTGGAAAAGCGCAAACTTCTTAACCCTGATGGTTTCCAACTAATGGCAATGCAGTCTGGTACAGTAGTTCCCAACCTTTCTGGTATGGTGACCCACAAGTCCAAATTTACTTGATAGGGTGACCTACTTTTTAAAAAAGCGTGCACAAATCAGTAAAATGTCAGAAGCTTAGGATGTTTATTTGGGTCTGGTTTGCCAACTCTGGGTTGGGGAATACCTGGAGTTTTGGTGGTGGACCCTGGGGAGGGTGCGGTTTGGGGAGGGGAGGGTCTTCTGCAGGGTATAATGCCATAGAGTCCACACTCCAAAGCAGCCATTGTCTCCAGGAGAACTGATCTTGGTCATCTGGAGATAAATTGTAATAGCGGGAGATCTCCAAGTCTAGTCAGGGTCCACAGATTGGGAACCACTGGCCTAGTAGACAAAATGGTGGAATGAGCTTAGTCTGCATTCAATTTTATAAGAACCTTACGATTCAGTTTTATAAGGACAACCCCCCCCCCCCAATTTTATAAGAACCTTAAGTCTCCATCATTCAGCCTCAGTTCTTGTAATCTGTTTTCCATCTCCCTAGCAAGTGTGCTTGCTAACAAACAGCCTGCTTGGAAGGTGGATGTAGACGATGGGTGCAAACCACTTTTAAGGCTAAAAATACCGGAAGAAAGCTAGTTCAGATCTTCTGATATTTTCTGGGATGCACAAGAAGGACATTCTGTGAGACTCTTCTCTCTTCTTTCCTAGATAACCTTTGTGACAGAATGGCAGATCAGCACCAGGACTTCACTATGACAGAGGACCATTTGGTGAACCAAGTGAGGCGGAATCAGACAGGTGAGCCTTACCAGGTGGGAGACGGAAAGGAGCTCTCTCAACAGGGCCTAGCCCCTGTGGTCCAGGAGGATGGTGGTGCAGAACACAGAATGAATGGAGAAAGGCTGCCCCAGGGGATGGAGCCAGGCAGTGTAAATGGGCTGAGGAAAGGTTAGTCACGAATCCCACTCAAAGGTACCTTTGTGCATGTTTATGTTACTTTGCTGCCAGTGCTTTGCATTCAGCAGCGGATCCCTGCTTTGTGAGAACCTTGGCACCTTAAAAGCAGTTATCTCTGTGGCTACGGTCAGAAAAATGGCTGTAAATATGGTGAATAACGTCTGGGGTTTGGCCACTGTGTGACAAGAGCGTTGGACTGGATGGGCCGTTGGCCTGATCCAGCATGGCTTCCCTTATGCTCTTGGCAAGAAGACAAAGAGGACTGCAGCATCTTAGAGAATATCTGGGCTTACTGAGATGTGAGCTTTTAGAGAGTTCAGCTGCTTTTGTGGTGTGGACAAGGAAGATATGTATGAGAGGAGGGCTAAGGACAAACCAGAATAACAGAATGAAAACTTCAGTGATGGGAATGCCAAATGCGCCCTTGTTATAATACCATGTCACTAAACATCCAGTGAACATTATATACATCCAGGTGGCAATTTACCTGTTGTACTGTGAGAACAACCCATCATTCCTGTTTTGATTCTTGAAAAGCCCAGTCAGAACAGCTTTAATTCCGGCTCTGCAGTTAGTAAAGAAGTTGTATCACGGCCTGCTTCTTAAGTTGCTCCAGCAGTTCTTATTTGCTGAAACATATGGCAGCTTCCTTTCTGCTGTTGGCTTCACGATAGCGAGACGTACAGTGCCAAATGCAGAGTTCATCAACCACATTTTCCACCATTGCCTCAGGTGGCCACGGCCCTGGTGTTCAATAAGACTAAAAAGTAGGGATGAGCCTTTTGGTTAGCAGTCCAGTCTCATCTATGCATACTCCTAGAACATGTGTATCAGAATAAAAAGGGAAGAACCTTATTCCAAATGCTCTTCTTTCGAAGTTTTGCATCAGTTTTTGGCAGCTCTGTAAAACAGAGCTTTTCCAACACTGTTTTCAGTAGCTCATGATCAGAGATTGTGGTTTGCTTTGTATTCTTTGTGCTCTTGTTGATCTGACATTGCATTTGTGCTTAGGCTTGATGTAAGCCTCTTGGAGTCCTGTTGATCTGGAGAAAAGTGGGTATAAATTTTAAGTATTATTATGGTTAGGGCTTTTTTTTTTGGAAAAAGAGGTGCCGGAACTCTCAAGACGGAAATGAAGTTTTCAGTCTGTATACTGAAAACCCATGAGCTTTTAAATTTTTTAAAAGAATTTTGTCGAAGAGGTTCCGGAACTCCATTCCGGCACGTTCCCCCGGAAAAAAAGTCCTGTATATGATTAACCCAAGTCATTGGATATGGGGCTGCAATTACTGTTTGTGTTACCATTTATATATATGATATGAACTTCTTTCTCGTGGAACCTGCTTCTCTTACAGATTTCATCTACTGTATGAAGAGAAATATTCTGCAGTTATATAAAAATATTCTTTCTGCTCCTGTGTGTTCGTATCTGTTTGATATGTTTTAATGGTGTTCTCATCATTTGTTTTGAAACTTATAAGAACTGATCCACCCCTCCCCCCCCCATCCCCAGATGTCAGGGATGGCCTCTGTAAGTGTTCATCTGTGTGTGTCTCATCATCTTCATTCAATGTTGTCTATAATCCTAGACATTACTGTAATTTTCCAGAGAAAGGTGGGTTAAAAGTGTCAGAAATAAATATTAGTTAGTCCATAACTTGTGGGAATTGGTGATATATCTCCTCTGAACTTTATGCTGTAATAACTTGCATCCACAAATAATGCTATCTCTGGCAATATGCTTAATCATTTTCACACTTAAGATAGTTCTCCATCACAGCTTCCAGATTAAAAAGTAAGTTCTGTTTACAAGATTGAGAAGTGTTCCACAGTGGTAAAGACAAAGATGCTTCCCACTGCATGTGTAAACCAGGACATTGAAGTCTTCTCTTTTGTTTTTTAATTCTAGTCAACCTCATCCTTGCTTTTGTTTATGAGCATGAGGATAGCTAAGGAAATGATCTCTCTGCTGGTCAGTAATAAAGGAGGCCAGGTCAGTTACTTTCTTGTCTTAAGGAGGTTTGTGAAAATAGGATAATATAATACCCACATAGAATAATATAGTCTGGATAATTTCTTTTTTGCAAATGGCTCTTTGGGTGGTGCATCTGTTTTTAGCAACACAGAATTTTTGTAATGTCTTTTCAGCTGTTTTTTCCTATTGGTCCTTCTAGCCCGTAATGGTGCACTCTGAACTCATTGGCAGTGGCTCTCCAAGGTCTCCGGCCTACCTGAGATCCTTTCACTGGAGATGCCAAGAATTGAACCTTGGGCCTTCTCCATGCAAAGGATGTCTTGTGCCATTGAACTGTGGGTACCAGCGTCCACATATATAAATGAGATTGTTCTTTGCCTCCTGAACTCTCTGTTCTTTTCAAGATTGCTGGGGAAGATAGATGTTTGGACTTCCCTCAGTGGTTACCTCTTCACTTTGCTTTTAGCTGTTCTAGACAGCAAGAACCCTTTGCTTGCAGCGGGCTTGTTCTTAATATCCCAGAGATCAGGTGAAGGTGATCTCCTAGGATTGTCAAACATGAAGGTCACACCTGGATCATTTCTGACGCCAAGGGTGTGCGTTGAGTTGTAGAACTAGGTTATGCGATTTCCTCCTCTCAGAATCCAAAGCTTGGTCCTTTTTAAAGGCGCTGAAACTCATTTGGTGAGTCCTGCTTTTGCCAGCAATCACATTAACGTATGAAGCTGGCTTCTTCTCCCTCTGAGGTGGAGGCCATCTTCCAGGGTCTCAGGCAGAGGTCTTTCACATCACTTCCTAGCTGGTCCTTTTAACTGGAGTTGCTGGGGATTGAATCTGGGACCTTCTGTATGCCAAGCAGAGGCTCTACCACTGAGCCATGACCCAGTAAATCAATATCAATAAAAGGAAGCCTGATTTTAATCACTGCTTGTGTCATTCATTATATACTAGTTTTATGGTAATATTTAACAGTAATATTGTGTGTTTTTGCTATACTGGGTGCTTTTTGTTATACTTATGTTATAACGATTCAGATTGATATTGTGAAAATCCAGAGCAAATAAAGCCAGAGAACACATTTTGATGCGAAGATTGGCTTCTCAGGCTTCAGCGGCACTTGGCACCCTGTGGAAAACAAAGATTTAAAATATGCTGCTGTGGGGACTGGTTTTCCCTCTGGGGTGGATTAAGCTTGCTTTGCTTGTTTGGCAAGTCCTCCTTGGTTTCCAGAACTCCAGCAGAATGGCTGAGAGAGGGGAAGAGAGAGGCAAACCAGACAGCTGAAAGGAGATTCTGAGGGGAGCAACTCTTTCCTGCCTGCTAATGGCTACTGTTTTGAAGAGCCAGGATCATCACAACCTCATCAGCATGAGGAGCATGCCCAGATACATCTTCCCGTTTCTCTTCTGGCAGTTTGAAAAGCAGTAATGACTTCTGGATGGCTACACCTCTGAAGGCAGTCTTGTTTATATTCTAAACTAGCTGGGTCATTGTGTGTTGATGGAGCACTCCACGCCTACCCTGGCCAGTGTTGAACCTGTGGCTCTCATGATGATGCAGACCTCAAGCACCATCTTAGCTGCATATGGTGAAAACTTATCTCCTTCGCCAGGATACAGTGGTGAGGGCTACAGTGGTGGTCAGCGTGCCAGCCAGGATGGGGCAGATCCTGATGGAGGGGCTGCGGCTCAGTGGAAGAGTCGATGCTTTGCATGGAGAAGGTCCCAGGTTCAAAGAATAATTAACATGTGGAATTCGCTGCAGCAGGAAGTGATGGCGGCTACAAGCATAGACAGCTTCAAGAGGGGACTTGATAAACATATGGAGCAGAAATCCACCAGTGGCTATTAGCTACAAGGTGTAGATGAAATACTCTGTCTGGGGCAGTGATGCTCTGTATTCTTGGTGCCTGGGGGGCAACAGTGGGTGGACCTTCTGTAGTTCTGGCCCCTCTGGTGGACCATTCGATGGCACCTGGGTTTTAGCCACTGTGTGACAGAGAATGTTGGACTGGACGGGCTGTTGATCTGATCCAGCGTGGCTTCTCTCGTGTTCATATGTTCTTTATACTGGGCATTCTCCAGTTAAAAGGACCAGGCGGTAGGTGATGTGAAAGACTTCTACCTGAGGCCCTGGAAAGCCACTGCTAGTCAGATGGACCAGTGGTCTGATTTGGTATAAGGCAGCGTCATGTGTGATAGCATGAATGAGGATGTGAGGAAGAATAAAGCATCATGGACATTTCTGAAGCAAAGAAGTAGGCAGCACCTTGGAGCGGTATATTTCAGCTGTGGTTTTTCTGCCTGTGGTAGGGACATTCATACCAACTTTCATATGGGCCTTGCAAAATGGCAATAGTAATTTTTTTTACTGGACCAAATACTCTGCCCCTTTCCCAACCCATCCCCCCCCATAATAGTGTAGGGTTCCTCATGCTCCTTCTGCAGGACAATTATTGCAAGTTCTGGAAAACCTGACTGAAGAGAAGGCTGGTATCATGCACTCCTGTTCTTTTTCTTTCTGTTGGAAAATGCTGCAGAAAAGAAGAGTCCCTTTGGAGAGCTTTTCGAAAGAGTTTTGTGGCAGGAGTGCAGAAATTAGCCTATACTTAGAACTAGGGCTGGGGTGGCTCAGAGGAGCCACTTAGTGCTGGTCATTTGTAGAAAAAGGTGCAGAGAGGCTGAAAAATACAGCTGATATCTCACCGGTGGAGGGGGAGACCCTCTCTGTTCTTGAGGAAATATAAAACACCTGCCCTGTCTGCCATTGGACCAAGCTGAAGAAGTGGCTGATCACTCCTGACCCAGCTACTGATAGAGGACTGTACTCCTTAATGGGATTCAAATGTAAAATTGTAAGAAATCTTATTCAGTGGCTGTGTCCAGGGGTCATTTCGTAGAAAAAGAGGTGCAGGAGCTCATTAGCATAACTCATTTGCATAACTCATTTGCATATGCCATACTCCCTCACATACCGGAAGTGTGTCAGAAGGCAACACCCACCCCTCAGGCTCCACTCCACAGGTGTGTGAAACTGACCTGCTCTTCCTCCATTCCCTTCCCCATCCAATACTTCGTGCAATAAAAATAAGCGTAAAGAACACACCCCCATTCTCTTCCTGCTCCCTTGAAACCACCAGGTTTCAAGTAGACTTGAGATACCCAGGACATGTACACCACCCATCCCTTCCCCTCCCCACAACAAGACACCCTGGGAGGTAGGTGGGGCTGAGAGAGGCCTTTTGAGAACTGCTCATGAGAGAACAGCTCTGAGAGAACTTGTGACTGGCCCAAGGTCACACCAGCAGCTGCATGTGGAGGAGTGGGGAATCAAACCCGGCTCTCCCAGATTAGAGTCCAACTCCTGACCACTACACCAAACTGATGGGGTGGAAGCTGCTGAAGGGTTGGGGAAATTTCTCCAGTACTTCTGTGCCATGTGCCCAGATAAAAAATGGTATACTTAGAAAATTTATATGCCACCTTGAACAAGTCTCTGGAAAAGCAGCACACAGTCATAAAAGGAACAATGATAAAATTATCAATATTAAAACAAAACATTAAAAACAATAAAGACTCTAGCAGGGCTTTCCCCGGGGCGCTGCGCCTCTGCACTGCTCGGGGAAGCCCAGGAGGGAGCGGGGCTTGGTCATGTGCCCGCCCCCTGGGCTCCTCACTCCTGGAGCTGCGCTCCTGTGCGCTCCCGCTCCAATGGACCCCTGGCTGTGTCCAAGAGCCTGCTGGTTCCAGATATCAATGGATGACTCCATAGATGAGTAAGAAGAAGGAGAAAAGAACGCCATGTAATCAGCACTAATGGTGAAAGAAGAAAGCCCTCTGTTCTAAGCTGTGCTCCAGTTACTTACTGTGTGGGAGACTGGATAGGCACCTTCTTAAAAATGTATGGAACTGTCTTTTGAACTTCGCATGGTGCTCTTTTGGATCCTTCCAGTGTAGAGTACGATCTTTCAAAACTTGAGCACAGATCCATGGAAGATCTTGAGAGGCCTTTGATGGATTTTAGACAGCACTGGTGTATCAACTGCCACCAAAGAGAACATCTTCCTTCCCAGGGAGCTCATAACTGCCATGAATCTGGGGGCTGGTTGTCAGCTCCCATATGCAAGAGTGGGATCCCTGCTTTGGGCTGTATGGATGTGGCTCCGCTTTGATCTGCAGCAGAGAGGAGACTTTACTCGTGACTGAGCCAGGTGTAAGCAGCAGGTGCCCAGGTCAGAACACTAAACCAAGTCGATGCAGTGGAGTCAGGTTGTTTGCAGGCCTTTGTGGGCCAAATGAGCCTTTTGGTTTTAAAAACCAAATCTGGCTCAAATATTACAACAGAGACATCAGCGAGTGAGCACTCCAGTCCTGGTGGTAGAATAGTCTTGGAAGAGAGACAGCTAATACATCAGAACCACCGTTGTCAGAGGAAGAGACGGTATCATAGAGTTGGAAGGGACCTCCAGGGTCATCTAGTCCAACCCCCTGCACGATGCAGGAAATTCACAAATGCCTCCCCCCTCCACACCCGCAGTGACCACTGTTGCACGCCCAGAAGATGACAAAAAACGTCCAGGATCCCTGGCCAAACTGGCCTGGAGAAAAATTGCTTCCTGACCCCAAAGTGGCAATCAGCATTTCCCTGGGCATGTAAGAAAGGGCCACAAGAACTAAGCACCGAGGAAGAATGGCATTATATCATCATAGAATGTCAGTTATTCAATGGATTAAATATTACATAAAGCAAGAGTCCACGCACATGGACCCACATTTAACCTTTGAGGAAACAGAAGCCCACATATCATTACAACTCACCTTCTGCTCAACTTGCAGGGTTGGAACAGGTGTGGCTTCTTTCCCTCTTGGGATATATAAGCCCTCGGCTTAAACTGATTCAACCAATTGATCGGTGCTCGTGTGTTCCTGCTAAACTTGACCTGTAAGCCGCTCTGGGCCTGCAAAAGTGGGGAGAGTGGCCTATAAATCGAACAAACAAATAAATAATAAATAAACTTGCACATGTGGACCTAGGATATCCCAGACAAGGACCTTGGAGCCCCCAGTCTCCAAGCGGTTATGGATCCTGGCTATGGAGGAGTCCACAACTGGCTCCAGGACCCAACATAATTGTTAATTGTAACTGCAGCCTTTTCCGTGTTTGCCTTTAGTTATAGAATCATAGAATCACAGAGTTGGAAGGGGTCCTACAGGCCATCTAGTCCATCCCCCTGCTCGATGCAGGATCAGCCTAAAGCATCCCTGACAAGTTTCCACTGCTGTTCCACAACTCTCAGTGTCAAAAAGTTTTTCCTAATATCCAGCCGGTACCTTCTTGCCTTTAATTTAAACCCATTATTGCGAGTCCTCTCCTCTGCCGCCAACAGGAACAGCTCCCTGCCCTCCTATAAGTGACAGCTCTTCAAATACTTAGAGAGTGATCATGTTCCCCCTCAACCTCCTCTTCTACAGACTAAACGTTCCCAAGTCCCTCAGCCTTTCCTCATGGGGCTTGGTCTCCAGGCCCCCGTCATCTTCATCACACACCTCTGTACCCGCCCCATTCTGTCCACATCCTTTTTGAAATGAGGCCTCCAGAGCTGCACACAATATTCCAGGTGTTGCCTTACCAGTGTACAGCAGGATTATTACATCTTGCGCTTTAGATGTCATGCCTCTGTTGATACACCCGAAGATCACATTAGCCTTTTTTGTCGCTGCGTCATACTGGCTGCTCATATTTAACTTTCGGTCCACCTGTACCCCAAGATCTTGTTCACACACACTGCTTCTCAGAAGTATATCCTCCATCCAGTGTGCGTGTTCCTCGTTTTTGTTACCCAGATGTAGAACTCAGCACTTATCCTTGCTAAATTGCATCTTGTTCACATCCGCCCACTTTTCCAGCGTGCTCAGATCTCGTTGAATTCTGTCTCTATCTTCCGGTGTGTTCACTGCACCTCCCAATTTGGTGTCATCTGCAGATTTAATGAGTAGCCCCTCCACACCCTCACCCAGATCGTTTATAAAAATACCGAAAAGTACCGGACCCAGAACTGAGTCCTGTGGCACCCCACTGGACACCTCCCTCCCTCCATTCAGATGAAATGCCCCTGACAAACTAGTTCCTGCCTCTTTTCGGTAATAGTTAGCAGGGGAAGAAATCTATAGTCCTTTGGTGACTATCTCCAGCTCTGTGGTCTGTGGGCAGTACTACTTCTTTTCAGCATCGGCATCAAGACATAGAGATTTGTGTCCTCTTCACCTACACAGACTTGGCGTGCATGCGTGTGCTTCACTAGATCTTTGACACATAAAATGACAGGAGAGCAAGTGGAGGCCTGTTGCCCTGGCGATAGACCCTTTTATATTACACAGAGTAGACACTTTGATTTTAGAGAACTGTAATTCAGCAGACTTGTTGTCAGCAGTGGCCATAACTGGCTGTAATGCCGAGGCATGCATTTTGGGAGCTTTTACTTAATAATTTGCTGTGGACAGTTTTTGTTTCCTTCCTTCTGCAGAGGTGATCTTTCACTGTTATGTTCTAGCACCCTGAATGGCTTTTTCTTGGAAAGCAAGGCTTCCCCTGCAAAATCCTTTAAGTGGCAGTCATGGGGGGAGAGTAGTGTGTGTGTGTGGGGGGGGAGAGGCCTGCCTTGCCTGTGGATTTCTTTTGGTTTTGCTTTAATTTTTGTTGTTGCCAGTTGACAGATCAGTTGTTTTCGGCAGCTTGACTTGGCCGCTCTGCTGGTGCCGCTGAAAACCTTGTCCCCGGCATTTCCAAAGCATTGCCTTCCTCTTGCGGATGTCTGCCATTGCTGTCCCCCTGTGCCATGTGGGGCTTTGCAGGCTGTGACTGGAGGGCCTTTTGCGTAGAGGGCAGTCCCCAACCTGTGGCTGGGCTCCTTATTCTGAGTGCCAAATGTGTGTTTTTTCAGGCTCTCCCCTCCAGATTCCAGTTGATGATGGATCTGATGAACCGGTCTCTGAGGCCTCTGACGCTAAGAGCACCCCAACTGTGGAAGGTGGGAGCTCTTTGTCTTATTTCCTTTGAAATTTGTTAGCAATCAACACCCAAACAGTGTTCAGAAGTGCATCAAAACAGGTGTTGTTGTGGGTTTTTTGGGTTTTTTTTTTATTAAATCTATCACATCTTTATTAAATTTATCACATCTTTGCTTCCAGTTTAAAGTGGTCTGCATTTAGTTTAATAGCTGCTGTGACAATAAAGATTTGCTGCACATTGCGTTGGTTACAGTTCTGTTTTCTTGTTTAGGCATTGCTTCCCAGCAAGTCTAAAGACAGCCAAGCAGTGTATCCAGCCTTCTAAGGAGCTGGTCCCCCGTAGACTCCGTAGTTACCCCCATTTATTACAAAGCCATTTTCTAGGCAGCACAGAAGTTAACTGAGAGCCCGAGGCTAGAGAACCATAAAGTAAAAATCCTTCATTGTATAGGAAAGGCCTTTCCAGCCTGCTGAATTTTTTTTTTTTAAACTAAACCCTTCTATTTTACAGTGATGTCTATGTCAACGGGCTTAGTTAAGAGGTTGTTAGCAAGCAGAAGCTGATAATGAACAGTGAATCTACAGTATGTGAACAGTTGGAGCTGATGTTTCATAAAGGCTTACAAATAAATCCATAGAATTTACTACTCCACAAAATATTTTTGCTTGTCTGGCAGTATGTGCATATCTGTGTTAGTGGCCAAATGGAAAGAACTTCTGTTTTAAGCCCAGAAGTGATGCCACAGCTTTCCAGGTGGTATGCAATTTTATAAAATTATTTGCCTGGTTTTGTTAGTACCACTTTGAAGTGGGCTACATTTCTACATAGTTCACCCATGCAAAAAGAAATACTGATTTTTAAGTCCCTGTGTTAATTGGCCTCTCTTGCCTATCACTGGTTACAAAATCAGTACGTGTAATAGTGTGTTCCTTAGTGAGTTTGTCTTTTTGTGCTGGAATACTGGTTTTAAATTGATCTCCTTTTTCTCAGGAGTTTGTCCCAGGAATGGGAATGGCACAGTTGCACTTTTCTTGGGGTGGGGAGTGGGGATTTCAAAGATAGGTTTTGGGGTAGATGGCAGACAGGCGAATATTAGCCATATGTCATGAGAGAAAGCCCAGCGATTCCGCCTGATCTGGGAGCGGGCCAGGTAGAGGTGATCAAAGCCAATCGCTGCCACTGCTGCACTAAACAGTGTGAGAGAAAGCTGTGCCAGCCAAGGCAAATCTGCTGTGTAGACGTGCTCTTACTGATATAGTGAAATCTGTATTTCAGGAACATTTGCAAGAAAGGAGTCTTTTTTTTTTATTGGGCTTGAGTGATCAAGTATTAACACCATTTTTGCTTATAAATAAATAAGTGCCTGTCCCGTTAGATACCACTGTTGGCTATGATCTCTGGCAAGTGGCATCTCTTAAAATAGGTTTACTGAGTCCAGCTTAAGCAGTTCTCTTTATTTCCTTCTGTGGACAGCCAGATACATTTTATCTTGGCCAGATATGCTAAGAATTGCGCATGAGCAATCACATAACTTTTATGAGTTTGAGTGCACTTGCAAAACGGACAGCACATGTGCACATAAGCACATACAATTCCAGCGGAACGCTGCCGCGTGAGCCGCGCGGCAGGCTCCGCAGCAGTCTGAATGCTCCGTAACTGCATACTTGCGCAATGCTGAGGCCAGTGTGAACGGCAAGCCCTGGGGGATTTTCCCCCGCAGGTTTTTCCTCCGTATTCATCCCACTACAGATTGCCAGTCTGTCCTCAGCCTTACATGAAGAGAGGAGAAGGTACTTTTTTTCTTATTCAAATTGTACATTCAAAGAAATCCATTGCTAAAGATACACAATAGATCTGTAAGCGAGTCCTTAACAAAAGGACCAAAATGGGCTAGCCATTCCGTTTGCAGTCAGTTCACATATTGGACTAACCACTCCTTGTACTTCTCTTCTTTGTCTCATTGACTGTCCTGTTTGCGTTCTGTCTTTTGTCTTAACATAGAGCGAAAACTGGGTTGGAGGGGAGGTCATGCTGAATATTGCTGTGAATGAGCAGAGCTTTGGGAGCTGCTGGGGTCTGAAGACTGTCCTCATCTCTTTGTACAGTCTCACCTATCTGTTCTAGTAGTTTATACTTTACAAGCCTGTGCTACATATGCAAAGGGCTTTACTTGGGCTTCCGGTGTCCTGGAAAGAGTAGGGAGTTGAGTTCCTGAAACTCTTCCCATTACTTCTGGCTGACTCCGTGGTGTGAGAACACCTGAACCTGGAAAAGAGGAAGGGCTTCATTGGGGTGCAATGGATAGAACAGAGGGTTTGGATGTATGAGGTTCCGATTCAAGTTCTTTCTCAAAGTTGGACTTCACTGGGAAACTCCGAGCACTTTATTATTCAGACCAAAACCACAATACACTGTGATTTTAAAAAATGTGATTAAAAAACTTACATTAATAATTATTTGCTCCACAGAAGATTAAACAAGCATAAGTAAAACATTTACAGAAATTACAAAATGCAACCCAAAGTAAGAAAATGTATACAGTAATAGAGAAATATTTGCAGTGGTGGCAACAGGAATCCGGATGTAATCCCGTTTTGACAGACTTCATCAGCCAAAGCTTCGTTCTTAAAATGCCGAAGGAAAATCCTAAGAAGTCAGAAAGGAGCTCTACCTGTCGATCTGTTTATAAAGACTTGATAACAGGCAGGAGCACAAATTTAGTGAAAGCCAGCACTGACTGTGCTGGCAAAAAACGCTCTCTAGTAGTGTTCACCAATGCTCCCTGTAATTTTGTGAGCAAAATTTCTACTTTGTGAGCTACTGGATTTAAAGTTGTGAGTGAGTGATTTGGCTACTGCATAAATTAGTTTGCTCTGGAGCCATCCCTCCTGAGAGAAGACAAAAATGTCTGAGCCAGAGGCTAAAAACATGTGAGTTAGCTCACACTAACTCAGCTTAGAGGGAACACTGGCGTTCACAAAGGAAGCGAAATTAAAGGGAAACCAGTTTAGAGAAAATGTGGTGCTTTGGATGCTTTCCGGTCCCACCATTTGTAAAGCAGGACATCCTTCAGTTCTTAAGGAACCTGTTGTCCGAAAGGTTTCGACTCTTAGCTTCATCCTTGTGCCTTTTTGTTTCAGATGCTACTGCTCTGTTAGTGGAGGAGGATCGGATTGCAGCTCGGCAGCATGGGGAGATACCTGAAGGAATCACAGGTGAAGACTGTGTGGGGATGATATGTGTGTCATAATTACAGTCCTCCTGTGTTCTAGTAGAAAGCTTGGAGACAACTTTCATGGGGCTCCCAGTGGTCTCCCCACCATGTACTTCTCAGCCCTCACGTGTTTAATTTCCAAACTATCATGGTATCAAATGCTTCCAGACCATTTGTTGCTTTGTACTTCCCGTTTCCCCAGAGCAGCACTTTGTTCTCCATTTGGATGAAATGCAGCACTGTAAGAGTTGTTTTCCTCTGGATTAGAAAACACTGGAGATTTATGGCGTTCTGTCTGTGTTTTGTATGCAAACAGAACATAGTGAAGACGGATATACTACATCAACAGACAGCAAAACTGCTGAACTTGCATTGCCTTATGGAAACCTATGGCAAAGGGTCATATGGACCGTGTGTACTTCTGGGGCCTTCAAAGAGGCATTCCAGAGTCAGAGAAAGAGGGTAAAGTATTGCCTAGGTTGATTCTCTGTGTGCAGTCTCTGTGCAGTCAATTGCCCAGGTTGATTCTCTGTACAATCAATTAAACTAACTGCAGAGGAACACACTTGTGCTGCATTTTGATCTTTGGCTTGCTGAAGACTTAGACAAAGTCTTAGTTTAAAGAGGGACAGAAGGAGGTAATACCTTCTTTACCCCTGCAGGTTCACCTAAACCTGGAATGATTTTTAAATTAACTTAGTTGGACATAACTCTACATAGGCTTGGTCTGTTAAGAAATACTCATTTTGCAGGGAGGCCTGTTTCTGAGAAACCTGGAAACAAATTCATTGTGTACAGTGATGGTCAGACACTGTTTGTTTGTTTTTAAAAATTAAATAAAATTCTCTAGCCCAGTGCTGGCACCCTGCAAGATGCTATCCAACTCCATCCACCCGTTCCCTCCTCCGCCCCCACCCACCCCTGCAGCCCCCAGTACATCAAATCTAGAATTCCAACAATTCCACTAAGAATCAGGGGTCCACATAACATCAAATCCATATCTAATTAGGCAAGACTAAAATTAACTCTCCCATATCAACCTCCTTCCCACTCAAACCTCCCTTCTTACATTCTCCTCTCTACCACTAAGAAAAATTAATCTATCTAATTTACATAATGGGTGGGGGAAAACTACCACACTTCCTAACTAGACCTAATTAACCCCTAAGTTAATTTAAAATCTTAAAAGCAATGAATAAAAGTCGGAAGCACCACTAGATGTTTATGGGTCATTGGGGGGAGCAGACTTGTGGTCTGTGGGAGTGGTAGATGTTAGATGTCCTTGGGCTTTCTACTCTCAAACCTTTCAAATCTTTTGATGGGCAGCTGTCCCACATGTCCCAAATGCTGGGTGTGTTTTAATGCTGAGTATGATTTAAGGGTTGATCAAAGATGATTTTTGTTTCAGTGGGGATATCACCATCCCTCCATTTAATTTCGTTTTCATTCAAGACCGCGGCCACTTTGAGTTCAATAGGCGGCGTTTAGAAAATCGGTAGCACTAGCAGGGAAGTTAGAGCATTTGTCTTGTACCATTTTTAATGTTGAAACCATTTTCCCACCCTCCATTTTGGAAAATGTAGCTGAGGAAGCAGGAATAGGCTGTACTCCTAACCACGAGGACCGTGCCGCAGGGGATGCTCAAGGTAAGCTCCAAATTATCGCTTTGCAGGACTTAAATGAGGAGACTCTACTCTGCTGCGGGGGGGGTGGGGGTGCTGCCATGTCAGCAACGTTTGATGTGCTGTTCTCGCCCTCTTGTGCAGCCCACAAACATCAGCAGCCCTGTTTTGTTAAGTTTCCCATCACTGCATTTTGTAGGGGAACTACAAATCAGTAGCCTTATTCTCCCCAAAGAGCTCTCTCAGCTCTTTTCATCTTCCACAATGGTAGACTGTGCATTTGTTCTTGCTTCCGGAGGAAAGATTGTGGTTTGCGATCTGTAAATGTTGTCTCTTTTCATGTCATTGGTATATTAAGGAAAGGAAAGACAAGGACTAATGCAGGGGTTATCCAACCTTTTTGAGCCTGGGGGCGCCTTTGGGATTCTGACAGAGGGTGGTGGGTGCAGCCACAAAATGGCGCCACATAACAGCAGCTGCAGGAGTTAGGCCAGCCACACGATGTCTGCTGTAGGTTGAGAGCCAGTGTGGCGTAGTGGTTAGGAGCGTGGACTCTATTCTGGGAGAACCAGGTTTGATTCCCCACTCCTCCACATGCAGCTGCTGGGGTGACCTTGTGTCAGTCACAAGTTCTTTCAGAGCTGTTCTCTCACGAGCAGTTCTCAAAAGAGCACTCTCAGCCCCGCCTACCTCGCAGGGTGCCTGTTGTGGGGAGGGGAATGGAAAGGAGATTGTAAGCTGCTCTGAGACTTCTTCAGGTAGTGAAGGGCGGGGTAAAAATCCAATCTCCTCCTCCTCATCACACGGTGAATATTCTTGTGCTGTAGTGTCAACTGCTGCCAAAGCAATGGTTCCCCTCCCCCCCCAAAAAATCTGCCTAGCCAATCAAATCTCCAGTCGCTGGTCAGCTGCCCTGTTGGGCAGAAGCCTCACTTGGTCTTGCCTACTTTCCAAAATCCGCACTGGGAACCTGACTCTTGATGCCCTCTTCCAAAAATCCGCACTCTTCCAAAATCCGCACTGGTTTAATGACTCTTGATGCCCTCAGTCTGTGGTTGCATCTGCAGCGTCACTTTTGCGGTGGCATTCTGATACCTTTAGCAAAAAGGAAATAGGGAAGCTATCAAAAAGGTGCAAGAAAAGGAGGATTGAAGTGATCAGAGAATGGGCTGAAGCTCCCGACAGCCTGAGCCCAGAAACGGGGAAGCTTTCGGAAGAAGCCTGCCATTTTTAAGGACAGAAATAAATATAGCATGACAGAAACACAAATCAGATAAAAATAAAACAGAAATGCAAATCAGAATCCAATAAGGAGGAAGAGAATTCGCAGATACGGTGACTGGCTTTTCTTTATTCAGGGAAGTCTACATAACATATCGGCCTTTAGACAAAATAATATAACCATGGTTGGAATGCATGGGAAAGAAAAACATGCAACACTTTAGGAAGAGGTAAATATTAAATACATACGTAATTGGAAATAATGGGTTAAAATTAACTGCATATTTAACTAAGCGCTGAATTTAATAGCAGTAGCTTGGCAACTTCCAGGGAGATGTGATTTTCGTTTCCAGACAGAAGGTTAAGTGGTAGTCTTCCGAGCGGCTGGGAAAGGTTACAAGAAAGAGAGTTATCAGAGAAGCTCTTAGAGAAGCTATAGAACTCTCATGAGAATCAGGCAGATCCTTATGAAAATAAAAGTTTGCAAGTCTTTAACCCAGGGATCTAACCCATAGGTCTTTAAAGTGAGTAACACTGTCTGATAGGATTATTGTGACTGTAGTATCAATCTTCACGTCATTATGACATACGTGATGGTTCGCCTGGTAGTGGAAAGTGCTCTCAAGTTGCACCCAACTTGTGGCAACTCTGTAGGGTTTTCAAGGCAAGACACTTTCACCCGGGGGACCTCCTAGCAAGATTAATTGTTGAGGTTGCATTTCAATGTGTCACTTCTCATATGAAAATGGGAACAGGTTACCCTTCAAACCGAATAGATTAGGTAGGCTTGAGGACTACTTCAGGGCTTACTGTGTTGGGCACAGATGGCCTTTTACAGCAAAGAAGGCTTGGTCCGGGCAGGTGATTCTCTGGCACTCGGTTTAGCATCCTTCTCAGATGGTTATAAGAACTTGTTTGTAAGTGATCCAGAAATGGGTTCGTGCTGAGGGTGTTAATTCTTCACCATGCCTGTGTCCTTCTCGTACACCTCAGTAGAACTGAATTCCCCAGAGCTGTTGGGCATAGTGGAACCCAGGATTCACAACCATGTTGCCAAATGGGATAAATATCCTGGAAGTCAGACACAAATCCAAATTAGTCAGGTTACACAAAAGCCCATAACACACTACACTCTAAGGGAGATGGCAGCTGCCTCCTTTCTTGTCCTGGGGCTCATCCTCTTTTGTACTAGATCATTCACAGATCAGAGTCATTAAAAGACGTTACTAGGTGGTGGAAGAGAATCTGTAGAAACAGACACAGTCAGAAGGGCAGATAATGTGAAGCT